>CM060837.1:67717500-68125000 GCA_030762175.1 Metallyticus violacea | reverse complement strand
GTGGACTTTGATGACACACGAGATAAAAATGATATATTGTGAAAGGATTTTTAAGGAAGGGAACGTTCCAGCCCGACATTTGGTATTTATGAGCAGTGAGGAAAACCTGGAAAAAACCTCAGTCAGGGAGGACGGCCCTGGCTGGAATAGAATCAAACCACAGAGTTCGCGCCTTAACGACCTCGGGAACCTATAGCGGTTTTACGGTTATATAATATTATACTAAATGTTTAAAAATAAGTAAAATAAAATTTATGGAGAGCCATCTTATTACTGTATTTCATAAATCATTGCCTTTTCGGAAATATGACAACAAACGAACCTTCTCAAACTCAGATATAAAGTATACTTTTGGAATAGAAAAAGAAGCAACGAATTTTATCTGTTTCCACATGTTTCACCCTAATATCCGATAACCTGCTTTACTTATGCCCTAACATTTGTAAAAAAGGAATACAGTTGAGGAAAATGTAATTTTTTTATATAATATCGTTTGGAGAACGGGGTCCCTTTTGTACAGCTTGAAGAATGGGCGCAGTGGACAAAAGAAGTTGAGTGGCGCCTGCAGATTCTGCGGATGACATTAAAATATGTCCTACATTCTTCCTGCGCGATATCGATGTAGCAGGAACCAGATTATATGTCATAAGCTGTCGCGCTAGAAAACGAACATATTTCATGTAGGAGGAAAAGTGAAAGAGAGGCTGTATATGAACAACTGTGTTCGCTGCAAGTGTCTACAGAAATTAATGATGCTGTGCTGCTGTGTAGGCAATAAAAATAATACCTCATAGTTGTTCTAAACTTTACGGTAGTTTACACGAATTCTACAAATGAATGTACTATGGTAGACAATTTTAGGTATTTTTAAACCTACTTCGTGTTAATAAACTAAATTAGACATAAGAACACTTTATTAACACTACGGCCGTACAACTATTTTTGCATATTATATTTGGCAGTAATAATATATTACTGTGCTATTTGAACCTATGCTATTGTTTATTTAATTAAAATATTAAGTGGGGGCTAAACTTACTGCTTATCGCTTGGTGCAGACAGGGAATTGGAGAATATAACTCAATTCTAAATTTCCTGGATAGTTCAGTATTAATAACGAGGTTCGAGCTAATAAATACTCAAAATTGTTCTTCCTCTCTGCCCCTACATTTTAGGCAACTTTTGGAACTCGAGAAGATGTTTTACTGATGACTCCCTATAGGTACACAATAGTGTTCAGGTATATATGGCCTATCTCTAAGGACAAACATCAAGTTGGCAAATACTGCACAGTTTTTAAGGCACAAGTATTTCCTATCCTGAACTATGCTTTTAGAGGACTTGAGAATTTTCATCCTCTCAGATAGTCAAAGTGCTTTAAAAGCACTTTCTTTCGCCCAGGTAAAATAAAAACTGGTATGGGAATACTTAAATGCCCTGTCTGCCTGATATCTGGCAACAGGCTTGAACTACAAAGCACCAAGGCATTTATGGAAATGAAAAAGAGGATCAGCTGGCAAAAAATGGTGCGAATACACCCTTTGCTATGTCCGCGGTAAAACATGCATTGCGCAAAAACACCAAATTAAGTGGCAAACTTATGTAGACAAAAACAAGTTAGGAAACTGGTCCTACGTGCAAAAACAGTCTTTCCACATCTCTTATAAAATAGGATAGAACAGGAGTAAGGAAAGTAAGGACTCTTTCTATAACTATGGAAGACTTGGGGTTGCATAATAAGCCTTTTAGGCTCACGTGCGGGAGGTCGACAAATCTCTAACAACAACCCCCCATTATTGACCAGCGATTCTCAAACATTCCCTAAGATTTAACTCTTAAGTTTAAAATACTAAATTTTCATCCTACATCGTTCGTCCTAACATTTTAAAGTTAAAAATAAGAAATCAAATACACATTGTGATAATAATAATAATAATAATAATAATAATATACAAAATAAGAATAAACGGTATTAATGAGAACAAACATGACACAAAATTATTAGTTAATTATAATTTCTGAATGAGAAGGACAATGCTGCATTTTATTTATAAGAAAATTATTAAACCTAGGAATGTCGTGTTTCCAAAAAACACTATTTATATGTTAAAGTAGTATAAAATATGAAACTCTAAAAAAGCAAGGTTAATTGTTATAATTTCCTGTCCTATTTCATACGGAATCACCAACTGATGTCTTGAGCAAACGGCATACATGGGACGTTCACTGTTTCTGTTCAGAAACAAAAGCTGGTTAAGTTCTTCAAACATGATGCACCGTCTATAATGCGGCTACTGTCCAGCACTGCAACGATTGTTAAAAATGAAAAAAAGGAAACAGAATTGCTAGGCTCTATGTCATGTTATGTTGTTGCAGGACCGTCTGCATTCAGGCGCGACGGCGAGTAATGGTCAGTGTAAATCTATCAGTTGAGACAGCAGCAATCGCTTCCCAAATAGTACGGTCCATAACAATTATTTCCTCCTGAAATACATGTGTGGTCGTCAGCAATATTTGTGATCTTTTCATCTGACAAAACCTTTAAAAAAAACAAAACAAAACAAAAAAACACTGGTTATTTCTATCAACTACCTCACAAATTTCCACAAAGGCTGTGTCTGTCGTTGCAATCGAGCCAACCAATAGGAGTACAAATTTCCACTGCAGTCGTTTCCATATTATCGTGTGATAAAAATCAGCGAATCTCTTGTCTTTTCTCAGAGGAGGAAAGATTTGAAAATCACAGAAGGCCCAGGGTACCCCATGGACTTGAATAGCAGTCGTTACGTTTATGACACGACATCCTGCGTAACATGCCTGGATGGTGGATTTGATGGCTGGACAGGGGATCCGCTTCTGGGCGAAATTGGCTTCGGGAGGAAAGCTATTCTACTCCACTGGTCAACGTTTCAGGGCGCTTGTTTTCTTATAACCATTTCCTGCTTGTCTCCGATGACTGCGATGTTCTATCGTAGGACATGCTCTCTAAACTTGAAGCAGACAGCTTTCTTTGAATCGCTTCTCTAACACTTCTTTGGGGAAACTGGAAATTTGTTCAAGGAACGCTTGAAAAAGAAAGGCTGAACATTTCAATTACAGCGACAGGAGGAGAAAAAATCGCAAATAAAAAGTGCTACAAATTCGTTCAAATGGAAATTACCATGTAATCCAAACAATAACACAACTTTAAAGAATACATGATATTTTGATATTAAAGTGGCTACTTAAAAAAAAAAAATAAATAAATGCAGTTCGACACAATGTGGAAATTTTTAAATTCAAACTTCAGCTTAATATTTCTCCCTCTAACTTCATATAGAATTATGATAACGCATTGAAATTAAAATAATAACATTTAATATTTTATGTGTTTTCCATCAGCCCTAATTACAGCCAACATTCTAAGCATGGTATTACTTAATACTTCGATGTCTCCCTCATCGATATTACCCCTTCCTCCTGGCAAGACCAACTGCAAGCACATAGATTTGTTTATTTTATCAGTTGCAGTTACATCAGTTTATAGTTGGAAGTAAACCAACAGTGCTGTGTTAATAATTTTGGTTTTTATTAAGCTGATATTAATTTAGTGAAATTACACCAAGAACTGATAGAAAGTGTTTAGTGCAATATGGGTTGCTCTTGTATGTTAATTATGGCCGTGTACCACATACTACCATAAATTTCCTAAGAGCAGTCATTAAAGAAGCAGTGGATAAAGAGAATACATTGTGCAAATTTTGAAGTTAATGACAAAACTGTGGCATGTACTAAACATTTCGAGCCAACATTCGTGCTTAGGGAGGGCATTTTCCTTGTGCATAATGGTGAAGCAATTCGTATACTTAGAAAAATTCCTAAACGAACTAATAATGCTTATTTTTCCTAATCTACCACCATAAGCGAAGTGATGCTTAGCTAATAATACTTAGCAGTGTAAGGAAAGGATGTTATAACATATTTCGACTCCTTTGCAAGTGAGGCTAAGAAAAGACAGATACACCCGTTTAAAACTATTGCCAAGGAAGGCAATGTCCTTTTCATTAAAATAGAATATGATTATTATCATGCTGTTCCATCTATGTCCAGTAGGTTTAAGGTGGGCCGATTTTGAAAATAATGTATTTTTTTTAAAGATTTGTGCTTGCCTGTGGAGAAGTTCAGTTCGATCTTGGTGCGCAGTGGGAAATGTGATGGATGAAGCAAATTGAACAATTTGGTGAATTACCTTGCTAATTATAATAATAACGGTATCTCGCTGATTGAAAGCGTAACTTGATTACTAAAAGACGTGAAGTAAAATTACCACTAGATCATGCTTTGAGGATACAGAAAGCTGGTAAAATAAATTTTGCATTAGAAAAATAGAAGCTTTCTTACTATAATCAATTTACAAATGCATCAGAGCTCTTGAGCAACGTTTTCTGACACATATATAAGGCAAATTGTACTTTGCATTACATCATGCTTTCCAGTAGTTTGGTAATATTGTCTGCTCTACTTGTAGAGCGCATTGTAATTAGATATAAATGGTTAACTCATTTATATTTGTATAGTTTTATAAAAGACAAAAGTCAACTTCAATCTGTAGATGCATTGTTTAAATAATACATTCATTTTTCATTATTTACTGCAGTAAATAATGTTTACGCATTTTCACAAATGAAAATTACTTAAGTAGTTCTTACTTATGCATGTTTTGTTATTATTATTATTATTATTATTATTATTATTACATTACTTACTGTAGTGCAATAAACGGCAATGGGCAGTAGTTTATTAGAAATTTTTTGTACATGAATGCTTTTATAAGAATCGAGTTTGCGTATTATTTTATGTTCAGTTTCATTTGATAAAGTTTGTTTGTAAACAATTTTAGATTCTTAAAATCCATTGAAATATTTCCTAATGATGAATAATATCCTCTTGTAAACATAATAATGCATAACTTTATCGTGTTAGCTACGGGCAGCCGCCATTATTTTTTGTTTTACTTTTTCTGCTTTGGGGTCTGGGTGGCAGGTTGGTCTTTCTCCTGAAATAGCACCTTCAGAACACCCAAGGTCTCTTTTTTTTAATAATATTTAACGCCCGTTTTTACTACTGAGGCATCACAGGCGGTAGACACTGATGATACATGACATGAAATGATAAATTGGGAAAGGACATTTTTATGTAAAGGAAGGAAGCGTTCCAGGCCTAACCTCCTCGGCATTTGCCATTAATGAGGACTGGGGAAAACCTACAAAAACCTCAATCAGGGAGGACGGTCATGGTGGAAATCGAACCCCAGGCCTTCCGCTCACGTGTTTGTGCCTTAACGACCTCGGCCACCTATGGCGGTCAGTAAGGTCTCGCGCTAGTTTAGCCAAGCTATCCCTTAGATATAATGGGGTGTAGGTTGGTTCTACATACTAGCCAATCGAATTATAGAGCGTGGAGCATGTGGGCGAGCATTGTCATGCATGAATATGAATTTATTTCCAATAAATGGTGCAAAGGTATGGCGTGATTGACAAGGATCTCATAGATATTGTGATGAGCGTTGAAATTACCATTCTAGATTAACACTAACTCCATTCGCATTTCAATTAAAATTTCGGGCCAGACCATAACCAAGCATCCACCAAATGATGACGTCGTACACCTTGCATATCAGGTGTCTTCAGACTCCTTGACATCTCAGACTGAACTTGCATTAATCAGAGAACCAACATACTGCGCTGCATGCTGATGTGCGGCTCATTCATTGTTTTTGGTGCAGTCAAGGTCCTATATCAGGTCACCATGATTACAGGAAAGCATAGCCATAAAATGTTCTTTCCAGCATTCGCGGCAGTTATTTGGAGTTTCAACCGCTAGAGTTTCTTTTACCATGACGCAGATGAGCACAGCCCGGAAGTTCAGGCTTTTATTTTGGTTAAAATAGGCAGGCAAAAAGACACTTGTAGTAGGCAGTAATATAATTAAAATAGGCATTTACTAAAGGAGAAAACAGAGAGTAATATCACTCATTATTATTGATAATAGTATTTAAGATAGTATCACATAATTAAAGTACTTAAGCTTACTTTTCTTGGTTACAACAAGCTTTTTTCAAGGTATCAAATGTCATGGTCAACCACTTGTCAGAGACAACATTTTTCATCATGGAAAAAGAACGGTAAATATCCACTGAAGTGATTGGGATATATTTAAAACAACCTATTGCGGAAGGATTCATACCAGTTACAATAAAATATTCATCTATCAGGACATCTTAGAAATTTTGATCAAGACAAAGTAAAAATAGTTTTGAATAGTCCTGGTGAATGAATAAAAATGAGCAGTGTTCTCCAGTCTAGTACATTTTCTGTTTATGCATTTATAGGGAAATCAGGTTAGTATATCTCTTACTTCCGTACTGAATACGCTGTAGGTACGGTTTATTGCACAGTTGTACCGCTCTCATCTTTCTCGTGTCAATTCTTTATTACATTTACGCAACTGAAAAGTTACCCCACCACGAATTTCCTACAACTGTTTCGCACAAATCGATACAAGGTCATTTGCCAGGACTATTCAAAACTACAGTAATTCACTCATTCTCTTTATTTCCTGATATTTGTATGCCCGAGTTAATAGTGCGTTCCTTTCACTAACGAAGTTCTGCTATTTAAAGAGCTTAAGTGAATTCTTTGAAGAGAAAAGTTTTGATTGCTTGAAAAGAAATAAATGTTTAACAAGATTTTCAATACATGTATTTGTGAGGCGAAATCCCATTTAATTTTCATTACTTTCTTCGCTTTGATAGATTGAAATTCTTTATGTTCTTTTAAAAAGACGTAAATAATCGTAGAAAAAAGTATTAACGATCCAAAATAGGGATAAAAAAGTTTGAAACCTTAAAATAGGCAACAGAAGTCAAAGTAGGGGGGAAAAAGGCAAAATAAAACCTGAACCTACCATCCTCAAATGTATGGAAGCATGTTCATTTCTATCTGACTCTTAAATATATTCACTCAAATAGAAAAGGAGTTTTGTCTAACTTCCGGGCTCTGTGATGAGGATTCTGTCATTTCTAGGCGAAGTGTTCTTTCTGTATTATATTAAAATATTCTGGTTTAAGTCTCTCGGGATTGTCTCACACCGTGGTGCAAACGACAGAACTCTGGCAGAAGTGACTTAATGCAGGCAGTGACCTTTATCTAGCAGGACAGATTTTCAAGTCTGGGCTGCATTTGCACTTAATCTTCTTTAAGAGAGATGAGAAGAACATCATCAAAAAGTTGTTATTCATTTTCTACTGGAGTCGTAGCCAATATTTAAATACTTCATTGTTGACGCTTCTTGGCGCCATTATTCCCTAGAATCTAGAGTCTCCAAGAGAAGTCCGTTATCTGGAATGAATTGAATCAGATTGGTAGGAACGGAAGTCATGCTCAAGGGCTGGCCGTTTGTACTTATGCTCCCAATAGGGCTATCTTCGGGAGGAAGAGAGACACTGGGATGCCAGAATCCAGGGGTAGGACGTTTAAAGGGATTCATAAATTGGTTCTAGACACTTAACTCGGGCACTAGCGAGTTCCTCTCAAAAGATTTCGAGCTCCTCATAAGGGAAACACGTAACGCAAAGACAGAATCCTTTTCACAGTGCAAGCTACCGCTACGTAGCACTCAACACCATTTTCCAGCGCCTGTCACTTTCGATCCATTACAAAACCAATGCAATGAAATTAATTGAAATGGAAGGGCGGATAATTCGTATAAAACAAAGACCATGCTCATCATTCGTCTAAGAGACCAGGAGAAACCTTTAATTTAAAAAAAAAAAAAAAAAAAAAAAAAAAAACAGATTTGAACTCGGAACCTCCCGAAGGGTCTCAACTTTTCCACATGAGTCATTCTACTTGTTAAGTCCATGTTACTTACAAATTTAACGATAAGAAAGAAGCCACGGATTGTTTCACTAGTTAATAATGTAGATTTCATTAACAAGAAACTTAAATGATATACCGGATGTTACAAGGCTCGGTAGTAGGTAGATGGGTATTAAGTGAACATATTTTGTTAATGAACCCACGTCCAAAAACACTTTGTTTAAGTGCTAGCATCTCTGAAATCTTGAGGAGGACGTAGGCAGTATGGATCACAAAAGCTTGGAAAGAAGTAAGACATAAAGTTGAAACACTGTAAGTTAACAGCATTTTAAATAACTACAGAAGGTGGTCAATATGGCTGCCAAACTTCGAAATTTTGTGCATCACCTGGTTTTGTCATGTCGAACTCTTGGGAAATTTCTCGACATATCTCGGATGACTCCAGCAGCTACTTGAAGTCGTGTCACAAGATTTTGCTGTATCTCCAAGGAATTCTCCTATACCAGGGTTTGCATGTACCCCCAGAAAAAGAAATCCAATGGTGTCAAGTCAGGTGCGCGAGGGGGCCAGGCTACTGTCCAATCCATCTGTTGCCAAAGGTGTCATTCAAATGGCCATATATCTCTTGATCGAAGTGTGCTGGAGCGCCATCATGCTGGAACCAGCGATTCTTCCAGCTACTCTGGTGGCTGTGAAATATGGTGAAGGACTATAACAGCAAAGTGGTACCACTGGTAAACAACCCTTAACTAATGAATGCGACTGCCACTGCTTGTCGCGGCGTCTAATGGTTTGTTACCTGCAGTCATCTCCATGCGGTTTCGGAGGCTCTAGCGCGCAAACAAAGCGTTTTTGGACATGAGTTTATTAACCTTCCGTTAGTCACTAACGGATCAGAGGGACCCATAGATCATGCAGATGCTATAAGGCACCTACATAATAGTATACCTTTCGCGATGTTTTACTTATCTGTTTGTTGAGTTGCAAGATGCGTCTGACCCGACGCACCAACTCTCCTAACTAACTGTTAATGTCACTGGAGTATTGTTTTACCTTGTATATTTGCACAGTTGTTTTGCCAATGCGGGCATTGTTCTTTAGACGAGCATCAGCAAGAGCTACGATTTACAAAACCCAGAGGATTTGAAAGAAGTCCATCGTCTGCTTTTCGAGGATGATGCTCTTCCAGAGGGTGACAATTTCTATAACATTTCAGATTCTGAAGATAAACTAATTCAGAAACTTCCCATGCAGTTAAAGAAGAGAGAAATGATGAAGAGGACGAATTTACACGTGAGAAATATTATCATATTATTATCTATGAATTCCATTTTCATTTATAGGAAGAGATGGAACGTTTAATTTATTGGTTTATTTATGAACGCTCTTTAACATCTCAGGTCATCAGCGTCTCATTCAATTCATGGCGTGAAACGGCCGATAAATTTTGCTCAGAGGCCTCTCTTTCAGACTTGAGGTTCTTTATCGTGCCATAAATGTACGACACGGGACCCACGGCTTTACTTCCCTTCCGAAGGAAGCCATAAAAAATCCATGGACCCTGGCGGGGATTGAACCCGCGATCTTGGGTTTAGGAGGCAAGTATGATTACCACTAGACCACCAGGACCGACAAGAGATGGAACAAAAACTTCCTCCTGAAATAATATAATAATTCATAATAGATAACTGCTGCATTGGTACAAACTGTATGCCCGTAAATGTCATTGAAATTGCTTACATTTATTTGTGTAAGTACTATTACGATATTATGCTGATAGTCTTTTTATAAATATTATAAAACAATGCTAAAATAACATTTTCCATACATTGTAAAAATTAGGAAAGTAAAAAGCATTTTAAATAAATAAATACAGTCCAAATGCCAAAAAATACAGAAAGGATCTGGGTTTGGCAGACGCGCGTGCTTAACAGAAGGTTAACAACATATGTACCCCATCTAGCATTGTAACAAATATTTTTACGCCCAGTATACACACCAGCAGGTTGCTGGTATATACGAGTGAGGCGACTCATAGCAAAATCGAAACAGCAGTTCACTTTATCACACTATGACTTCGAAAGGGGACTAATTCAATCCTTGTACTGACAGCAGAAGAAATATTTATTGCACCGCTCTATAAATCTCTATTCTTTATGCGCTACATCTTCACACAAGTAGAAAACACGACCTGCAGCTGTCTTAAAATAAGAAAAAGTTACATCGTTTTTGCTTAACATACACTATGTTCGTATGGCTGCAGATTTTCGCTATTCCAGAACCACCCTCATATCCTAGAGGCGAATGTCTGGTGTGGCACTCTTCGCTGTATATTGGCTACCTCATTTTTGCTGAGGCATTCATTTTCACGTCAGCTCATTTGAATTTACGTGACATGATAATAATGCGTTTCTACCGTAATCTGCTCTCTTAGAATTTATAACTTCGCGCAAAAGCCGTTTCAAGTGAGAAGCTGAATAAAGCAATGTAGTTATCCAAAAAGATATACCTAGAAGAATACTCATATTCGCAAAATAATAGCGAAAATATGTAGAAAACAGTACAGCTTTTCCAGAGCGTTAATAGAAATAAATATATCGCACCTTGGGAAGAAGATGATCACAAGTATTTTTTAAACCAAGAAATCTGCTGTCTATTACCCCCAAAAAACTATTTGTCTGTACAGGCACAAGTGGTAAGCTAATAATAACACTAGCTAACAGTCATTTTGCATCCAACATTTTATCAGTTAGACATACAATCTGAATTTACTTCAAAAGTGTGTTAGCACGTAAGTTTTTCCAATTATTTTAAAATTTTTAGATTTTTTTTAAAGTTTTTCGCTATTCTGTTTTTTTTCCCTCTCATTTTGTTCTCTTATTTTCAACTATTTTTATAGTATAAAGACGTATATCTGCCATATATGTGCGGAGTTAAATCTTGGCAACATATTCTGGCGTACTGCAAAGGGACCAGGGATGGAAGATTGAAGATTGAGATATCTAACGGCTTGTTTGTTAACGGGGAGAGGGAGCAACGTTGGACTTTTCTGGCAGATAGAAAGGAAGGGGGAGTAAGTAAAGTTTAAACAAAGTGAGACAGCTAAGATTGGAAGAGGTAGACAACGGGGAAGGGAGATAGGGGAACATGAGTCAAATTATTTATTTTTGTACTGTTTTCTTTTCTGTTTATTATATATATTTAAACATTTTTATTATTATACATTTTTTCTTTTTCCATTTGTTTATTTCATTACTTTATGTATCGTAATTTAAGAATTAAATATTGTTTTGTGTCATTTTATATATTTCCCAATACATTGGGAAAGCTCACACGGTTCCAGGACCCGTGCGACAGGGATGAGTTATATTTGTAACAAATATAAAGAAGCATTATAATGGTAGAAGTTCTAAAAATAATCTCTAGATGAAAGGAGGAGTAGAAGAAGGCAAATATGTTGAACCACAAATCAGAAAACAATCGAAAGATCCAACGTTTGTTATTAAACTCACAAATCTCGATATAATTGCTTCGTCATGTTTCAAAGCAATAGTTAATGACTTAGACAAAAGAAAAGATGGTACCTATGTTTATTAGAGAACATGGAGTATAGAATGTCGTTTAATATTCCCTTATTATTTCACACCTTGACTTCATCCCGGAAAAATTGGGCACCATAAGCGATGAACAGGGTGAGCGATTTCACCATGACAACCTTACTCTGGAACGCCATTATCAAGAGCACTGGAACATTTCGATATGGGCAACTATTGTCGGTGTATTCTTAGGAAGTGTGATGAAACACGATACACAAGAAAAGCATCTTTGGCACACTTTTCAAAACAAAATAAAGAATAAAATTGCAACTAAATTGCGAACCAAGTTTTAGATCTTTCTGCATCCTGTGCGCACGCACGCACACAACGAATCAGAAAAACACTACTGAGTTCTGAGTATGCATTTATTGTTGGTGATTAATTATATGAGCGTTTGCTAGTAGTGCTGTTATGCTGTGTATCTTAGTATTGTGATGTCATAGGGAAAACTAATTTTTCCATTGAAATCTGTTACTCAAAATTAGGCAAATCCACATATTTATTAGTTTTAAGGATAATTGTTTTAATGCATTTAAAATAATTAATGTGCATCCACATTGTATTGCATGGTTGTGTGTCAATATTGGGTATCTAGAAAATATGACGTGATGGAGAAAAACTGTTTTTTTTTCCAGTGAAAACAATACCTCAAATTTAGGTAGGACCATTATATTAGTAAAACTGCTAATAAAGACAACGTAATTATTCCAAAAGCGTGTATGGTAAATTTTTAACTTCAAAAATTCTATACGACCACATTACGAGTCCATTATTTAGAGTTGCCAGATATATACCATTTAATGATCCTGACACAACAGTCATTTTTCCTGAGTGTCCTGTTTAGTTGCTTTCTTCTTGAGCATATTTGTTTGTTTTGCTTTGTGCTACTGTCTTAATACAGCAGATATAAATCAAGGTCAGAAATAGGGAAAGCACTAGCAGTGTTTGTGAAAATGTAGGTAATAGGTTTTATGAATGATGGCTTCACTGACATCAGCCGAGCATTTTCTGGGTTGTCTGCCAAAATTCCGTGCCTGTCGTGGCCGGAGCAGCTGAAATGGCTGAAAGCTTGGCAAACAATCCACCAACCGCTTAGGTGATATTCCGTGAAACCAGCATTCATCTCCAACGCCACGGTTGGCACGGAATTGTGAGCGGAAGGTTTGGAGCTCGATTCCCGCCGGATTTTCCTCATAGTCCCAATAGATTGTAAGCGTGGTGAATTGTTTATTTCATTTAATGTTTTATTTTAAGTTATTTTATTTTTGTTTGTAACTATAAATATATAGCCTATGATCTGTAAAATTATGTACAACCGATTAATAAATTATACAATTTGTAAATAACGTCCCGGTATAGCTGGACGGAGTATTGCAGATGTGATTTTATTTCATTTAGTCCTCATAAATAGCAAATGCCGGGAAGGTACCCTGAATTGCCTGGAACGTTTCCTACCTTTAAAAAATCCTCTCCCTCTTTATAATTTCATCTCATGTATCATTGTGATGCCCCAGCAATAAAAACGGGCGTTAAACCCCATTAAAATAAATCTCCAACGCCTAGCAGGATTTAAATGTTTAATGTTTAATGTGTATCTTTGCTTCCCGGCCTAAGCACCAACCTCTCTCTCTCCCTCTCCCTTCCTCCTCACTGGAAACATCGAGCAAGCCTTGTTTATCATTGGTTCAAGCTGATAGAATATTCGAAAAACCTGTTTCTTCTCTTGATTGGTGGCTCCTTCCTGGACACACAAAAAGAAGATTCCGAACGGGTGAGATGTTTATTCGTTTCGGCTCATCATTCCAAATTATTACGTCCAGAGCCTTCTCTGTCACTTACACCAAAAGATCCAGATAAAATGCTATGTTACAAAATTATATAGTAAACTTGTTAATTATACGATTAATATTTTATTACATTGGCTAAAGTTTCCTTTGTAATAATTTTACACTTGGAGGGATTGTGTACTTAAGTCAATGTGTTGAATGTTAGAAAATCATAAGACAGGATTTAAGGTCTTTTATTCATTGTCAAAGCAATAGATTTATAATATGCTTGTGCGCAAATGTTTATTTCCAGGAATTTGAATAATTACTGTGTATTAAAACTTCACAGAGTTATAGCTGCGAAGATTTAAATATTCAAAGATCCAAGTGTTTGACATGAAATAATCGTGTATTGTGATCTACTGTTACACATTTATTTAAAAACTTATTTATGTTATATCACAACTTTGTTGTTATTTAAAACTGAAATTTCTTTTATATCTGTTTTATACAATTATTATTGCTTTTTTCCAAACCCAAAGATTTTCCTCTGAGAGGGACTTTAAGCCACGGGTCCCCTATCGTAAATTTACAGCAAGTTAAAGTATTCCATACCTGGGGAAAAAAAAAGAAAAAAAAAAAGAAAGAAAGAAATCACTGGATAAAATTATCAGCCATTTCACGCCCAAGAAATGCCTTAATCCCCTCAGCAGATGGCGTTGGAGGAGTTGAGCTTAGCACCTGACCTCCTGCCATCTGTCGGGTAATAAGTATACTTGAAACTCTCTTTGGTAATTGAAAACTCCCTCACGAGAGGCGCTGATTACTAATAAATCATACAAATTTTACCATCTTTAGAAACTGTAAAGAATTATTGCAAAGTGTTTATGGTCACATCTTGGGGGGTGTTTTAACCTTTGAAGGTTAAAGCTTGTCTGGGCATCAACGGAAGGTGTCGAATTAGGGCTAGTACGTTATATAACCGTAACGTGGCGAGTACTATCAAGAAATGTCTTGCAAATTATTATTATTATTATTATTATTATTATTATTATTATTATATTATTATTATTATTATTTCAATGCGGCTATGATTAGGGGATTGAGTTTAATGATATAAATATAAACAAAACTTAAGAACCGAAGGAAGCTAGTTAAAATCATCACTTCTGCAGCAGAATATATGCACTTTGATATTTTGGCAATTGGGATTTTGTAGCTGCTATAAAATCAGAAGAATTATTTGTAGTTAATTTTCCTCGAACTTTGCAAATATGAATGAAATGTTATTCCTGGCCACTAAGATTGAGATAGACATCCAGTGTTTGACGGTTGAAGCATTTTCACCTTTGCATTTGACCTACATTTGCTACAAGCTTTTTCTCACCATCGCCGGAGCTTTGTATATGATCCAAATGGAACGCTGTACTTACCACTCAAGTTGTTCGCTTACTCACTGAGTGGCTATGCTAATGGCAGGAAGTACGTAGGTGTTATTGAGCCGCAGAGACTATCAGGAAATGTAATGGTTTATTCCCTCTAGAGTCGACACTGTTTAATCGATTTCTGTCTCCAGCATTCCTTACTGAATAGCACTTGAAGCTGCATTTGTCCTTGAACTTTCAAAAATAAGTGCTGCCAATTGCGTTGCATATGCATTGCACGTAGAAATGACAGTGAAAATTAAAATTCCAATAATTTCCTTCGCTGGTCGGTCGGTTGGTCAGTTTAGGCCGGTGCTACGGTGAACGAGAGTCCGTAGCTGTGACTGTCGCATAAGTTATTACTAACACTCAGAAGACACATTTACTCATCATTATCAAGCAAGAAGATCTGGAATTTTCCATTCATTTCTCGCATCAATTTTCAAAATTAAGCATTACCCTCTACAGTTCCTTCTGAGAAACTGAAGAAATATCTTCACGAATGTTATTTTTCAATTCATTTAATGTGTGTGGATTTATCTTGTACACCTTTTTCCATTAATGCCCCCCTCCCAGAAATAAAAATCATAGGGCATTAAATGGGGTAACGAGAGGGCCACATATTAGTTTTTTTTTTTTTTTATGGATTTATTTATGGACGCTCTTTAACAGCTCAAGTCATCAGCGTCCCATTCAACTCAGGGCGTGAAACGGCCGACAAATTTTGCTCAGAGTCCTCTCTTTCAGGCTTGAGGTTCTTTTTCGTGCCGTAAATCTACGACACGGGACCTACGGCCTTACTTCCCTTCCGAAGGAAGCCATACTTAGGATTTTTAAGCCCCGAAAAAATCCATCGGTCCTGGCCGGGTTCGAACCCGCGATCTTGGTTTAAGAGGCAAGTATGGTTACCACTACACCACCAGGACCGACCCACCACATATTAGTGACGACTCTATCGTCGAAGATTTCATAGAAGGAGACATGGGCTATATGTGCCGTTGCATAGCTCTACTGGAAAGTCTATATTCCCTTGCAGTTAATTAACGGGAAAAGGGATGTTAAATATTCTGCCCATATCTATAACTATGTTTCTTAAAAAAGAAAAATAGGGTCCATTAATCTTTCGCCGCTAATGGCGCACCACACTCCTATCTTTTGATCATGTAGGGGTTCATGGAGGTTTTTCTGAATTCCCAATATCAGTTGTTTTGTGAATTAACATACCCACCTAAGTGGGACTAAAACATTAAATTAGGACAAAATTTCCCGTCATGTACACTATTCAAAGTACAAACACAAAGTCTGCTCTTGGATGCAGGGTCACCCGATTTAAGTCCTTGCACTACAGTAATTTTATAGGGATTTAATTTCGGTAACTTTGTAGCAGTTCGAACAGAAGAATTGAAAATTCCCATTTACTGAGAAAGACGTCGAAATGATTTTTTAGAGAATATTCCACAGCATGTCCAACATTATCTAATGTTTCTTCTATACGTTTGAAGTTGAAAATCAGATATAATCTCGTACACCACGAGCCGATTCTGTACATGTATATGAATAATAAATACCTAAATAATCTTTGGGGAATAGAATACCCGGTTGAGCCATATTAGCACAATTAATACACTGTATTACCCCGCCTAATGAATACTTAATACACTGTCACACAACACACAAGAACATGTCCGTATGGAGTTAGACTGTACTGACCTCCCCTCCGACTACCAGGCCGGCTTTCAAGCTTGGGAACGAGAACGAGAACTGCAAAGCTCGGCCTTATGCGGCCAACTGCACGTAGAGCGGTTCCAGGAAGGAAAAAAAACCATCCAGTAGTAGCATTAAGATTGTTAGACATACAGGATGGAAGGGTGATATCTTGAGAACAACAAAAAAGATTATGAACAAATTTCTTCGATCTTTCATACTTTTGGAGAAATACTTTTTTAAAAAAGAAATGTTTGGAAAAGGGCATCCGCTTGCAACCGTGAAAATGTTGCATGTATTGTTTTTTTTTTTTTTTTGTTTTTTTTGTTTTTTTTTTTTTTTTGATAAATGTAACGTTACCTATGAGTTGTCCGTCGTAACTTTCTGGCTGCAATATGTTGTTCCTTATTACAAAACTGAATTTTTCACTTTTTACCACGCGTTGTCTTTTTGCAATTTGCAATTAATTTACAACACACACACACACACACACACACAAACTTTAACCTAACCTCAAGTAAATCCTAGAAATCGGTGGACCCAATGGTCTGACGGCCTATGCTCGCCTCTGTTCTTAAATATAAATTGATAGGAGATTGTATGCTACTAAGTAGGCGGGTAAATCATTGTAATGGGGTCAAATCACCTTTATGGAACTGCAGCAGGAAAAAAAAAAAAAATTCAGACATTAAGACTCGAACGCATTTCCTTAAAATTACTATTTCCATGCTCTAACCATCTGAGGTAACACGCTGTTGCCTTGAAAGCGCAATTACCTACCTACGAGTACATTTGTGGAAGTTAACACTACCTTTGGCTTTCTCCGCTGCCGTTCGGGACTGGCTCGGAACTGGAACTTCAGATATCTGACCGCTTTAAGGAAAAGTGATAAGGATGGGAGATTAGCCGTGGAAAGGAAATGTGATTGCTGCCTTTTGCGCACCGAATGTCCGAAAACAGCCGCGATTAAGTTGAACCAATCGTAGTTTGATACTAATTAAAACGTTCTAAGGCTGTTTAACGTACTTATAGTTTCACCATTCAAATGAAAATACCCACATTTCTTTAAATGTGAAGCCGGTCTTGGTGGTATAGTGGTAACCATACTTGCCTCCTACACCCAAGATCGCGGGTTCAAACCCGGCCAGAATCGGTGGATTTTTTCGGGTAAAATCGTAAGTATGGCTTGAGAAGTAAAGCCGTCGTAGATTTACGGCATGTAAAAGAACCTCAACCGTGAAAGAAGAGGTCTCTGTGCAAAACTTGTCAGCCGTTTCACACCCTGAATAGAATGGGTCGCTGATGACCTGAGATGTTCTAGAGCGTCCGTAAATAAACCAAAATCGTCATTTAAATGTGAAATGGAAGAACAAAACAAAGGATTTGAACTTAAGCATTTACTTACACGTATTTTGAGTAGACCCAAAACAAGTGAAATTATTTTTAGTTGAACAGTGAAAGAAAATAAAACGTTTATGTTTTTATGTGACCATTAAATAAATTGAAATAAAAACAACATATTGCTTATTTAATAATTGATAAAAATTTTAAAAAATATTGCATTTATATAAACATTAGTGAATGTTGGCATCATTTCGTGTGTATTTACAAAAGTTCAAGATGTAACTGAATGATCAACCACCATAAAAATGTCCAGGGTCCACATCCTATATAACAAAGTGTGGAGTTTGCATAAGATAAGGTAACATGCTTCTTCAAGCTACCCTATTTCTCACACTGCAAGCGGAAACTGGGGCTATAAATTACGATTTATATATTTAAAGCTAAACTGTGGCGAAATGAAGCGATTAAGAATGTGAAGAGAACAAAAAATGCTGACCATTTGTCTTGTACTCATTTCGCATTTCAGGTCAAGAAATACGAGCAAAGCTTTATTTTTTGCTGAAACATGTTTTCAAAGTCTAAAACGTATAATTTATTTTCATTTGTCTCTATATACAGAATTGTTTTATTCTGATCCCTTACAATAGTAAACTGTTTTAACAGGAGTAAAAGACACTAACGAAAGCAAGCATTTCAGTAGAAATTGATGAACCTTGGGTTCTTTTATTCCAGTACTTTGCCTCAGTCCGAAGTATTGCATTGTTTATGGTTGCTGGAAAGAAAACCCACAACATAGACTGCACTACTGTGTACTATGGCACTACTTTGCATGAAAAGTGTTCTATATTTTACAAACAAAATAAACATATCAAGACGTAGTTGCTAGTAAACGTATAGTCCACAATTTTAGGCAATTGTGACTTTATCTGTGTCATACTTGTGATCTCTGACGTTTCCAAGTGCCTTGGTCTAAAGTAAGGTTTCTTCTTAGCTTACCAACTGGTGGTAAATTATGCACATTAATGGCCTAGCGGACCCCTTATGACGACTTCGCGTGACTTGCGCTGGCTGCCACATTGTTTTAATAATGCTCGCATTCCAATTCGCTCTATTTTTTTTACCCCGTTTTCTTATCTCATCTCTTTCTTTCTGCTGATCCAAGAGACTTTAAAAGAGCAAAAATTATTTTATTTTCCTCCTCTCATCACAATTGTCTATTTCTCTTTCCCTTTCTAACCTTCTTGTAACTACAGATTTTCAAATAGTTCATAAAATTTCCGCTAGTTACATATTTCTGAACATATCTCCTTAAGATCTGAGTTTATAATATAAAGCAATATTGCAAAGCAAGCTCAACCTTTACTGATATTCCCATATCATGGCGCCCTATTTAACACGAATTTGTATTACATAAACATGCTGCTATATAACGATTATACGAATGCTATTGAATAAATAAAAACAATATTTTTTACAGGCACAATTTATCGTGATAAAATTTAACTTTAAAATATTCCGTTAGCTTAATGCGTAATGTACACACAGTACTAGTTTCATTGTTGTCACTTCCGGTTCCCACCTATGAGAGATGTACAAGTTGAGACATGTTCAGTTCCCCGTTAGCAAAATGGAGGTGACACATGATGACTGTGCTTTAGCTGTGGCCTATGGGGAGTTTGTTTTTCCCTATAGCACAGCTCAAGGATGGTTTAAAATGTTTAAAAAGGGGACGCAATCAATTTTAAAGGAAGGTATAATCAGCCGCTCCAGTTTGTGCTCTAGCGGAAGAAAATATTAACACGGCTGCTGTCATTGTGAGAGGGGATCTTCGAATATCGTTAAGAACACGTTCAGAAAATCTGAAAATATCACTGGTTGAAACCTACATGTTGCTAACAAGTTGGAAAGGTTGCACATGAGAGGTGTTTGTGCCCGGTGGATTCCAAGACTGCTGATTCCCGAACAAAAACACATCCGCGAGCAGAGTTGCATGGAGTTGAGGATGATATCACAGGGGTTTCTTTCAAAGGTAATCGCTGCTGATGAAACTTGACTACATCAATTCGATCCAGAGCAAACAGTAACGCTTTGTATGGAAATCTCTATCATCACCAACGCAAAATGAAATAAAGAAAGAAAGAAAGAAAAAAAAAAAGGCAAAGAAAAACAAAAACAAAAGTTATGTTCATCTCATTTTTCGATATTTAATGAATGTCATACCTGAGCTAAAATTATGTTTTGAAAACTTTGCAAGGCCATGTTACATGTAAAATGCCACATTTTCGTGCAACAAGATTACAAATATTGCTGTATATCTCACAAAAAGCAATGTGATGTGTGTCCCTCATCCTTCCTATTGTTTATGTTTAACTTCACATGAATTTTTATTTTTAACAAATTGAAGAAACATCTTCATGGGAGACATTTTCCATTATCAGAAGAAATGGTGAAGAGTGAGAGTCGAGTCTGATATGGAAATGTATCTGAACTGAACACAGCGGAGCGGAAGTTACAGCTGCAAATATTTACTTAACAGATAAGATATGACAGCAGATAAGGCTTTTGTGAAGGCAATAACCCTTATCGGCGAGGCCGGAAACTTATGGACCTACCCTCATAGGTCGTAGAATGTTTGTAGAAACTTGTTTTTTTTATCCAATATTTAATTTTAAATATTCAAAGCATACTTTCTAATAGTATATATGAGTCAATTTCAATGATATTTTTAAGGTGTATGAAGACGAACAGTTAATATATTTGCCCCTACAATTCCTCTAATAGTACAATAATAAAATAGTACAAAAATGCATCATATTAAATATAATTTCTCGGCAACTAATAGAGAGATATCAAAATGAATGCACATTATTTTGTGCTCATGTACGAGGTCTCTTCAAAAAGTATCGCGAATTTTGAGTTTCCGCGGGCTACTCATATTCGATTTTCGATTGTTTTGTGGTGTTAGATTGGCACTCATGTCCCTCACTTATGTTGACAAGCTCGGCCATTTTGAATGTTCAGTTAATTGTTGACAGCCATTTTGCTTGGACGTGTTTTGGCTCGTCTTCGATTTTTGCCTATTCCAAAAAATGGAACAAAGAATCTGTATCAAATTTTGTGTGAAAAACACAATTAAGTGCGCGGATGCATTCCGAATGTTGACTGTGGCATATGGTGAAGCTACCTTGGACCAAAGCAACGTTTATCGGTGGTACAAAATGTTCTCAGAGGGTCGAGAAGATGTGAACGACGAAGAGCATCCCGGATGCCCGAGCTCGTCAACAACAGATGAAAACATTGAAGAAGTGAAGAAAATAGTATTGGCCAATCGTCGAATCACCGTTAGAGAAGTTGCTGAGGACTTAAACACATCGATTAGCTCGTGTCATTCGATTTTACCAATGATTTGGGCATGAGATGGGTCGCCGCAAAATTCGTACCAAAGTTGCTCAATTTAGACCAAAAACACCATCGCATTAACGTTGCTAAGGAGCTGTTGAACTCTGTCCGCGACGATCCACATTTGCTCCAGAGGGTCATAACTGGTGACGAATCATGGGTTTGTGGTTATGACGTGGAAACTAAAGTTCAATCGTCCCAATGGATGCTGCCACACGAGCCAAGATCGAAAAAAGCGCGCCAAGTTCGGTCGAATGTGAAGGTTTTGCTTACAGTTTTCTTCGATTGCAGGGGAGTGGTGCATCATGAGTTCTTACCACAGGGTAGAACGGTCAATAAGGAATATTACCTTCAAGTTATGCGCAATTTGCACGAAGCAATCCGCCAGAAACGCCCGGATTTGTCGAAGAACAAAAATTGGCCTTTGCACCATGATAACGCCCCTGCTCTCACATCGTTGCTTGTGCGCGAATTTTTGGGAAAAACAACATACTTATGATACCGCAGCCACCGTACTCCCCAGACCTGGCCCCCTGTGACCTTTTATTGTTCCCAAAACTGAAGAGGCCCATGAAAGGACGACGCTACGCCACGATTGAGAAGATAAAGAAGGCATCGGAGGAGTTGAACAAGATCACAAAAAACGATTTTTTAAAGTGCTTCGAGGATTGGACCAAACGTTGGCACAAGTGTATAATATCTGGTGGGGTTTACTTTTAAGGAAAAAAACAGATATTCATGAATAAATAAATATTTTTGAAAAAACACAAAACTCGCGATACTTTTTGAACAGACCTCGTATTTTCTTTCAAATGGTGTAAAGAAACTAGAAATAGATTGTAAATTGAGTAAAAAAATGGTTTTTAAATGTAGAATGGTATTACGTATATTTTTCTGCAAACCTACTGAACCAAATTTCATGAGATTTTAGATACGCATTTACAAGTGAATTACACAATTAAAATTTCATAGAAACCCATGCAGTAGGGAAAAAGTTCTTCACAGGTGTTGAGAGTCCCCTTAAACACAAGTTTTGTTTAAACAAAAAATACGTCAATTTAGTTACTGAGGAGGAAGTGTAGAACTTATTATTTATTAAATTTTAGGCTTTATCCCTTCACTCTGCCTCCATACTTTGAAATTTTAAACATCCTAAATTTTGACACCTAAATTTTAATTAAGATGCAGTTAATATTAAATTTTTTGTTGTTATGATTGTTTTAATTTGGATGGAATAAAATTAATTGTCAGTTAATTGTAAAATGAAAAGTAAAATCACATTTATTAGTTGAAAAGGAAGAAACAGATTTGAAAATGTCAGATAATGGTCGAGATTCAAACCCACACTTCTTCAGCCTTTCTGGATGATGCTGTTTCAAGTGAGCTACCAAGCACGGGACCACGAGCTTCTCTCGTCTGATTTTATATACCCCGGAGACCTCCCTAAGGCTTCTTTACAACGAGAAACTAATCCCTTAAGAGGCGACACGTTAATGCTACAAGTACCTATGACTAGTTTAATCACCAACTATACAGGGTTTAATTGTACATAAGTCCTACACACGGATATATGAAAAAATGCTTTCCATATACATGTAAGAGTGCGATTCGGAAACTAACCGCCGTTGTTCCGTAGCGCAAGTGTAGTGGGCAGAGCGCCGCCATTGTTACATCAACATAATCGGCTGAGATTCAGTTAGAGCGTTTGCTCATAATGTTACGAAATGAATGCTACAATAGAAAATACCGCCAAATGCAAAGTGCGTGTGCGATACACCTGTCAGCAGCAAATATTCATAATGAACTGTGTGCTGTATAGGACCCAAGCATTGTGAGTGAAGGTGTTTTGCTTCAGTGGACCCGATTTTTTTAAAAAAAAATTTTTTTAATGATTTATTTATGGACGCTCTTTAACAGTTCAGGTCATCAGCGTCCCATTCAACTCAGGGCGTGAAACGGCCGACAAATTTTGCTCAGAGGCCTCTCTTAAAGATGAAAGAACGTACATTCAGATGAGCCGAGGAATGGCAGTTAGCGATGATCTTGCGAAGAAATTGACGAAAACGTTGGTGAGAACTTTCGACTTACGACCTCGAAACTTTCTGAACAATTTTCGCAAAATTCTCGGACCGTTTTCTACGAGGTTGTCATCAAAACATTAGGCTACCGGAAGTGCTAACGGAGATCCACAAAACCATACGAATGGCTCTGGCTTAGAATTTCTATCACGATACAACGCGGAAGATGAACATTTTTGGTACAGAATGGTCACTGGCGACGATACTTGGGTGGCGTATGTGAACGCTGAGACAAAACAACAATCTGTTGCATAGGGTCATATCGTTTCTCCAAACAAGCTGAAGAAAGCTCGTGATGCTACGGAAATCTTGCTTAACGAATTCAGTGAAAATGGTATGACAATCACTTCTGAAGTTTACTGTGAGACTGAAAAACTGATAGAAGTCATCCGGTCTGTTGACATCTGGCATTGTGTTCTTGCATGACAACGCTCGGTGAACACGAAAGTTTTTGAGGAAACTCAAATGCAACGTTTTAGATCATCCCGTGTACTGCCCCGAATTTGCTCCATCTGATTTCCATCTGTTCACTCACATGAAGAAACGGCCTCGGGTCCTGCAATTTGATGACAATGAAGTTCTTCAAAATGCTGTAACAATTTGGCTACATTCCCAAGCGGCCGAGTTTTATGCACAAGGGATTTTCAAACTGGTGAAATATTATGAGAAGTGCTTGAATTCAAATAAAATACTGGAAAACAGTAGTTTTAAGATATACGCAATAAACTAATGGTATATGTGCAGGCTATTTTATATTTTATAACCGATTGGCGGTTGGTTTCCAAACCGACCTCGTATTAATGCTACAGCAATACAGAAGAGATTTCAGAAATCGTCAAACGTCGGTCACAATCAAACCCTGAACTGTGTGTTTGTTTCTGATACACTCATTCGAGATCGATGTTGGAGTCTTTCATTCGCTTAATTTTCTCGTGTAAAAACAGCGTCTTATTCCAAACTGTGCCCTTAATCTTTGCAAAATGTCATAGGTTTTACAGCCTCCCGCATCAAATAATAATGCATTTTGCGTTCGACGAGTGTACCTCTTGCTCGGAAATGATGCTACTAACAAAGAAACGGTTTTGTAAGACGAACCGGTCCTGATATCCTCATGCGTAACGCGCTAAGACCATGTCTTGTTCCTTACTACTCGCATGTGGAAAATAAAACTGTAGGTTTATATCTGATACACCCTCGAAACATTTGTAGTGTTTAAACACAGCATACTTATAAACATCAAAATGCGCGTAGTATTTTTTGTGAATACAATACGCGATTGAAACACATGCTACGATGTGAAGAATCACTGAGCTTGGAGAAATCAATAAACAACTCCCACTTCTCTGCGTTGTAAACATGACCCAGTGCCCCAAACAAACAGAGGAGATCATAACAATATATTACAGTGACGAAATAAAAAACAGAAAAAAAAGTATTCAAAATGAAAATATGTCAAGAGTACTGTAATATCGCGGCTAAATGTGCCTTTTATAATAAACAACTATAATTGCAAATGAATTGAATGGTGATTGAGGGGGAAAAAAGCCCAAGAACGTCATTGACAGGAAAAAAAAAATGTCCAGCATATTTTGGAGGTTTCAAAGCACAGTGCACGTTTTTAAATATTTATTCCAGTGGATTAAAAATTGTTTGTGAAATTTTTTCAGAGGTATATATTCAAGTATGTCATTGGTATGATAATTAACCAAAGGAGAGAACAATACACGAACTTTCAGTGGTAATTTCAAGCAGTTAGGATCCGATGTTGAAAATTATGCAGTTGATTAAACTATTTTGTGGTCCGCCATTTTAATAACAACTAGTGAAAGCTAAATGAACAATCGGCTTCAAAATATTGTAAAGAAACGAATACAATATGTAGGATTATTGTGCGGTGTTGATCTGTGGTAACATATGACATTGCCATAGGATTGGCTGATTTTTGATTCGTTTTATTTAAGGACGCTCTTTATCGTCACAGGTCATCAGCGTCCCATTCAATTCCGGGCGTGAAACGGCTGACAAATTTTGCTCAGAGGCCTCTTCTTTCAGGCTTGAGGTTCTTTTTTGTGCCGTAAATGTACGACACGGGACCCACAGCTTTACTTTCCTTCCGAAGGAAGTCATACTTAGGATTTTTACGCCCGAAAAAATACATCGATCCTGGCCGGGTTTGAACCCGCGACCTTGGGTTTAGAAGGCAAGTATGGTTACCATACACCACCAGGACCGACTAAATGATTGACTGTGCATATGCGACTGTTATAATATTCTTAGGGTTTCACGCCTGTGGTGTCTCGCAGAACTCTTAGATTGTACTATGAGGATTTTTAAAATACCACGTGAATGTGGCAAAATTTACACAGGCATGACCGGAAGATCGGCGGCACCTTCGCCTTAACCTGAACGATCTACGACAGCAGAACATGTCATGGCACACACTTTAATGGTTGCAAAAACACAAAGTTTTTTCAATCTAGCCAGGAGAGAGACATTGGAAACAAAACATTCAAACAACTTATACAGATAAGGCGGATATCCCTTAGTAGCACATGGTAACCAGTTCTCTAAGCAAACAACAACCACCCACCTCACTCTCCTCTCTACTTCCGCCACACACGTAATATCGATCGACCTTCAAACTCCAGAGATGGATCAATAGTGTTGACTTCCAGCAGTCAGGTACTGTTCATCGTCCACTGATGATGCCGACCGAAGTAGTTGGTGAAAGCTATGGTAGCAATTTAATTCATTGACCACGGCAAAACAGTCAAGAAGATTTTAATTGTTTAAATCGTTATTAGGTTATTAAATCACAATCATTAACATATAGAAAGCAAGTGTCCACTTGCAGTGGTGTTCTAGTAGAACGTAGGAATTATTAACCCATTCAAGAGGGTGTAGAAGGTAAAAGGTGCAATATCTGACAGTTGAGTGTTGTAATGCCACTCTTCAATTACAGCTCCAGCTCAAGAAAGTAGAACAAGAATATCAATTCTGCTTCAGATAAGCTTCAAATATAGCCTTCGACTATTTGTCGGATTTGGCACTGTGTAAAGATGACTTAATTCTGTTTTTGGACTGAGGAAAGAAGTGTAGGCACCCATCTTGCACTAACCTTATTCACGTTTAGATGTTCATGAATAACTCGAAGGACTGTTGTTTTAGAAAGACCCTATCGTGCTGCTATTTCTGTAACTTTGAGCCGGCGGTTTTCAATAATTTCTTCTTCCACAAGAGCGATGTTTTCAGGAGTGAGCACCTCCAAGGGCCGATATGCACCCTCTTCGTCTTCAATGCTTTCTCGAAAAAGTTTGGCCCATTCTTTTGCGGTAGAGTATGAGGAGGATGCTTCTCCATATACACTGTGCATTCGCTGTTTAATTTCATTTGGAATAAGACCTTCTTTTGTGAATAACTTAATAACAGCTCGATACTCCATTTTGAACATGTCACAATCTTATACTCATGACCGCCTTTATGTAACCATAGCTGAACAACTGAACACAGCTGCAATTATTTACTTAACAGATAAGGCATGACACCAGATACTTTTTCTGAAGGTGATGAGTCCTTATCGGCGAGGCCGGAAATTTATGGATCTATGCTAGTAATTCTTAAGCTTGTAGCTATGATTGTGAAGCTCTAGATCTCAAACTACAAAGTTAGAATTGAAGGTGTTGCACAAAGGACCTTTACGGGCTCAAGTGCCAAGTGTATTATTGCAACACCAACACCATTCAATCAATAATTATAAACGCAGACATATCCATACTGATGCAGCATTCTTGTATGAATTTCAAGAGGTTTCACATACTCGGATCGGTTTCACACACTGATTTCTGTTTGTTATTCTACGGTGCAAACAGCTAATGGAATCATCTCTTTGGGAAACTTTCTGCTTGGGCTTTTCGTTTTATGAAATTCTTCTGTTACTTTTTTAATGTTGTCGTTATAGTGATTCTGTAACAAAAATCTTCCCTCAAGGAGCACTTTATAGTGGGGAAAAGTTCTAACATTTAAAACCAGAAAACAGCAAAACATTTTGGATGCTAATTCACCTTAAATGTAAAAGAGGCACTTAAATATGTTATAGCAACTTTGAAAGTGACAGAAATCAATTATGGGTTATAGAATGAACAAAATCGAAGATTTTCGTGAAATTTCTCAAAAGGTTACTCTTGGTACTCTTAAATGATGTTGGTACCTTAAACTAACACTCCCGCCCTCCCAAAACTGTCAAATATTCACGCAAATCTATAGAATGTTGAGTTGGTTAATGAAACGCATTCGAGTTAATGCAAAGGGCAAACCCCTCTAAGGTTGCTAAATGTTAAGTTGGCTTTCCTCTAGCTATGTTCACACTAACGGAATGCTGATGAAGGCTTCTTACTGCAGTAACACTTTCTCCGAGCACCTCTTAAAACGCATTTCTTCGGAACCGTTTGACAGAAGACTTTGAAATAAATTTCCGGCACGCTCTTGGAGACCGCAGTAGAGGAAAGGCTCATTTCTCTCCGTGACTGGAATTTTAGAGGTAAATTTCCAGTATCCATGTCAGCTGCAGACGACCCCCGGATACGCGAGTTAAAATCGAAAACTTAGGCAGAATCGAGTGAAGGCAGGACGGAGCTATCACCGCGGGAGGTCAGCTGTCCATCAGAACCTGGTCCAGTTTCAATTTGTGTGCCGTTAATTGAAAAATCATTGCAACAGGAGAAAGAGATCCGCCTCGGCCCTGGTTGCTAGGCGACACCTGCTGGCTATGTTAACAAAAGGGTAAAGGTATCAGTTTAGGGTCCTGGATTTGAGTTAATCTGCCTCCCTGCTGTTTACAGAACAAACTTACTGAAAGAGCTCAATTTTGCTAAATGTTATACATTTATGCACATAACCCAGTGTTTCACTCGCTTTCGCATCTGCTTTTCTGTTATATTTTCAAACTAAACGATATAATATAAGAAGCAAGTGTTGAAAATTGTCATTTCTAAGGCCAAGATTTACATTAAAAGGTTCTTTTTATTGGTGACTGTCAGAAAGATCAAAGTGCAGAGAAACCGATCTAAATTATAAAATATTATGCGAAATTTTAATTTTGATTTGTCGTATTTTCTGTACTTTTAGTATATTCTGCCTTTAACTTCTTATTTTTAAAAAAAATTCTGAAATAATTTAGTGCTTCATTTATGGGAATAAAAAGTAATTTTTTGTTGCAAATGTTGCAAATACTTTTTCTTTTTTACGGCGTATTTCAGTTTTATAAAGGATGGCTAACAATATATTAATGTTAACTCGGTTAGGTAGTCGCTATAGTAGTTTTCATTGTGACCGAGTGGAACGAGTTTATGAACTGACTATTTCAGTTTGCATTACTCCCTTGTAATATAATACTTAGCCTTACCCGTAGCGAAATTCTGGAGCGGCTAGAGCTGCAGTCCCGAACGACAGCGGAGAGAGGCGAACCCCTCAGTCCCGAACGGAAGATAGCGAAATAGGCATTTTCTCTATAGCGAAATAGGTGTTTTTCTCAGTTTGCGTGGCTCTTTGTAAAAGTGTATATATTGCATGTATGCTTTTTTTATTGAAAGTAACGTAACCCATTCCTCCGATACTTTCTGGCTGCAATTTGTTGTACCTTATTACAAGGAATACACATACACAAACACACACACTAACATAAAAATAACCTCGGGTAAATCCTAGAAACCGGTGGACACAGTGGTTTGCTGCGACTCGCTATGGCCTAAGGCCTACGCTCGCCTACTTTTCGTAAATATAAATTAATAGGGACGGGTAAACCACTGTAACGGGGCAAATATTCTCTGATTCCAGCAGGAAAAATAATCGTTATTGTCAATTTATAGCATGATGTGTGAGTGGCACTGTGTTAATGAGTAAACATTGTAAT
Source organism: Metallyticus violacea (assembly GCA_030762175.1). Classification (NCBI taxonomy): domain Eukaryota; kingdom Metazoa; phylum Arthropoda; class Insecta; order Mantodea; family Metallyticidae; genus Metallyticus; species Metallyticus violacea. Next base: position 68,095,922 of record CM060837.1, on the reverse strand, counting down.
GGTGGCAAATCTTTAACTCCGGCAGAAAAATGGATACATATGTGAAAGTCCGAAACCACTACCTCAACAACTATGGCAAGACGTTCTAACCATCTGAGCTATCATGCAGTTGTACTTGAGGAACTTATTATCCAATTAAATCTGTGAAAGTTATACCTTCGGCTTTCTACGATATCGCTCGGAACTGCAGCTCTAGCCGCTCCAGAATTTCGCTAAGGGTAAGGATAAGTATAATAATTACTGCAGCTATAGCACTGCGTGGTTCCGAATATAAATACATAAATAGTAACTTATAAACCTAAAACGTTTCACTAAGATACCGACTTGCAACATTATTGCCTTGGAATTCCAGGCGGCATTCTTTGTTAGATTCAGCAAGAGATAGGCTCTTTTCACAATGTGCACATTGTTAATACAAAAATATCGAGGAGAAAGTTTCCTTGTTTTGTAAATCATAATTTTTACAAATAATATTTCTGTATAAAAACATAAAAATCATTATTAAAATAGTTTTCTTGTTAAATAAAACGGAATTACATACAACTGCAAATAAATAACATTTAAAATATTTATATTTTTGAAAATTGAGTGATCATTAAACTTTAAATTAATTTTTATTTACCAGTAATAGACTTTAATGCATAGTTTTGCACTTTGCCTGCTTATTTTTACATTTTAATTCCTGTCTCTAATTATTAGATTTATATTATTTGTAAATGTTACCAAATAACGAAAGAATGAAGTTTTTTTCAAGCAAAACCGAAAATTTGGAACGGGCAGTTAATTTCCAATAACTTGAATCGCTTTCGCATGTTTCAAGATTGTAAAATGATACATAGTACTTCATAATTCAATTGAGAGTCCCAATATAATGGAATGACTTTCTGATTTTGAAAACAGATTTCAAGATTTGAAATTATTCAAATATCTTTTTAAATGTCCAATTTTCTATTCCGTTTTAATAATGAGAGGCATTTAAATTGAAAAGCCGATATACAATCTTATTTAGAATTTTAAAAAATCATTGAATTTTGGAGTTCATTAATGGCAGGATATCTGTCATCAATACTGTAAATTGCATTAAAAAAAATCAAGACTGTAATTAAAATACCTGTCTCAGAGGATCCGGTAACGATATTTAGACAACGTGTAAACACAAGCCATGTATTTCAATTCCACGTTGCACAAATGCTCTGTGTGTGTTTGTCCTGTTAAAACGACCTTTATTAAATCAACATTAAACTAATTCCCACTAGTAAACAGAGTTTGATTAAATACCTAATGAATAGCTATCTCCCAAAACACCGCTGCAATAGCTTTCAGGATCACTTTTCGCTATGGACCTCAGTAATTGATAGGACCTATGTGGTCCTATACACTGCAGCTACTCTTCCTGATAGTCTAGTGGCAACATACTTGCCTCGTAGTTCAGTCGGTTGCATCTATGAATGTTTTAGAGCGTAAAAATCTAAGTATGGCTTTCTTCGGAAGGGAACCTGAAAGAAGAGGCCTCTGAGCATAATGTATTGATGTTTCTTGCTCAAAATGGAATTGGATGCTGATGACCAGAGCTGTTAAGGAGCGTTCTTAAATAAACCAAATAAATGAATAAATAAAAAAGGAAGGAGAGAAGAACATTGGAAATCTTTACATTACCTGAGCTACAGTGAAGTTATTTGAGTTACGAGCCGCCTGAACACGGCTGTTTATTGGGAAAGTGTAGCCGCCGAAACCGGAGAAAGGATATTGGTGTCCTGCGTGTAAAATTATTTTTATTTTGGATGGACGTGATGGTGCTGTTTATGCCCATTTTGCAGACAAGACTTCTGATTGAAATGTTAATTCAAAGATGTGAGAAGTCTATTGCTATAAATGGTATCTATATTGAAAAGTGAAATGTAGTTTTTGTGTTTATCATACCTAGAAAATGGTTAGGCCGGAAACTTATGGTCCTTATTTCGTATGTTGTTTATATGTGAAACATTTTGAACTGAATATGTTCACAACAGCGGTTTGTCCAAACTGGCTGAGCGAGCAGTAATTCAATTTTTGAAGGCAGAAAGTGTTAGTGGAGTCGAAGTTTATCGTGTACGAACAATGTGTATAGGAATGCTTGTCTGTCACGCAACACAGTATTCAGATAGTGTGGTGAATTTCGTGACAGTCTTATGCTGAAGACATGCCTAGGCTGGTCAAGCTCACAAGTACTAACTGAAAACTACAGTTTGCCATAAACCCGATGAAACGTCGCCAAGGAAAGTTACGGTTATTCCGTCCCGGAGAAAGATCACTATTTCCTGCTATTGCTGGGGCGTTCCGACTTCAGAGGGAAACACCAGTGTCAATGCAGATTACTACTGCAGCCTTCTACTGGGAACAGCAATAAGGCATGTTAAGTCACGAGTCCAACGTCTTCAGCGTCAGTATCATGCTCAAATTGAAAACGGTGCTGTAAATTCAGCAAATTGAACCATCCCCCCTACAGCCCATGTCTCGCCCACAACCATTATTATATTATTTTCAGAATTATAGAAATGCTAACGAGGAAGACAATTCAATGATACAGTGATGTGAAAGAAAAAGTTTTAGAACAGCTTACTGTCAAAAGCTTTCCAATTGATAGTAAGAATATAGAAAATATTATTATATCACTGAAATACTGAGTATAATAGTAATTAGGAGAATTATATATAACTTACATAGAATGAGTTCTATGAAATAACATTAGCCAATTTATTCTTGAAGATTTATCTGCACTCAACTCGGTAACTAAAAGGTTATGAAAGTCTAAACTGTAAGAATATCATTTTTCTAAATATGAATTGAATCTAATTTAACCAATAGTGAATTAATTTTGGTTTACAAATTTACACACTATAACTAAATATATTATGCATTTGAAAACAAAACAAAAAAAATTATGTATATATATATAAGGGACGATCAGATTTATTCGAACTTTAAAGCAAGTCATTTGAAATGATGGCGTCATTATTACGGGCCCAGTTGCTATCAGTTTATTAACTGAACTGAACTATTTCTGAGAATACGCTGTGGAGGGCGGGAGTGCGCCTTGGAGAGGGAAAAGGACAAAAAGTAAAGATTACGTTGTAGTTATAAGTCAGCTTGTTTACAGAATGCGTTCATGTTAGTTGCATAGTATGTACTACCGGTAACGACCCCCTTCAAGGCAGAATGCACTAGTAGCTACATTATTCATTGAAGATGATTAGCAGTAAAGTTCAAATTAATTTCATCACTCAATACACACAGGCACACCTTTCAGTTTTAAGTGTCTGAATATACGAAGGCTGTAGAATTACCACATTCTATTTTTAACAACATATCTTTACATATCCTCATAATTTTGATGAAATTTTTAAGTAAGCCGATTAAGTAAGCAATGCATCTGTACCAGCATTTCAGCCATTCTTCAGAGACATGCTGGAAATAATTTTGGACAGTTCCTTCAGAATCGCCTCCGCTGTCTTCACCACTGCTTCTGATGATAGAAAATTCTACCACGAAGGTTTTTCTCAATTTGAGGAAAAGAAAAAAGTCTCAAGGGGCTACATCTGGACTATAAGGAGGGTGAGAGAAACGCGTCACATTAATTTTGCGAAATATTCAGCAACAACGTTTATGATGTGCAATCGTGCTGCAACATCCAGCTTGTTGCAGGGGAATATGGCGTGTGATATGACCTTGCACAGTTTTCAGGACATATCTATAGTACTACAGTGGTGTTTACAGGTACGACATGCTGGTATTCACTTCTTGAACATCGAAAAATGACCAAAACTTTCCCAACTTTTGTTATGTGTGTGCGCGCGCGTGTGTGTGTGTTGGTGATGATGAACATTTTCATACAGAATTTTATTATTTGCTTTTTTTTTTTTTTGATTTATTTATTTATGGACGCTCTTTAACATCTCAGGTCATCGGCTTCCCATTCAACTCAGGGCGTGAAACGGTCTACAAATTTTGCTCAGAGGCCTCTTCTTTCACGCTTGAGGTTCTTTTTCGTGCCGTAAATATACGACACGGGACTCACGGCTTTACTTCCCTTCCGAAGGAATCCATACTTAGGATTTTTACGCCTGTTATTGTTTGCTGTCAGGATCCAAATGTTGCAGTCAGGTTTCGTCAGCAGTGATTGCTTTTGGCCCAAACCCGGCCAGGATCGATGGATTTTTTCAGGCGTAAGAATCCTGAATATGGCTTCCTTCGGAAGGGAAGTAAAGCCGTGGGGCCCTTGTCGTACATTTACGGCACGATAAAGAACCTCAAGTCTGGAAGAAGAGACCTCTGAACAAAATTTGTCGGTCGTTTCACGCCCTGAATAAAATGGGACGCCGATGATCTGAGGTGTTAAAGAGCGTACGTAAATAAATTAAATCATCATGATTGCTTTTGAAAGAAACTCCGCATCTACCTATATCATCAACACCGCCACGGGTAGCAGAGGTTGTTAAGGCGCGGACTCGTGAGCGGGAGATCTGGGGTTGGAACCCCACTAGGGCCGTCCTCCCTGACTGAGGTTTTTTCCAGGTTTTCCTCAGTCCTCATAAATGGCAAATGCTGGAGAGGTACCCTAAACTTAGCCCTGGAACGTTTCCTTCCTTTAAAAAAAAAAATCTTTCCCAATATATAATTTCTTCTCGTGTATCGTCAGTACCTACCACCTGTGGTGAGTACCTCATAGTAAAAACGGGCGTTAAACACTATTAACAAATCTTCAACAGCATGCAGACCTAAATTCGAAAGTTCTTTTGTTCGGAAATCAGCACAAATAGATCTAATGTGCAACTTTGGAAGTCTATAGACTAATTTCACTATATTTTACAGTAATTGCCAATATAATCTGCTCCTTTACACCCAGCACAGGCATATGACGCCACATTTTACACGTTCTTCTCCCCGCTTGTCTTCCAAAAGTTTTCCATTACAGAAAAAAATACTCTGCGTCCTCGTTTGGCGATTGTTCTCGACCTCAGGGCTCTCGGTAGCAATGGGCACATGATCATCAGAAACATCAGATTCGTCATGTTTGTCACAATGCTTCTTTTGTTCCTTCCTCTTGCATTTTTGGTCTTATTCTGAGCATCAGAAAGTGATGTTTGAGCAGGCCTATTCTTCTTTAGTACTTTCAAGTTACATCAGTAATAATACTTCTTCATGTACTATATTTCTGGAAGCACAAGATGCTCAATAGTAAACAAACCATGACATAATATGCGGTTCTTTACGTAAAACAGAAAATCACACAATGTGTCTACAATACTTGCATGAAGAGCTCAGCAGCACAGCTGGTGTGTTAACGGTCACGATAGAATAGTTTGAAGTAGTATTCACTAGATGTCAGCATAATACAACGCCAAAAAGCAATATTAGAAGTAAGGGCCATAATACCAGCTTCTCTGTTTTCAGAATTTCTGAAAGTATTTTTATTCGACGATCCTCTCTCACGTGGCAGCAACGGTGTTAATGTTTTACTCCTTTAGGGCACAAACTGGAGCGTCGGGTCCACCTTCCTTTGAATTTCACTGTCTCGTCTCCTTAAACATATTAAAAGATTTTCAAGATGTGTTTAAGGGAAGGACAAGCTCTCCGTAGGTCTACTGTAACAGTACATACGCCTCAGTTGAAACTTTATTGAAACGAAAGCAGAATTTCAGAGCGGTCATTTTGCTGCAGGCGGAACTGAACATATGTCAATTTACACACCTCTCACACAGAACCGGAAGTGGCAATGAAACTTTACCACATTAAGGTATTAACATATTGTGAAGTTAAATAGAAATTATGCCTTTAAAATGTATATTCATTCTTTATCAAACATCCCTTGTAAAACATATGCATGTTTTTTTCACTGTACTGCAAAACTTGACAATTTTTTCTTTCGGAAAGTGTACTAAAACTTAAAAACATACTTTTAGTTAAACTTCATTTAGATACTTATAACCTTTTTAAGTCAAAGTACTTCATTATTGCAAACCTTCAATTTCTCAGACATCGAGCTGGATGCAGCAAATTCCTAACATTTGAGTTCAGGATCCCAAAATAAAACCTGTTGTGATAATCACTCAGGTTCGATCCGTGACCTAAAATGTCGAATCTTTTGTTCGCTAATTGGAGAGTCCTTACTCGACAAAAGACGGTTGTAGTAACGACAAGGCCACCTTTAATTGAAGTCTACCTTTTTATAAAGGAACATAGGGGGCGCAGAACAAAGAACAACATTGATCATGAAAACATTTTTGGATGTCTTAAAAATGATGTTCAACATTCACAAAATGATTTGAGTGAATGGGATGTTGCTTCGAAAAGATATAATGGTCAAAATTCTCCTTTTCAAAATTATTGCTCAAATCTGGAAACTTTCAGAGTTACCCTTATATCAAGTTAAAATAACAGGTTACTTATTTCCTCTACAGTCTTAATCTTCGCTTCAATGCATTATGTAAGAAGAACTGCCCCTCTAAAGGCTATAACGTTATTTTTTTCTTTAGATTCAACGAAGTATAAAACATTAAAATGCAGGAATATTTCCCTTACTGAAAAATTCAGTACTCCGGAAGGGTCGAACCTGCGACTCGAATGTTTAATTAAGGTGTCGGGTATTGATCGAGATACTCCTAGCAGGTTACGTGAGCACTGTGGCATTTCACCTACGCTCTTTCTCGGGTCTCTTAAGAAAGGAGGAAATAGAATTTCATGCTGGTTTATCAAAATGCTTTCAAGGTTTCAGCAAATCATAATTCTAAAATATAAAACGTTATGGCCAGGACTCGCAATTTTGGGTTTTAAATGACATAAATGTTTAAAGTAACTAAAATGTGAAACAAAAAGCAAGTTATGTAACAAAAAAGTAACAAATACGTGAAAATTTGTGCAGAAAAAACACGGTTTCCTATTGGTTAAACAATAATTAAATATATTATGTATTAAAATTTAAATAAAGTTCATTTATACATTATAATCTAATTATACATTATTTATATAGCCAAAAATCAATTATTTTAATCTATATCAGCAATATTAAGCCTATTATCCTATGGAAATAATAGCCACGGGTGGCCGAAGTCATTAAGGCGTGGACTCGTGAGCTGGGGTTCGATTTCCGTCAGGACCGTCCTTCCTGACTGAGGTTTTTTCCAGGTTTTCCTCAGTCCTCATAAATGGCAAATGCAAAGGAGATACCCTAAACTTAGGCCTGGAACGTTTCCTTCCGGTACCAGTTTATCATTTCAATTCGTGTATTATGAGTGTCCACCATCTGTGGCGCCTCAGTAGTAAAAACGGGCGTTAAACACTATTAAAAAGAAAGATAAATAAAATATATTACATAGGTAACACATATCGAATGACCATATTTCGACCAAACGCCACATCACTGCAAGAATTAGATCTAGTCTTGATCCTTTATATTTAAAAATTCAAAAACTTGTTTTTTTTTTTTTTTTTTTGAGTAGTGTTTAACGCCCGTTTTCACTACTGAGGCACCACAGGCGGTCAAAAACTTGTTGCGTGCTTATGTCATGCTCTATGGCAACTTCAAGATTACTGCAGAAAGTAGAGCCGAATTCAAAAATCAAAGATGGCTACAATATCTATGCATATTTGAAATTTCGTGCGTATTTAACTCGAAATATGTGTAGATTTGTTTCTAATACTGAGCTTAGTTACAAATCTTGTCCGTTAGTGCAGTGTTAAACAATCTTAACTTACATGAGAAGCTTGAATTGTACTCTAACTCTCCAATAAACAGATACTAAATTGGGAAAACACATTCTGATGATATGATTTAAGTTTGTCACCACACGTTTCTGATTTCATGCTGATGGTAGTCTTTACATTCCGAAACCTCCATCTCTGCTAATTTCAGGAGTGATTTTGTTGAGTAACATTTAAATTTTGCACCAGTTTACTTCAGTTTTCGCTCATATTTTTTGTTTTGCACCGAACAGTAGATTCAAATTTGTGCTACAATATCGTGCTGTTCTGGAAAGGAGTGGTTGATCAGAAAAGTTCTGAATAAATTTCACATCCTCGGCGAATTTATACACACTTATTTGTATTTTAAAACGTTTACATAAAAATGCGTTGCTCTAGAATCAACAACCAAAGAATTTTTGCGAATGAATGTAAACTGCCGCGAGACCGGCAGCGGACAGATTCAGAAAGCGAAGTTAAGTGACATGAAAAAGGGGAGAGAAGGAATCGAAATTGAAGTGCGAGTGTAAAACACTGCATGAAATGACAAGTTTTATAACTAAAGTACGTTAATGACAGCTCTTTGTAACACACATTTGTTAACAGGATAAACCAATAATTATGGCACAATAAAATAAAGTATATAAACAATGCCTTTTGTCATACTTTGACAATACAATTTGTAGAATGTTTCTTTTACAGAAACTGAGCTAGGCATTTTAAAATGTATTTACGGCTTCAACCTAGTATGCCCTCGAATGTAAACGTTATCCTGCGTTAAAAAGGATTTTACTATGAGAAAGTTTTGCAAAATCCGGAAGCCAAAAGTTTCTAATTTTTATCTTTAACGGTGGGGAGACAGCATTAACTGTAATGATATTGATATTCTAATATTTATTGTGCAAAAATAGAAGAATGGGCATGGATAACCAAGCTGCCTCATCTTGCCACACATTCACGTGTATTTGGCTTGTAACTATTCTCTCTCCGACACTGTCTTACTGTTTCACGTCATCTGTTCTTCCACACCTCCTCCCTACCCTAATAATGAATTGTGTATATCAATTGTTGATAATTGTATAAGAAATTAACATAACAGGGGCAATTTTTTGAATAGAAAGTAGAATGAAACAATTTGTCCAAGATAATCCTTCTAAGATATTCGTTATTAGATTTTTATTATTATCAGATGAGTATTTGATTTTTTTTCCTTTGTTTTCCTTTATGTAATATCTGATTCGTCTCAATATAGGCCTGCTCTTGCTATCAAGGCAGCTCTGAAAATTTTATTTCAGACCAAGTGAAATGTCGAGGGCTTGACCAGTTCTTAATTAAAATCTAATTTTAAGCTTTGCATGCATTTTAAACTAAAATGGGCAGTTAACTATCAGATACCTTTCTAATTTTCCACTCCTTGAACGAGAGTATGTTGTTGTACAAGGTTCGTTAAATATGTAGCAGCGAGAAAGCTGAATGAGAGACTAATAGCCGCACTAAAGAGAGGTGGATGACACACAACAGTCAGCAAAGTCCTAGCAGTGAAAATCCAGTTAGACACATATTTTTTTTCCCTCTCAAAGGCAGGTAGGGTTCGTTCTCTAACCATAAAAATTTCCTAACAAGTTAATACATAATTCATCTTGTACTACTTATTCACGGTCAATGTGCTTAATACATACGACTACATAATGGTCCAACATACTTGCAACTCTTTTTCATTGTTAATTACGTCATAAGAAGCTTGACAACTAACATCAAAATCAAATGCTCTTATTGGGAACGTCTATAAGAAGTTCAATAGACCCCTTTCTTCTAATGATTAACTCTGTTGTGCATTCATTTACATTAAACTGTCACGAAATATATAAATTGGCTCGTAAACACACAACAGACAGCATCAAACAGGCAAATAACACCAAAATTCGAGACAGTTGCACCCACATGACCAAGATTACAGCCCCACCTACAGGCTACTGGCATTAGAACTTACTTCCGATTTGCGTAAGATAAATTTAGAAGAACGTTTCACGAGTTCTGCCTGATTTCGAAATTAAGGCACAAAAGAGATTTTTTAACGTCCCTTATGACTTTCAAACGAGACACAATTTTAAAATTTCCCTACTCAAACATGGTGGATCCCATAACATGAGGAGAACAATTTCAAAGAGTGAAAACTTTAAGAGTTCGTTTTGGACGAACATCTCTGTTGGACGACCCTCGACCTGGACAGGCGCACCGTGTCGACTATTCAGATGGTGAATGAGCACTTGCAAGTGAACAGGCATGTCATGGAAAATGAGATCGTCCTGACAAATTTCAGTCATGGCAATATTCACATAATCCTCCACCAGCACTTGCCCTATCATGACCCGCGCAGAAGAACGAGTGGGTACAGCTAGCATGAAAACGTTATGGATATCACAGTGTGCTGTAATGATTGATGGATCGTGGTGTCATTACTAAAGACCCGGGAGCCCGTCGTTCAAGTATGCAATGGAAGCTCAGAGCATCGCCTCAGTCGAAGTTTCGTAATTAGCCAAGTGCAGCAAAAGTCATAGTGAAAAATCTTCTTTGATCACCAGGACCAAGTTCGCATCCCACACCCTCACCGTTAATTCTGATAGCTACATTACGAATCTAGAAGCCTGTAATGGCGATTCAACAACAAAACAATCTGACATCTTGTACCGCTATGGTTCAATGCACGACCACAACGCGAATGACGCTATGTTTCCATGGAGTGCTATAAATGCAGCTCTTTAGCGTTAGATCCACTAATGGTGTGGAATTGATGTGTGATAGTGGTCATTTCCTACGAAAATGTACAATGTGATTCACAGAAAATGGAAAACATCTCCAAACACCTGTCAAATGCTGTTATTTAATATCTTGTGCCTAAGTTTTAAAACGGTGAGGTGCTTGAGGGCCGCAAGTCTACGCAAGAAAATACCGGCAACAACGCGGGGTCTAACCGCCGACCGGCTGAATAATGTATCGGTACTTTTAAAACTGCTTTCACTGTAGATTGCGGATTGCTTCGGTAATGTTCTAGTTGAGATTTCACCGAATCCAATATGGCTGTCACTGTTTTGTAAAACTTCAGTGCCGTCAGTTGTCGGTTTGTAATAGAGATATGACCGCTGCTGTTGTAAAAAACACGTGTTTCAGTATCTCACTACACGAAAGAAAATTTATTTATGACGACGATACTTTGAAGTTGGTGTAATTATACACTGAACTCATCACTCACCTAACAGAACCACAGGCTTCTCTGACAGGATTTTTTAGGCTTTCTTCATTCCTCATCTGGAAAGCTCCGTACATTTAGGACGTTTTCTAACTTCTGGTTTCATCTTATTTAACCACATTCACCCAGTCAGGTGCCAAGTGTTTTCACCTGTCCAATAAGGCTAAAATAAAAGCTTACACAACTTTCTTCGTTAGACCAAGTAGTTATTGCAGCACACAGCAGTATCTTGACGGGCATCCTCAAAGTAACTCGGTCGAAACATTTTCTAAGTTGTTAGAAACTATCGAAAGTTATAATAGCTATTTTGCATATAAATTACTTTTCTGAGCTTCTAGGGGCTTTAGACCAAGTCTGATATTTTGCTTTATTTGTTGTCTGAAAAAAGTGCAGTTAAATTAGTTAGGACATCAGTCAGGAGGGGAAGGGGAGGAAAAGATATACAAACTTACATCCTGTTTCGCTGGAGTTTTGTTCTTAACACCTCTGGTCATGAAACGAAAAGAAGTCATACCAAATTACTAAAATCCCAGGCATGAATATTTAACTTTAAATTAACAAAGAACATTCCGACAGTAAGGGGCAATGTATTTGAATGGTTTAAATGAAGACAAATTATGTCAAGGTCTGGCGCATTCCGAAGTTAGAACCAAGTTCTTAAGATCGATATACTATGTTACTTTCCGCATCACAGTGGCCAGAAATACCGCAGAAAGAAAGAGAAAGTTTAGCTCTAATAATAGATGTTTACATACTGAGGTTTATTGCTGTTATCTTCGTGGAAGATCGCGGCGCAGTCCTTTCCAAGCTTTTGTTTGGCATTAAAGAGCGTGTTTGTTTATCAAATTGAATATGCATTTACATTCTAAGAATAATTTATTTACAATTAATGGAGACTTAATGGATCAACAGATATTGAAATTGTTAGCCTATTATTAAAGTACCGTCATGAATTTCTATGCATTCAGGACAATAAATGCATGAAATGAATGCATAATGTTAAACGCCCGTTTTTGCTACAGAGGACACTGATGATACATAAGATGAAATGATATATTGTTAAAGTATTTATTTTTAAGAAGGAAAACGTTCCACGTCTAAGTTTAGGGTACCTCCCCGGCATTTGCCATTTGTGAGGATGAGGAAAACCTGAAAAAAAGGGAGGTCGGTCCTGGCGGGATTCAAACCCCAGACCTCCCGCTCACGAGTCCGCGCCTTACAACCTCGGCCACCCGTGGCAGTCATGATAATAAAAATTGTTTTCACTATATTACTTCCAGATCAATTTCCACTCAGGAATCAAGCACACAGCTAAAGTTGACAGTGCATGAATTTAGTTTTTGTTTTGTAAACTTTTAAATTCGATTTTCAGGTGGTACAAATACTTCCACCTCGTACATTGTCATTAATAATATGATTCATTACTTAAAATAGATGATTTTGAAACATAAAGACCGGCATTTGTAGCTAAGAGTCAACATGCAAAAGGATAATGCTGGGTCACATACAGGGGATTTCATGTGAAATTAGGCGGAACATCATGGTTTTTTTAATGCTAATATATTTTTTACTACTACATAGTATAAAAATTAATATGTTTGTGAAATATGGCAGTTTTAGTATTAATATATTCAAAACATTTACTGTATTTTATTAAATTATTTTTTTTTAAACAAATATGCCTTTCGAGCTCCTTAAAATGGAAATATAAAAAATTACTAATCTATTTTATATATCTGAACAATTTCCGCAAAGTGGGTAGTGAAATATTTGCCAAAAGCTGGTGTGCTACAAAGCGTTTGTTTCGGTACTGCTAATGGATGCCAAACATGCTCCTTCCCAATGGGGCAGAGTAACAGCTCCATACGTGCCAAAGGAAAATACAGAGGAAGATATTGAAGATTATTCTACGTGATGCAGAAATCAGGAACAGAAATGGCTACAGCGATTACAATAGTACCTGGTATCGGCTATATGTAACAGGATCTAAGGTTCCATTGCCGATAGCTGAGGTCAAAATATGCCTGAGATTCTTAAATAAAAGTGTTTGGTGTCTTAGATATAGATCAATACAATTCACCTTCAAAGAAGTAAGATCGCAAAAGAAAATAATGGTTGAAAAAGGCAATAAAGTTGGGGAAAACGTTTCATGGCCATTAACTTTCTAAACTTTACTCCGAGTTTTTAACAGCTGTATACAATAAAATCCATTGACAATTCAAGTTGCATAAGATAAAAACGTTCTTCGCAATGCATACAAACCAGTGGCCACAGATCTGGAAGTTAAGCAAAATGCCTTTTCTATTTAAGTGGCTGGATGTATTTAAAAGTCAGATAGAAATGAACATGTTTCCATGCTTTTGGAATCGAAAGGGTCAGCTTTTATTTTGAATTTTTTGCCCATTTTAAGGTTTAAAATCTTTTTCCCAGTTTTGAATCATTATGGACTTTTCTGCGCTTATTTACGCATTTTAAAAAGCGCATAAAGAATTTTAATATATCAAAGTGAAGAAAGTTATAAAAAATAAATGACATGTTCATCTCACAAAAAGTAGTAGTCAAACACTTTCTTCTTAATCTATTCACTTAAGCTTTTTAAATAGCAGAACCTTCATCAGGGAAAGGAACGCACGGTTACCTGGGGCATACGAATACCAGGAGATAGAGAGGATGAGGGAAGTACTGTAGTTTTGAATAGTCCTTAATGACCTGGTATCAAACTTCGAGAGACAATTGTTAAAAATTTATGGTGAGGTAAGCTTCTCACCTGCATAAAAGAGACAAACAATTGCAAGCAAGAAAGATGAGAGGGGTACAGCTGTGCAATAAACTGTCCCTACAATGTGTTCAGTATGGAAGTAAGAGAGATACTAATCTAATTCCACTATAAACGCATAAACAGAAAATGAAATCGAATAGAAAAACACCTTGTTACTTATAACCAATAAAAGTGAGCTTAAGTATTTTAATTGTATGATAAAGAAAATTTTAAGTATCTTAAATGTCTACTTTCATTAATAATGAGTGATATTACACTTTGTTTTCACTTGTAATAAATTACTATTTTAATTATACTACCGCCTGTCCATTTTACCTGCCCGTTTTAACCAAAGTGAATGCTTGAAATTCTTCGCTCTCTTTTCTTTCAAAAGGGATCCCTTCATTTTGTCAGAAGCTAAGTTTATCTTTATTACACTTTATATTATTCTATTTATATATTTTAACCCGTTTAATTAAGGGTTTTCTCATTAGTTATTAAACAGTATTATAGATTTTCTCTTTAAAATCATGTGACATTTTACTAATGAGTTAGTGTTTTACTTAAGTTTATATTGTTAGTCGGTCCTGGTGGTGTAGTGGTTACCATACTTGCCTCCTAAACCCAAGATCGCAGGTTCGAACCCGGCCATGACCGATGGATTTTACCGGGCGTAAAAATCCTAAGTATGGTTTCCTTCGGAAGGGAAGTAAAGCTGTGGGTCCCGTGTCGTAAATTTACGGCACGAAAAATAACCTCAAGCCTGAAAGAAGAGACCTCTGAGCAAAATTTGTCGGCCGTTTCACGCCCTGAGTTGAATGGGACGCTGATGGCCTGAGCTGTTAAAGAGCGTCCATAAATAAATCAATCAATTATATTGTTAGATCAAACACTAGGTAAGAAAATCAGATTCCAGACGCTCGAAACTTGTGTATGCATTGTATTACTATATGGGTGCCAGAAATGATCGATAGCAAAAAAAATCAAATATGCCAAACGCAAGATCCTGGGAATAACCTTGAAGGACAAAATACCTATAGTATTAATAAATCTGTTGTGCCGGGGTGGAGTGTTGCAGATTTTGTTTTACTATTTTTATTTAATTTTTTATTGCTTAAACGCTATGTATTTCGAATATTTAAAGAATATTAAATAATTTATTGGGGGAAAATATTATTACTATTTCACTTATGTGACGTCAAATAGACCAACGAAACTAAATTTAGAAATTTTGACCATTCACAACTGTATTTCGCAGTGAAATTATCGAAGAAAATTATCAAACCGGTTTTATCACGCGATGTGCATTTGCCTTGTAGTCATTGTATATATAATTCCTTAGCACACATCCCTGACCATTTTTCTGTGTGTTTAGTAATTGTAAATTTAACTAACTTAATGTTTATTCACTCAAGTAATTGTTTTTGCATATTCTGCCAAACAGTCTGAAATCAGTTTGTAAATTATGCCTAAGCAACCATAAATATTAATAAGCACGTTGTTCAGAATGATAAAGTGTGTGCTCGTTTTGTTTTTCTCAGTTGGTATTAGTAAATCGAACAGTACCAATTGTAACAGCCGATTTCGTTTATTTCATTCTCACGGTTTCTGAATAGGCAGGTATTCATAAGTATAACATATTATACAACTGTTAATAATCTTTGTGCGAAATTAAAATATATATTATATTTATTCTTATTCTATTCATTAAATAGTACCAAACCCGTATTTGGGTCTTCCCTATTGGCATTACTCGCAATGGACATGTCTGTTGCTAGATGACTTGAAAAGGTTAAGTATCCATAATACAAATATAAAATTATTATATTGTAAGCCAAGTTTACCGGAACTACATTTATATTTTTATTTTATTCCCGAAATAGTTTTAATAAATATCGCTATAGGGTCTGAGCTTTCCAGATAAATTCATTACGTGCATTCATGAATTTATCGATAATCTCAGACCCTCTTGTGATAATATACTGAAAGGTAATATTATATGTAAGTTATTTATGTACTGATCTGTTTAAGAGAAAATTAATCACTCTAAGCATTTATCAGGTAGACGAGGCATACATGTACAACCTCTAGCACGGTATATACTACAATTCCCAAGAGTTATACCTGATGCGTGTTTAACAAGCAAGCAAGATCACGACAGTTACGAGCGAGTTCATTAATTTGGAAAGGCGTGAGTGGCACAGCATATGGTTTCTATTGCACAAGAGCATTTGCATATTATTTATACGCACAGACAGTTTGCCTCGTAAAGTTCGTTCAGGAGCTGAACAAAGACACTTGTTTCTTAGGTAAAGTTATGGAAACGGTGCACAAAAGGAATCCACACACCCTAAAGAAATAAATGTGCAAACTACAGCGAATGCAATTTTTATGGAATATACAAAAAGTTTGACAAGGGATTCATTGATAATTATTTCATAAATTGTTCAGCACACGGTCTATTTTGGCTTTCATTAACGTGATCGTAATCTGCAAGCTAGCGGCGTTTCGTCGCACAGGAAAAGAACCATATACTTTGAAGAAGGATCAGATAATCACTGATGCTGGGCAACCCTGGGCTACAAATTGTAGAGCAACGAAATTACCCATTAGAAATCTTTCCAATCATTGCTGCTCGTGATTTAAGTCTGAAGTTTGTGAGGTGCTAACGTCCTAAAGTTATGGATACTCAAAGAGAGCATTTTAGAGTCATGCTTTTAAACGAACTAGAGTCAAACGTCTACACCAGTTTTTTTTTTATTTATTTTTATTTTTCTCTTCATTCTGCTGGTTTGGCAAATTTAAGAGGACCGCCAATTGGGATCGAGTTCGTTACGGCGCGTATTTATGAGCGGGAGGCTTGGGATTTGATTCCCACTAAAACTTCAGGTTTTTCTCAGTTCTCATAAATGACAAATGCTGGGAAGGTACCCTAAACTTAGTCCTGGAACGTTTCCTTCCTTTAAAAAAAATCCTTTCCCAAGTTATCATTGTTATCATATACCGTTAGTGTCCACCGCCTCAGTAGTTAAAACGGACTTAAACACTATTGTGGCATTTCGATACATAATACATTGACAATACATACACAGTAACTACGTATGTAGTTTCAACCACTTCGATACATTAGAGCAAGATATTGTTAGCCAGAAGGTAAAACAGAGTTCTTTAGATAGACAAGGGTAGAGGGGAGCAAGGTCAAGAAAGACCGCTAGGAGAGAGGCAGGTGCTAGGCGCAGAGATAGCATAGCGTCAGTAAGAAGCTGCACATCAGCTCTGGATGATCCAAGAGACACAGGCTGGAACCTTGATAATGTAACACTTTTCTATGTGAGGTATTTAGAAATAATAAACCCGTTAGATACTTAAAACTTCAATATGTGTTTTTGTGACATAAATTCCCTGTTTTTCCTGTATTTTTCGTGCTTGGTTAGATTTTTCCAAAGATATTTTCATAAAGAAACAAAGTCGCACGGCCCCCACCCAGGTTTTTACAAGTTTTATTCGGATTAGTGGACCTGGGTTGCGACGCCATTAAAAAAAAAACATTTTAAAGGGGACAACAATCCTTAAAGATGAAGAGCATGGCGGCAAGTTAGCAAGAGTAAGGAAATAATAATACATGTAGATAAACGATTACAGAAAAATCAAACGTTGGTTACGGTTCTAAATATCAGTTCGCCATGGTTTGCATCAATCTTCATGAACATTTACGAGTATAAAAATGATTCAAGATGGGTAACTCACAGTTTAATTGAAAGGCTGAAAGTCTGCAGGATGAAATAATGCCAAGAAAAGCTTAAAAAAATTCATCAATGTGAAATCTCGGCGCGTATCTGGAGATGCAATTTGGATATACACTTTGATCCCAAAAACAAACACAAGTCTTCCATTTGGATCTTTCTTGTCAAGCAATTACTCATGAAGTAATAAAAGCAAGCAATGCTGGAAAGAGAATTGTTGCCATTTTCATTTCAACAAGTTGTCATTTGGAGAACGTTGTTCTAGAAAATGAGAAACAGTTACTGTAAAGTGAGAGACTTCAGTCTGCCTATACATGGTCTATAAACGGCGGACAAGAACCTGGCTAAGGTGTTTTCTATTGCACCACAACAATGCTTCTATTGATGCTACCAAGAGGACACTGAAGCAAAACGACGCATCCACCTTATAGTCCTGATCTGACACCGCGGGAGCTTTTCCATTGAAGAACCACTTTTGAGATCAGCGATTTTTCAGCCATGAAGCAGTCGCAGCCCATGAAGAGAAATTGCCTGCAGTGCCGGGAAAACGAGTGGCGCTGGTGTTTCCGGAAATGGTCCCAAAGGATGGAGCTTTGCATACAATGCCGAGGAGAGCACTTGGAAAGTTGTGAGGGAACAAAATTCCTCTGCGACTTTTAATTATTTAGTGCCTATCTCAAAAGTATCAAAGCTTTTTTCTCAAGACTTGCAGTTGTAGGTTTTAAAAACTGTCCTGAATGTGCGACTAGGGAATGAAATACTTGAAGAACTGAAACTACGTATAATCAATGGAATGAAAAGGAAAGCATGTATTTATAAAATTGTATATATTTTCTTGAAAGTGATTAATAAATGTAACCCAATAGTTTTGTCCTATAAAACATGCTATAAAGTTATACTTTTTAGAGGAATTGAATTAAGTGTTAAAGCAGACTTTTAATTTATTATTGATTTTGGACATATAAGAAGTTTGAGCCCTTGGACAGAAAGAATGGTTAGACGTTACTACTGAGTAAACATTGAAACGCCTTTTATTTTATCCCATTCTTGATAATGATAGGAAGATCAATAGCTACGCACAGTGTAAAAGTTATGAGATCGATACAGGAGTAAAATAAATGGGTGGTATAGCTTAATGGGGAGAAAAAAATATTAAAAATTTAGAGCAAGCTGATGATTTGTTGATTTGTTTTATTTACGGACTCTTTAACATCTCAGGTCATCAGGTCAGCGTCCCATTCAACTCAGGGCGTGAAATGGCCGACAAATTTTGCTAAGAGGCCTCTTTTTCAGGCTTGAGGTTCTTTTTCATGCCGTAAATGTACGACACGGGACCCAGGGTTTTACTTCCCTTCCGAAGGAAGCAATACTTAGAATTTTTACGTCCGAAAAAATCCATCGATCCTGACTGGGTTTGAACCCGCAATTTTGGGTTTAGAAGGCAAGTATGGTTACCACTACACCACCAGGAGCGACTCAAGCTGATGAGCTGTACTATAAAGTTCTATCCTTAAGGACACTAAGAGACCACCTTCTTGGTCTAGGGTTAGCGTTGCTGACTGCTTGCCGGAAGGCCCGGGTTCGATTCGATTCCCGGTATCTGCTTAGGAAATGTTTCTTAGTTAAAGAGATCTGGAACCGGACCCACCTAGGTTTGAGGATACTTGGGGAGGGGCCTGATGGAGAGGTGGCTTTATTTGATCCAGAAAGCCGCGTGATAGGCGACCGGCATACTGTTCACATGCCCTCTGCAATACTACCCTCTATCAATGAAGTCGTGAGACGGAGATAGAGGAAGCAGAGGTCGCTGCGATAAGCCAAGTTCTGATCTCGCGTTGTAGCGCCATAGAAGGACACTAAGAGGTGCAAAGTTGTCAAAAAAATGCAAATAATAAACCACCCCACAGTTTGTTTCTATATTTAAAGGTCCCAGAATTAAAAATGGCGTCAGCTGAATGAACCCTCCTTTAAATGCCTGTGATACAGTCAAAATTGACTGGTGCAAAACACAGCCACTGGCACTCCCTCACATTCCACCATCGTGGAAGCCATAAATCCCATCTCTCTCATTTACTGGAAAGCTTCTGCATGGGAAAACACAAAAGTCAAGAGAGTTTTACTCAATGTGTATGGGAACTTATTCCTTCGACTGTGATTTTGGAATGAAATAACGCCTTAAATGTAACGGATGCAGTTGTGGAGAAACTGTGCATTAATGCTAGCTCTGTTCTATACACCACTGATCATAAGCGACTTACTGAATAAAACAGGAAAATAGAGGAAAAGGAATCACTAAGCAGAGCAAATCGCTAAATTTTAAAAGTGGGATGAGTTAGCCAAAATAAACATGCATTGTTTTTTGCACTAATTTAAACCTTTAAATTTTAGAGCTTTGGGTACATTTTTCTCAAAAAATACTCAAACTGAGGAGATGAATTGTGTTTAGCTGTTGCAGATTATATAATTTTGTATAATGACTGGAAAGAGGTCTATGAAAAACCATAATGTAATATTTTAAAAAATATAAAATAACATTTTATGAAGAAATTTTTATTACTTATACAGGTTGGGTGAAAAGTCGCTTTCTCCAATATTCGTTCTTGGGTTTCATACTTTCACATATGTATGTAAAGGTGTCATAACTGGAACAAACGAATAGCTCGTGTGTAGGTGGCTGATTGATAACGATCGAGATACACGACCTTCTTTTTTAACAGTATCTTTAATGGAGTACTCAAATGTAAATTAAAAGTTAGAAATTACTGCGGAAAACAAATTTTCGCTCAGCCTGTATATGAAACCTTTCCAAAGTCCATATAGATAAAATCAAAGTACATCTTTGAGAAGGGAGTTCTAAATGTGAAAGTTAAGGACCTATGAACAGAACTGTATAAATTATGAGTACCTAACTAACCAAATATTAGCTTAAGGCTATTTTAATTGTCTTATTTCAGAAATCCCGGTACGAAGTAATGGGCTGATATTTTCGAAGTATTATTATTATTATTTTCTTACATAGAAATATCCACTGGATGTAATTTTCATTACTAACAAAAGAAATTGTATGTAATGAAATTTTGAAATATATGTGATGAAAGACGAAACATGCGCCATGCTTCCTTAAAAGCTGTAACAAAAAAGTAATAAACATTTATAAACTAGATATTATAAAATTAGAGTTTAATTTATCAATATTGAAACAAGATTACGTACAAAAAATGGAAAAGTGTACTGTTACAGATCAGTTAACGACCTCAGTTCATTTTCTACAAAATTGAGACTATTTTGCAGATATTTTATTTCATTTTAAAGGCTGAAACACAATTAAGTTCACATTCTTTTCATTAATTGTCGAGGAGAACCACGATAATCGAATTTGAAAGCTTAAAAAATACAAGCAAAATGAGCAACTGAGATATGCTTAATAAAATTAAAATGAAGGTCCAAGTGAAAATTTGCTTGAACGTGTCATCTATTCAACGTCAAAAAGCCACTGTACATGGTTATTCCCTCATTCATAAACAGACAAGTGTGTAGTCAACAGGTGGAAATACAGTGCTTCCACTCCATTACACAACCCAACTTTCATACACAACCTCCCTCCATTCTTTGGTACAAAGAAAAGAAAACACGAAGTTCGCAAGTTCCTGATCCCCAAGTTAGTCCTACGATGGGGGCCGCCCACTGTTGTTGATAAACCGCAGCCTTTATTACTATCACCGCTTTCCTTCCTGATACAGGAAACTTGCCAGAGCCAATAGATATGAAAGTAAAGTGTCCGTAGCTTTGCGTTAGAATGCTGTTTAAAGTTTTGACATATAAAAGAGCTGAGAAATATAGCTGACCAACCTTAAAGAGGCGGCCAGATTTATAAAATATAAGGATGTCTGTTGGGTCGCAGATCAAAATATTATGAACCTATGTTTTACAGTGTGGGCATTTCAGTTACAGGCCGCCTGAGCACGACTGCTTACAGGGAAAGTGTAGTAGCTGCAACAGGAAAAGGGACATAGAGTAGCCACGCGTAAAGTTAGTATTTTTATTTTATTGTTTACTTTTTACTGAAAGCATAAAATGATAGTATACCGAGGGTGCCAAAATGTTTACACACTTTCACAGTAGATATCTATTTAATAAATTTCAAAGTTGAACCGAAAAACAACAGTAAAATGTAGTATGATGTTCTGTAAACAGATGTGACTCGCATACATTATGATAGCGTTGCTACATAACAGGTAAATCAACAATAAACAAATGAAGCCAAAATTATAGTATGATGTTCTGTAAACAGATGTGACTCACATACATTATAATAGCGTTGCTACGTGACAGGGAAATCAACAATGAACAATGAAACCAACAGTATCGTATGATGTTCTGTAAACAGATGCGATTCACATTAAGTTATGCTAGCGTTGCTACAACAAAATGTAGCCAAGATTATCGTTTAAACAGCGGAAAGCAAGTTTGAAGTGACATTGGAAAAACGAGAATGTTGTTGGAGATCAAAGGCAATGGAGACGTGTGTACAGAACAGAACAATGGGAGTAGCAATTGCACGCATTCGCGACCAAATTGAGACTCGTGATATTGTATGCGATGTTCATAAGGCAGATCTACAGAATTCGCACAGCAACAAACTCCGCGTCCTCGGCAATGTTTTTAGAACGTTTTGAGCACTCACCGCAGAAATCTACAAAGCAATGTGCACGTGAGACTGGGATTAGCAGAACCAGCGTACATCGTATTATTAAAACAGCAAAGTTGAAAGTTTTCATTCCAAGACTTTTACATGCATTAAATGAAGATAACCCTGTATGGAGAATGCGGTACTGTGAGTGGTTTCGGAACATGGCACAAGAGGATGAGGCCTTCGTAGGGAAAGTTGTTTTGTCCGATGAGGCACAATTTAAGTTTGGAAAAGATTGTTAATTTACCTGGAATTAATGTTTGGTGTGGGTTGTCATCTAGAGGTATAATTGGAGCATTCCTTTTTGAAGGAACAGTAACTGGCCCAGTGTACCTGAACATGATATGCACATCCGTCTAACCCGCCATTCATACACTCTATGAAAATGAGGAAGTTTACTTCCAACAGGATCGTGCACCACCACATTACCACCGAGATGTACGTGCGTACCTTGATGACAATTTTCCAAGGCACTGGATAGGACGAAGAGGTTCGATTGAGTTTCCACCGCGTTCTCCGTTGGACTTCTACCTATGGGAAACTCTTAAGGATGTTGTACACCGTAGAAAACCAGCTACACTGGCAGCACTTCTGGAAGAAATCGAAACGGCATGTGCTGCAATCGCTGAGGACACTTTCGCAAACGTTACTCAATCAGTAGTACAACGTACTCAGAAGTGTATCGACGTCGAGTAGGCATTTTGAGCAACTGCTGTAACTGAGTACTAAGATGATTAGTAATCATCATTTTCTGCTTGTGTGAATTCAGTTTTGTTATTTTAACACAGTTTGTTCTTTGCTTGAAGTGTGTATACATTTTTGGCACCCTCTGTACTTAAAATTGATGATAACTAGTCTGGATTATAAGGGATGCTGAAAATGATGCTCCTCAGTGGCAATATACTGCCGGCTTTTGTGTAGGAAATTCCTATATTCATGTAATCTTTCTTAAACCCGAAACCAGAATATTTTCATGCGAATAACCTTACCATTTCTCTGCATGAATCCGTTTTATCATATGTGCCGTTACCATATGGACAGGACCCGATCCATATTGTTCATATTTGCAAAGATTTAAATAACAAGAAAACAGTACATATACGGTTTGTAACGTGTTCGATACACCGGAACATGTTTCATTCGATTGTCCTAAATACCAGTCAATTGTTCTGCATCACGTATTGGACACTCATCTTAATTTTAATTTTTTTTTTCGAAGGTACTTAATTTTTGCAGCAACAATAACCTTACGGAAAAGTGGGCTCAGAACGCAGCAGACGTAGAGCACATAATTTATTTTTCTCATCTCCACCTCTTTTCAACGCCCTATTCCACTTTTCTTGTTCAACTTTAACTGCTACCAATGTCTTCGCAAATGCGCATCCATCAACCTTTCATTAATTTTACTCTCCTTTTTGCTCGTCTCTTCGCACACTTCTGTTCCGTTCTCCACACTATCAATCTTCCATTCTTTTTTGTGACAATGCTTAGTGTTTTTTCACATCGTCTGATCCTCGGTGTTTCGCTTAGACCGCAGCTAAGTATGTTTCTGATAGCAGCTGGAATGTCTTTTGTTTCCAAGACGTTCTTATGTTCAAGTGCCAACGCTCCCTCAAGATCAGAGCTAAGGGAAATCCTTTCAACGGATCTAGTACAGCTTTGCTGGACAAAAACAATTTAACAGCTCTAGAAAGGAGAGCTGTAACCGTAGAAAAGAAGTGTTCTGAATTTTCAGTTGCGATATTGGAGAAAAATATATTTTAGCGTTGGACAAAAAATAACACAACGTAAAAATCTCTTTCAATATATATATATATATATATATATATATAATCTATAAAAATGAAATTAAAAAGAACAAAAATACCCACGTGTCTTCTTCAAAATTACAATTCCTCTAAATAATCACAGTAAATATATTCTTGTATTATTATATGTATGTACTGGGGCTGTTAATTATTTTTGGCAGCGTATGTTTACTCGTTCTCATAATGTTCATAATCATTCTCAAAGTAGTGATAGCTTTGCACCGTCCCAGTATAAGCGCCAGTCTTTAAAGACACATTGGAAATCATTTTTGGCTTGCCTCTGCATCCTTCACAACTGCCTTTGATGGTGGAAAATTTCTTTCCACGAAGATGTTTCTTCAACTTGGGGAAAGAAAAAAAATAATAATAGCATGTGTCTAAATCGGGACTATAGGGAGGGTGAATGATAAATCTTACATTGATTTAGCAACAGAACGAGTGAATTATTGTGTTACAGCATCCAGCTTGTTGCCTTTTGCGTGTGATATGGCCTTGCAGAGTTTTCAGAGCATCTCCCAGTTACAGTTGTGTGCGCAGGTAAACCAGTGTTTGAAAAATGAGTGGACCGTAACTTTTCTATCAGAAGCAACCAAATTTCCTTTCTTTGGTGTTAGTGATAACGGAAATTTCCAAGCACAGATTTGCTGTTTGCTCTCAGGATTGAAATGATGTAACCGTCTTCCTGTAGCATAATATTCAGCTGCATGTAAGCAGCAGTGTTGGAACGAACCGTGCACAAACAGGTTTCATGTGCAACTTTTCAGTAAGGGTGGTGACCACTTCCTTGGTCTAGTGGTTAACGTTGCTGATTGCTATCTTCTAAGTTAGGGAGCTCTGGAAAGGGGTCCATCCAGCCTCCTAAGGACAATTGGGAACTGCCTGATGGAGAGAAGGCGTTCTTCCATCACGAAAGTCGCGTGATAGACGACCTGCGGGGTGCTGATGACATGCCCCAATGCAATACTGCCCTTTATCAATGAAGTCGTAAGACGGAGATAGAGGAAGCAGAGATTGCCGCGGTGGGTCAAAAGTCACCCCGGACTGTAGTGCCAAATGAAAAGAACGTATGGGTGGTACCCAATGAACGTTTCATACTTTCTTAATGTTAGTCGACGATCCTGTCACAGCGGTGTTGGTGTTTCTTCCGTTACAACACAAACTGGAGCCTGGGGCCCACCTTCTTTAGAAATTGATTGGGAAGAAGAAACTATCCATAGGTCTGTAATATTGCATAGGCCTCAGCTGAAGATTTGTTGACACCAAAGCAGAATTTCAGAGCAGCATATTGTTTGTCCATTTTGCTGTAGGCGGACCTGAACATGTTTCAACTTGCACATCTCTCATAGGCGAGAAGCGGAAGAGGCAACAATGAAACCAGTAACACATATACATTACTCATTAAGCTCACAACATATTGTAAAATTACATTTTAGAGCGAGAAATTATGGCTGTAAAAGATTATAAACACTATTTATTCAACAGCTCTCGTAAAATGGCTACTAAACTTTAAGGAACTGTAACAGGTTGTTTCAAAAGTTTGCAACACTAGACACGTATCTAGTTATTATCAGTTCTAAAGAATACCTATTACCAAACGATCTATGTGATATAAAAAAGTGACATAGCCAGCGTTCCTAGTCTTATCACGACTACTCACAACTTTTGAGGGTGCACTTTCTCTGTCTAACAACCTGAGTTGTGATGACAGTGGTGAGTCACTGAGAGATCACGCAAAAGTTGTTAGGGTTAGTTTTCAAGATGGAACGGGTACGAAAAGCGTATGGCTGTGGGAGCTTTGCACAAGGTGAGCAAGTCCCCAGCTGAGATTTTCAAAATTCTCCAGAAACTTTAATTAATAAGCAGAAGGTGCGTGCACTAATCTATCCAGCGCTTCCTTGAAACTGGAACTGTGAAAAGACTACCACAGACTAGAAAGACTACGCACTGTGCACACTCCACAATCGGTGAAACAGTGACGGCACATGTGTGAAGAAATCGGACACGGAGATGACTCGCAAGCTGAATATTTCTATAAATGTCTACGTTTCGCACATTTAGCAGTGAACTGGGACTCCTTCTTCCAAACGATGAAAAAGCCACCTGTAGTGCCAGAGGCTCTTAAAATAAAACCTTATTTCAGTGTTACGCAGCAAATGGTCATCGATGAATCCTTTACGTTGATGAACAATTGTTCAGTGTTGAGGAGACTTTAAATGTCCAAATTTACAAAATTCTCCAGATGTTCTAGAGAAGGTGCTAAAACAGTCTCCAAGTGTCCAGAGGGTCTATCATTCCTGTGTCTGTTATGTTGTGTTGGGGTGTGAGCTATGAAGGTGCCATGGAGATCCATTTCTGCGAAAAAGAGGTCAAAACATCGACCAAAGTGTACCGGAAGACAGTACTGGAAAGAATGGTCAAGAACCTCAACGACCTTTTCTAAGGGCATAGTGCTGGAGAGACTGGTCAAGAACTTTAACACCACCCTCTTCCAAGGACAAAGTGCACCAGAAGACAGTGCTGGAAAAACTGGTCAAGAACCTCAGCAACACCCTCCTTCATGAACAAAGTGCACCAGAAAACAGTGCTGCAGAGACTGGTCAAGAACCTCAGCAACACCCTCTTCCAAGGACAAAGTGCATCAGAAGACAGTGTTGGAGAACCTCAAGAATCTCAACAAACCCTCTTCCAAGGACAAATCTGGAGCTTCCAGCAGCATTCAGTTCCAGCACAATAGGCTCGGACAGCCCAAGAATGGTTTGAGGCCAATATTTCTGACTTTATTTTGACCTCTAATTGGTTTTCTATCAATTCGAACCTATATTCCTTGAACTACACATTGTGGTCCAAGTTTAAGAAGAGATACCGAAATATTGAAAGTTTGAAGCGTTTTCTTTGGAATGCGGCAGCAAATGTCTCAAGGGAGGTGTTACGTAATTCAATAGATTAGTGGCCACAAAGACTTAAGAACTATGTTGCCAATGTGGTGATTTTAAATAATTATATGTGATTTTGATTTATTATGCATTCATTTAACTAATATTATTGGGGAATTACAATAGCTTTGCATAAATTTATTGCAAACTGTGTGATAATATTTATGGCAACACTAGATATATAGCACTGAAACATAATATAAATTAAAATATCTAAAGATATTAAAAATACCTTTTCAGCGCTGTTAAAATGTGAGAACAAATTAAAATACAGTATCGCAGCTCCCTTTATCTCTTTCTTTGCTAACTATTACTTTTAAAGAATACAGAACACACAAAGTTAAAACAGTTTCTCTACTTTTTATTTCCCTTGGGCTACAAAGGATTTTTTTTCTGCTCAGTTGAATTCAAACTGCCACTTCTTTTTCTAACCATTCCTTGTAAAAATATTGGGAGAGGTGGAAAGGGTCATTCATTTATTCTTCTAACATTTCCGATCCTAAGTGAAAAGGTCAGGGTTGTCGGGTCAAGATTCAGAAATACCTTAGCATTGTTGTAAGGTGAGGCAATGCTTTTTATCGCTGTAAATTATTCATAAGTTGCACACAGCAAATCCACGGCAAGGGAAGGAAACTTCGACAAAAGTCGCTGCAGTGCAAACTCGGCTCGTGTTTGCTCTTCCAGGCAACGGAAGTACAGTCACGTGACTTCTATAGCGGAGCCAGTGATAATCATAATAGAGTTTACATTTGTAATTATGTCCCCTACTATCTCATACCTTCATCTCCTTTTTATAACGAAAGGATTTCACGCGAACAATGGCTGCATCAAGAATATGAACTGTTACCTGTCTTAGGGTGCACGATTCATGGTACGCATCAGAAAGAGAGAGAAAAACACTGGAGTTTCACTAGGCATTAAAATGCATGCATGCAATTCTTAATGTTCCTTTTTTCATTAATTTTACACTGGGACAAATTACTCGCCTTCCACCAAGATGATCCAGGTTCGATTCCAGCAGCCGTAAATAGGAATTAATGGAAAATGTTCTCTGGGTACCCCAGTTTCCTTACCATTCATTTGACCGATCACTCTAGATCCTGCAACCGAATTATCATAACTGAGAGCAGGACCGGATGGCGCTTCCGCCCGTAACAAAAACTCTTTCATGATGGAACATTTTTCTCGGAGGAGAAATTCAGTACTGTACTTGACCAGACCAGAGAGGGTTAACTGACTTAACTGGCCCGTCTTCAACTCCAGCTTGACAAGTATGCACTTGATGCACTAGATATTATAAATTATTTGTGAAGCGATTTCAGAAATTTGTTGTAGCGATATTATTTGACACATTATTACTAAACTTTACAGTCATATATATTACATCTCCATATGGGACCCTCAATAGGAAAAAGAACACAAGGCAGACCCAGAAGAACATGTACAGGCCTCTTCAAGGAACATGCAGGTCCGGATTGGTCAAGAGTTAGAAGAGGAAGAAAAAAATAGAAATCTCTCGAGAGGCAACTTCTGAGTGAGAAATGGCTCATACAAAAAACAAATCAGTAAGTGTATTAAACAGCATACGAACAAGTAGAGTAGAATAGCTCACCTCGTTAGGGAAAAACGAGCTCCCCTACTTGTTAGGTGGCATTTGCCCTTAAGGGACACAAGGGCTGTCTTTATCTTCTTTACAAGTGCTCC
This sequence comes from Metallyticus violacea, assembly GCA_030762175.1. NCBI lineage: Eukaryota > Metazoa > Arthropoda > Insecta > Mantodea > Metallyticidae > Metallyticus > Metallyticus violacea. The sequence continues at coordinate 68,067,323 of CM060837.1, read as the reverse complement.
ATATGTACCCTCCTAATGATTATGTAGATATTAAGTATATAATCAAGTTCTTCACACCCTCGACGCGATATGTTTCTATCAACCAAAAAGGCATTATTAATACGAACTAGCAGTTCTGGTAGTAAATGAGGCACAAATACCGAATCTTTGACATAGCCCTAATAAAAAATTGCATAGAGTTAGGTCGATGGAGCGTGGAGACCGTGAAAAGAATTGCTAATTATTGCCCCTACAGCGATCAATCCATCCATTTCTGAATCTCCAGTTTAAGAATTCGCGGACATTGTGATGAAAATGGGGTGAGCACCATCCTGATGCTAAGTAAAATTCACACTTCAGTCTTCAGTTGCGACATGAGCTAATTGTCTTGCATGTCCTAATAAATGTGTGCTGTAATCGCCTTTTCGCATAAAAAGGGATTATAAACTTTAAACTGTGAAACTGTACAGAACACATTGAATTTGGCGAGGCTCGAACATGCTGCACGTTGGCACGAGGGTTTTCTGGCCCAAGATTCGCACATTGTGTTTGTTCACTTTTCCAGTTACAAAATATTTTGCTTCATTACTGAGAACAATCTCTTACCAAACCCCACCCACTTCCATAAGTTGTTGCAACCATGCAGAAAACTCAAAGCGTCATCGGGTGTCAGGGCTTAGAGCAATTGCAATCGGTAAAGAAAAGAGCTGTTTCTGAAAGATCTTCCAAGCGGGCAGATGTGGAATGTTCAGCTCTCTGCTTGCTTCTGTGGGCTACGTGTAAAAATCGCCCGCACACGCTCAACTGTTTCTTCCGTCACTGGTTTTCCCTTAAAGAGGCATCTTGAAGTTGTAAACTGCGCACATCATCGCCGAATGGAGTTGCCAAGTGGTGTATCTTTTTTAAACTCCGTTCTCAAGTGCCGTTGCACTGTTATGACAGATTAATGTAAATGAAATTCAAGCACATTATGTGCCTTCTCAGCACCGGCCGCCATATTTACTACTAACCCCTGCTTTCTCGCAATCCGAAACACGGCTGAAAGAAAACAAAACCTTTTGAGTTATGTATGCCTATAAATTGTTGTGATAATATGTCCAAAAATATAGCCAAAGTAAAACTTTGAAACTGTTTCAATGATTTGTAGCATTCCTATTTATTAACTACAAATGGAAATAACATACAGTGGCTTTAAAATATACGTTTCTACAAATCAAAATACAATTGCATCGGACACGAACATTAATTATTGTCAAGATTCTAAGTATTTATTTGCATTCGATTTTAATCTTTTTGCAGTCAAGGGATGGTCCTTAAAGACTCCTGAAGGCATCTTTTTCCAATATGCCATTGTCTGGCTTACAAAGGACAATTTCTCCAAATCCATTCTTTGTGTTGGACATCTAATTTTATATCTATGATCTGCTTTGCTCTTGTAAGCTCTCTTGTACCTTTGCCCGTGCTTTATGCCAGTTATGAGCTTTGAACATAGTGGCCAGTCTAGCCTTCCTCTTCCTAGTTTGAAGAAGCTCTCAAACTAATTCACCTTATCTCTTTCATGACTATGTACTGCCACGGGTGGCCGAGGCCGTTAAGGCCGTGAGGGGGAGGTATGGGGTTCGAATCCCACCAGGACCGTCCTCCCTGACTGTTTTTTTTTTTTTCAGGTATTCCTCAGTCCTCTAACTGGCAAATGCCGGGGAGGTACCCTAAACTTAGGCATGAAACGCTTCCTTCCTTGAAAAATATCCTATCCCAATATATCATTTCATTTCATGTATCACCAGTGTCCACCGCCTGTGGTGCCTTAGTAGTAAAAACGGGCGTTAAACACTACTCAAAAAAAATTCATGACCATCTCCCCGTTTTACAAACGTTGCCACCCTAGAGTAGGCTCTCTTTGATATGATCTATAAGGAACCCAACACACTTCCCTCCATATTCCAGCAGTGCTGCATCAACGATGTATAATCCTATATTTTCGATACTGCACAACTTTTTTAAGAATTCTCATAACAAAATGCAATAATTTCCATATCTTCTTTGTAATGCAGCTAACTTGTTTACTCCATGTCAGATTAGTTTGAAAGTATATCCAAATATATTTACAGGTCTCTAGTTATGGGATAAGCATACCATCTAGATTATATTTTAAATTAAATTGCTCTACCATTCTGCAAAATGTTACTGAATTGCTCTTAACCTTTAATTTTAATTTAGTTGGCTTTGCCCTAATTATTTATATAATTCAGATTTTCCTGCGAAAGTTATACATCAAAATTAATTTTTATTTTTAATTTTTCTATATACGATGCAATCAGCAGCAAATAACCTAACTTTTGATTTCACAATGGTGTATATTAAAACAGTAGAAGTTGATTTATTACAGTGGCACCAATGCAATACAAAAACAACTTCAACAAGCATATGGATACATTAGATGTTTGATTTAGCACAAGATATTGCATTAGATATTCAAAATATGATATAATATATAGTATATTAAAAATAAAAACAAATAAAATGGAGTAGCAGAAGAATAATTTAAAAATATTAAAAATACATATAAAATATAACAAAAATTATATTATGGATGACACAAATGAATTCAATCAATCTTGTTTCCTCCTACCCCTTCCCCCGTTATCAGTCTTTTCAAACCTGAGCTGTCATCAGAAATGTACCTAATCACTTCTCTCATTCCTTGCCTGCCAACAAAGCACAGTATAACCATTTCCCTCTGCTCGATCCTGTAAAGCAGTATGATAGATACTTTTCCCTCCATTCTTCCGTACCTTTACATTCAGCCAGAATACATGTCCATGATTCCTTCTCCTTACAAACGGAACAAAATTTTCGTTCATCGGCGTTGGTGATCTTAATCATCCGCCATGCCCCTTGTCTGAGACACGCGAGCCCCTGTCTAGTGAGTTTGGTCCTTGATTTTGATGTACTGCTCTATAACCCATTCCGATTTTAGCCCCAATTGTACTTCCAGAAAAATCATCCCTCTGCATTGCGCAATTTCCTGCAACCCATCCATATCCCTCAAGAGGTTCTTAGCCCTCCTCCATGCGCTCTTTCTGTTCCCCTAATCCGCCATCCAAATGGAGATAAGCCTTATTGTTTTAAGTCCTTTTCTTATTTTGGGGATGCCCATGTTATGTTCCCTACCATTCCCAGCTGTTCGTGACAGCACATTGCTGCAATAAAGTTTGGTTTCCATGAATAATTCGTAGCCAGTATTTTGATTTTACACTCTACGGTCTCTTAAAATTGACCCTAGTGGTACACTCGGTGTTATTTTTCATGTTTCTAATTTCATTTGACTTATTTTAACCCTTTGAGTTTATCCATTTAAGAATTCTTGAATCCAGCATACCACTGGCTTATCTAAGGCGTCTAATTTTTTTAGTAATATATCAAGCTAAATGCTATAGACAGATCGATTACCACCCTCCCTCCAGTACTCTTGAAACAATGCCACTATTTAGCTTTCATAAGAGAAACCCTCTCTAAACTCTGCTGTCCGCTGAAGTACGTTTCGTTCTCTAGTGCCCACTGGAAATGCCACTTTGAACAATAAGCAGGTGCTGGAATTATCAGCTATTCATTCTCTTTACCCATTATTCTTTCTATATTCAGCGCTTCAATTTTATCACTTTTCTCTTTCCTTGTCCCAATGCATTTTACTTGCTTGTTTGTATCATCTTCATTACTAATCCGTCCGTTACAGCTACCGGTGACCGAAGTCGATAAGGTTCAGACTCGTGAGCGGAAGGTTTAGGGTTCGATTCCCACCAGGACTGTCCTCCTTGATTGAGGCTTTTCCCAGGTTTTCCTCAATCCTCAGGCCTGAAATGCTTCCTTTCTTTAAAAAAATCCTGGTCGTTCGATCCTCTCTTTTCCTTTTCCAAATATAGTCCTTTTCTTTTCATCTTTTTTCTTTCTCAGTTACAATTATTCTTTTTACAGCATTTTATTTCTTTTCTAACCCAATCCTCCTTATCTTTTCTTTCCTACCCCATTCTTTCCAAATATTCTCCGCTCTCCTTTCCTTACTCTTTATTTTCATTAATGCTTTCTTTTTTCATCCTAGTTCTCATATCCGTATTTTTCTCTTTCGGTTTTCGCTTTAGTCTTTGATTTCTTCTGTATCTTTTGGTTCTTATAATTTATTTTACCTTCCTTCTCCATTTTCCTCTTTCTAATTTTATTGTCTGCAGTCTTGCTTCTTTTCTCTTGTTACTGCTATCTTTTTAAAGCTTTTTTTTTTCATTCGTCTTTAAATATTTAACTTTTCTTCCTCTCTACCCATCCTTTTTTGCCGTTTATGGAGATCTGTATTTTTATCTTTGAACAGATAAGTCATATTAATTTCATCTTCTCCTCCCTTCTTCGCTACCGTATTCATCCCTTACTCTCTCTCGACTTATTAGTGTTTATAACGAATGGTTCTGATTGAACAGCGTTACAGTAATACATATATTTAAATTTATAAATAGCCTTTAAACTGGCTGCTTCATCCGTTGCTAAATACAGACTTCCTTTAATAGGAAAACGAAAATTAACTGTTTCGGGCAGTGCCGTCAATTTCCGTTAATACGCTTATAAACGCGCGTCTATTAATCCAGCTGTCAGATTCCTTATGCCACTTTCTACCTAATGCGTTTTTGTAATGGCGGACATGCGAGTTTCCGGTAACACATAATTTTATGGCCTCATCCCATGTTCCTGATGCAGGGCAGTATTTAGAAGAGGATTATCGGCCTGGGAACTAGCAATTACTTGCACACCGGATAAAGTGTAACAAAACGCTGCGAATTATTATACAGACGTGCCTTTATACCCCTAAAGCGGATGAAAGCAGCCTGAATAACTAAATCCGGGCAAAGGTATGTAAAATAAATCGAAAATGACATGCACAGTGACAGATTTATAAAAAAGTATGTTCAAATTCATATCTCTCAACTAATATTTCTACTGGAGAGTTTCCTCAAAGTTGAATTTCTATTTAAATTAAATAAAATTATTGAAAAAAAAGACAGTTATGTATTAAGGTAATTTTTAAACGGAAATAAAGCACCTTTAATATCGTTTCTGTGACAGTAGTAACTTTTTTTCGATCTAATTTAGAGTCCGGTGTTAATAATTTGGAACAAAACAAATTTACTACTTCAATTTTTGACATTTTAGAATTCCGCATACAATTTTTTACCGAACTCAAAAAAATATACAAATATCTTCTCAATAAGCTCCTTATGTAACTATTCAAACGTGACTACAACAATCTTACAATACATTAATTAGATTGTGTGTGTGTGGCGAAAATCCTTGTAATAGTTTATTTAAAAAATGCGAAATATTAATATAAATACGCCCTAAAACTGTTCATATGTTCTTTAAACACAAAAAGCTCTTAAATTTACAACGTTTATGGTAACATGCAAAAGAAAGGTATGGTATAAATATTAAAATATTTGTTTTAATATCATTAATAAAACAATACTGACTTCCTGTCAAATTTTTACTAAAAGAAAAACATAAAAATTTGTTATATTCATGTTAGAAGCATCCCTATAACGTAAAAGTGTAAAATTAGTAGTTTTTTTTGCAAAATAATTGCTTCTAAGTTCAATCTAATTATATTACTTGGAGCGTTCGAAAATGATTTCAGTAGAGGTGTTTTACAAATACTGGGCATTCCATGAGCACGTCTATTCGTAGCGCGAAGGACTGTGCAGAACCTAGATGGCGGTTGTAAGCAATGTGTAGCGAAGGGACAGTGTTCGTCTGTTGTCAAGTAGAGAAAGACATGGCCTGGATGGAAGTCGACTATCATGCAACAGGAAGGCATCAAAACTGCCGAAGCTCTGGATGATTAACTGCGGTAGGTGGTCAAGGAGCTCCTAAAAGACAGTTTACAACTGGATGAATGGGTTCACCAGTGACACTAGAATGTGAGTACTAGTCGCTCGCCAACATCGCGGTCTCCCAGGAACATCGAAGTTGTGTCTGATTTGATTACGGCTGAAATGCGCTAATCTTTGCTGATCTCGGCCGCGCAACCCTGCACATTGAGAGTAGTTCCAAATATAAATCTGTAATATGCAGAAATGTGGGAAGAACAACAACAGGACGCATTCTGCTGAAGAGAAGAAAAAAATAGGTAACTAAGCCTAAGCCGAAAAGTTGATAATGGTTAAGTTAAGTTACGTTTTCGCTTAAATTTGGAATTTAAGGAATTTGCCTTAAACATATATATTTGGAGAAGAATGTGCCACTTTCACCCTTTTTGCATGAATTAATATTTTAAGTAAACCCATAAATTCCAAATGAATTCAAATGGTGGAATATATATATATATATATATATATATATATATATAAGAAAAATAAAAATAAAGTAACACTATCAACAATGTAACAAATTAACAGTAATTATAATAATACAAAAGGATAAAACACTAAGAATAAGTCACACTTGAGATCGCTATATTTCGGACTCGTGGAGTCCTTCTATGTTAAGTACCATTCTAACAATTAGCTAAATATACAGGGCATGTTGGTTTTAAAAAACTCCAAATTTTCAGTTAAGTTCACTTCTTCTGTCTCTCCCAATGCTGCTACTTTCCTAGATATTGATATTTTTTTATGTAATGTCTCTTTCCTTACCTCTGTGCACATTAAGCCTACCAATTTACAACAGTATCTTCATTTTGATAGTTGTCATCCCTTGCATATCAAAAGATCTATTCCTTTTTCTCTTTCAATCCGTGGTCATCGTCTTTGTCACAACTTTTCATCTCTTGGTAAGTATATTAAAAACCTAGCTCAAAAGTTCCAAGACCAAAATTATCCTTCCTCTCTTTTAAAATCCCGTATAACTCCAGCGCAAAAAACTTTCCAATGCAAACTTAAAACTTCTAATAAAAACTTCGTTAATCTTGTTACCACTTACGTGCCTGGAATTGAAAGCATCAGACCCATTTTGAAAGAATGTCATGATACTTTGTTAATGCACTCATCTTTAAATGATTTTTCTAAATTTTTACCCCGCCTTACTTTTAGAACACCCCCTAACCTTAAAAGTATATTTCGCCGAAACCTATCTCCTCGGAATTTACCACGTCCCTTTGCTGGCTCATATCCTTGCCAACGCCCTAAATGTAAAACCTGTGCGCTGATTATGCCTTGCCATTCATTCCACAGCTCTAATTTATCCAGAGAATTCAACATTTCTTCATTTGCTACCTGTTCTTCCAAGAATGTCGTATATATGTTATCTTGTAAGCTTTGCAAAACATTTTATATTGGTTTAACTTCTACTATTGTTTCGCTACATATGAACAATCATAAGACGTTCTGTTAAAACCAGTTTTCCCTTGCCGGTTGCCCAACATGCCTTATCACACTGTAAGGCTTTCGATGATGTTTTTAATTTAACCTTATTGATGCGTTACCTATGACAAAAATTGAAGTTTTATTTCACAAGAGTGTTTCTGCTTACGTATCACCTAAGACAACAATTAACCACTAGACATGAGGCGAAGTGGTCATCCTCCGAAATCTCAACTGATGAACAGCATTCAGTGGATGTGATTGCAAATATTACTTATCAGTTCTAAAATATCATTATACTAGGCATCTCGAGAGACTGGGATCTATAGGGAATATGCAGAGTATTGAAATCAGCTCTTTTCTATCCCTACAAATACAGCACAGGCACACAATGCAGGGAACGGATTGCAACTGCATCACACAGCATTTGGAAAATGACCAATCATTCCTTCAGGATGTTCTCTTCAGTTAAGAATGCGCAATTCTGCATTGCTATGAAATAGTGTTTAACGTCCATTTTTACTACCACATTTTTATTTTTAGATTTATTTATTTATGGACGATCTTTAACATCTCAGGTCATCAGCGTTCCATTCAATTCAGAGCTTGAAACGGCCGACAAATTTTGCTCAGAGGCCTCTCTTTCAGGCTTGAGGTTCTTTTTCGTGCCGTAAATGTACGACAAGGGACCCACGGCTTTACTTCCCTTCCGAAAGAAGCCATTCTTAGGATTTTTACGCCCGAAAAAATCCATCGATCCTGGCCGGGTTCGAACCCGCGATCTTGGGTTTAGGAGGTTTGTACTACTGAGGCACCATAGGTGGTGAACACTATTGATACATGTAATGAAATGATAAACTGGGAAAATATTTTTTTAAGGAAAGAAGTGTTTCAGGCATAAGTTTAGGGTACCTCCCCGACATTTGTCTTTTATGAGGACTGAGGTAAACCTGTAAAAAACCTCAGTCAGGAAGGACGGTTCTGAAACCCCAGGTAATCAAATTCTCATTCTCTCAGAGAGTCAAAGTGCCTTAAAAGCACTTTCCTCCGACCAGGTAAAAGCTAAACTGGTATGCGAGTGTGTAAATTCTCTGTCTGCCCTGGCATCCAGCAAAAGGCTCGAACTGCGGTGGGTGCTGGGGCACCAGGACATTTATGGAAATAAACAAGTACATCAGTTGATAAAGACGGGTACTGATGCATCCTGGTAGACCTTGAACCCACGGTTGGAATCAGTGCAAGTACTTCTAAGACCGCGGTTAAAATATGGATTGGGGACAAAACCAAATTAAGGTGGCAAACCTATCCTGGACAAAAACATGCTAGTAAATTGGTTCTGGCATCTTTCCGAATCTCTCCTAAAATTAGACAGGAGGGGAATAAGGAAAGTAGTTGCATTAAATGCTGAACACAGTCACACCTTTACGAAAAGTGGGACTCTATAAAGATGAACCCGTTTGTAGAATATTTAAACAGAATGAGGAGAATGTCTGACATGTCCTGTTTGAGTGTCCTTCCTGGAAAGAAAGACCCTTGCTCTTTCTGTAACCAGAGAAGACCTAGGAATGGACACTGACAGGAATAACTTGTTCAAAGAACAGCTTTTATGAAACATTAAAGGCGTTTCTTCCTATGGGATAGCACAATAAACCTTATAAGGCTGACATGCCGGAGGTCGTTTTAATCTCCATTAAACCCCCGTTATCTAATTTAATTTAATTCTAATTGAACCCCAAACCTCCCGCTCACGAGGCCGCGCCTTAACGACCTTGGCCAACCGTGACGGCCCTATTCTTCCTGAACGGGCATGCTCATTCCTAAAATGACGACATGGTTCCACAGAAAACCAACAACCCTGATGCTCCAAAACTATGATGTGTGGCATATTGGGCGACATGGTGAGAAACATTGTTTTTTTATGGAAATGTAAATTAGAACACTTGTGGTAAATTTTTGAACAGCATTCTAATGGAATTTCTGGATGATATGCCACAGAATAAACGGATAGGAATAGGGATTGAGTCAGACAGAGCCACGGCACATTATGTCATTCTGAAATTAAACAGGATGGTTGATGTGTAATGGAAGAGATATGACCAGCACATACCTCATTGTTCTTGATTTTTTTCTATAAAAGTATGGTAAACAACACGATTTCCAGACACGGCTAGAATTACTGAAGAGTACAAAACAGTTTTAACATGAAAACTTGTTTATAGTCGGCCTTGTTTACTTCGGAATATTAAAATTAAATTAAATAAATAAAAAAGTAGTACAATGGCATAAGTTTAATGCACTAATTATTAGAAGTTCTATTCAAAATAAATGTATATATTGTATCTATGTTTATGATTTTCAAAACAGTTACTTCCCCCTATACTAAGCGACTGTAAATCCACCACGTACTCCGAAACCTCGTTGGCACCAATGGCTTGATGGGCTTACATGTTATAAGCTAGATATCTCTATTGTTGATTTGTTGGTTTGGTTTATTTACGGACAATCTTTAACACCTCCCGTCATCAGCGTCCCATTCAATGCAGGGAGTGAAACGGACGATAAATTTTGCTTTCAGGCTTAAGGTTATTTTACATGCCGTAAATTCACGAAATAAGACCACGGCTTTAGTTCCCTTCCGAAGGTAGACATATTTAGGATTTTAACGCAGGAAAAAACCCATCCATCCTGGCCGGGATTGAACCGCGTTCTTGGGTTTAGGAGGCAAGTATGGTTACCACTGCACTAACACACCGCCACGGGTGGCCGAGGTCGTTAAGGCGCGGACTTGTGAGCGGGAGGTCTGGGGTTCCAATCCCACCAGGATCGTCCTCCCTGACTGAGGTTTTTTCCAGGTTTTCCTCAGTCCTCATAAATGGCAAATGCCGGGGAGGTACCCTAAACTTAGGCCTGGAACGATTCCTTCCTTATAAATAAATAAATCCTTTCCCAATATATCATTTCATGTATCATCAGTGTCCATCGCCTGTGGTGCCTCTGTAGCAAAAAACGGGCGTTAAACACTATTCATTCATTCATACACACTACACCAACAGGCCCGACTCTATCAACATTTGAGTATATGTTTTTTATGTTTACACCATGAAATATACAACTAGCATAGTAAATCAAAAGTTTTTGCTTTAGATATGGAGTGACTCGGCCGACAATGTACCACAGTTTTATAAAAACCAGTATTCGGAAGAAAGAAACAAATGCTTTGTTTTCTTTTCCTCTTTTCTGCCTTTTTTCTTGTTCTTGTGATCGTTTGCGGCGTGGTACAGAACGTGACAAAAATACACTGCCGAACCGCCCGCACTTGTTACCCCAATGTCTATTTCTTGGTCTAAAAAAGAAACAAAAGAAGTGCTAAAAATTAAGCCACATCCTTTCGATATTTAGCATGGAAGTAGGTACAAGCAATGGCAACCATTACAACGGCTCTTTAGAAATGAAATATAGGCTTTTCACACTAGAACGCCCAATGACAGTCAATTGATCGATATTAATTTTCAAGCGCTCATATTTTCATTGTTTTTGGAGCTATTTTTTTATGGTTTTGTAGCTTTTAATCTCTTTCAATGACGTTTAGCTCACCAATATTTTTTTTTTTTTTTGCATCACAGGTGTAACTTTTTAAAATAATGGCAAATTTATCATCTATTCTTGAAGGCGATCAATTGACCGCTTCTTTACTCACGTTTCTTACATTTATTGCGTAGTTGTAGCCGAAAATAATCATCACTGCTCAACAAACATGTTTCAAACTCATTGTAGCGTCGTGCGCGAGTCATTGTTTATCAGCTCTTGTATCGAATCCAAAATTTCGCTAGCTTTACTTTTTCACGTACCTTTCATCGACAATGTCACCATCACTTATGGGCGGGAAGGAACATGTAAGGCCACCAAACGCAAAACATGTCAAACAGATTTGTTACAAGAAAAGCAAAACCAAAGACAGTTGTTCGATGTATAAAAAAGCTGTATATGGTTCTTGTATAGCGAAAAACTCTGCAAAAAGTGTCATATCAGAGAACGTTTCAATGCAACAGCTTTCTTATAAAAGAATGAACGAACAAATGTGTGAATGTCTCATTAAATTACCAACAAATTAATTGAATAGGGAAAGGAACCTGGGGATATAAGACGCTAAACGTACGTGACACATGAGCAAAAACTTTAATATAAAAACATTTGAAACCAGAAGCTCGATTCAAGCTGGATTCGAACCTGGTTAGCAGCTCAGACGTCATGATGTTCCCTCTACATCACTACTGTCGTCTGGTAAGTAAGAAATTTCATCGGTCTGAGTCAGAACACTTAAACATGTGACACCAAGTATATACAAACTCACTCCGAAGCTAAATGCAAACTGGATTCGAACCTGGCTTGTAGTTTAGAAGCAAAATTGTTTCCTCTATACCATCACAGTAGACTAGAAGGCGACAAGGAAAACATTCCACAGTTTTCGGTGAGAAAAATGATTAAAATGCATTCACATTAACTTTTTGCTCGGGCAATACTTTTAAAACAGCTGTGAGCCTTGTGTAGATTTAATGTGAAAAAAGAAAAAGGAATACAGATTAAAGAAAAGATTCGCTTTACATAGTCTGTCAGTATACAAATGTACCCCAGCTTAAAATTTGTATTAAACTTAATTTCATAGTGTGAAGTAACAACTACACACTTAATATAATAAACAATTTTAATATTCACAATACAGATTTTGCAGTGTTGTTAACATAACTTGACAAAGAAAAAAAATGTTATTAGAATCTTGCCCTGTTAAAAGTTATTTTCATGGGTTTGAAGTCGCAAATGCATACAGAGCATAACTCAAAATACACTTTATTTTACATAATAGAGCACTTTCATTGTTATTAACAATAGAAAACGTTACTGGAATCTTGGTCTCTGGCCGGTTTACTCACAACAATTATTACACGCTTTTACTTTTTTAGTATTTGAATGTTCATGACACACAAAATCTCGACACTTGTCACATTTTGTTCCGCAATTTCTGTTTCTTTTCCTATTACAGATCTTGTATCGACCAGAATTTCCAGAATGTTTCAGGAAGGTGGAAAAAACTCTTTCAATATTTTCATTATCTCACTTAATCATGTTGGAGTCAGTCCTGGTGATGTAGTGGGAACCATACTTGTCTCCTAAACCCAAGATCGTGCATTCAAACCCGGACAGGATCGATAGATTTTGAAGGTGGAAAAAAAAAAAAAAAGGGCTTCTGAGCAAAATTTGTCGGCCGTTTCACGCTTTGATTTGAATGGGACGCAGATGAACTGAGCTGTTAAGGAGCGGCCGTAAATAAACCAAATAAAAAACAAAAAGGCATTGAAAATTTTTAAAAAGTATTAAAAATTTGTAAAATGTGATATGCCATTGTAGATATGACATTATATTGCATGGTTTCTTAGTACTGGTTTCTATGATTATGCTATTTTGTTTTTGTTTTGAAGAATTCTAATGAAAAAGGATGCTAATTCTGCAATGTTTGAATTGAAAATACGTATATCATTCCAGAAGAAACTATAGAGGAAATTGAGGTAGCCAAGGCTTTGTTAATTCCTAAAAAATCGAAATGTATATGCGAAAAGGAACATGACAAGTTCTGTACATGGAGAAAAGAGAAACAAGTTATTTCAACTAATGGGAAAAAAAATCTTGTTGCCATATTTTCCAGAGCTGGTAAATATATAACGTTTATTGAATATTAATATAGTAAGTAATCCACTGCCCTGATGTGTGTATTCGAAAGTAAAATCAATGTAGTCAGGTTAAGGAAGTTTTCTGTTAGTATATTAGATATTACTAATGGTTTTGAAATTAAAGAAATTATAATGTGATTAATTATTTGCAATTTCAGTGTTTCCAAGACAATGGAAGTCAATTTATGATGAATAACAACTTACATTGTTGTTGTAGTTTCAAAACATTTATTTAATAAAATGACTCGTGTTTGAATGTTGGTATGCTTGTTAGGACGACGATTTTAGCTTTTTCTTACAGGCAGTTGTTTGAAATTGTGTTGTGAAGGCGGTGATGACTTCGTGGAATACTAGTTGCTAGGTAACCAGTGCCAGAACAAGGCTAACTGTACACGATTTATATAGCTTCATAAGAAGCGTGTTTTAATGCCAAATGACTGCATATTATTATTGATCAAAGTTGTGAGAGGGAAAGTTGTCCCTTGACGAAGCTGGCAACTGGCGCGACCTTGTGTCCAGTTTAGGACGCAGGCCAAAAACTAACTCTCTGTTAAAGTAAAATAAAACGCTGGGTATAATTAATAAATTGAATATCTTCAGATAAAGTTCCTTTATGTCTGCATTTGAGACACATACTGAAACCTAATAAAGTAAACAAATAAAAAATAAATAAAAGCTCACCAAAACGCAACTTGTTCTCTCTTCAATTGATGAAGGTGTTTGGCTGCGAGTGTCTTGAGGATGTTGCAACATGAATGTAATACCGTTTTCCCCCCCATTTCCTCTGATGCTACATTTTTGTGTCACTTTTTAACTGTTAAGCATTTAACGATGTGTAACTGACACGACGCACTCCAGCAGAAACTTTGTAAAAGGTCCCAGCATCTGCACAGCACACCCAAATGGCGCTATCGAAGCCAGACTTGTTTACTGTGTGAACGTGATATAAACACGCACACACATCTTTACACGACATCTGAGAGTGCGTGTTTCTCCTGTCACAAACCGTGCAACGCTCAAATATATCACATTCATTATCGGACGGTGGTTATTATATTTCTTCCGGTCCATTTTGCTAGGGTAGGTGTTCCAATTATGGTTATACCAATCATATGATTTGTTTAGTGCTGCAGAATTAAATTCAGTTAACTAGTAGCTATTGTGTGTCCAATGATGTCCATTCATTATTGACTAAATGTTTCCAATATGAACATCTATTAGGAGTTTCTCTATGTTACTGCTAATTGTTAACAGGTTTCAAAATGTACGGTTTAAGCATCATCACACACGTTGTTGACAAAGCACTTATCGGGAGTCTTTCGAGCTATAAGAAATAACGGACGTTACCGATAAACAGAGCCCGGAAGTTAGGCATTATATATTTTATATCTGGGTGGATATATTAAGAGTCAGATACAAATGAACATGTTTCCGTACGTTTGGGGTAGGAGGGCCACTTTTTATGCTAGCTTCTGTTGCCTATTTTAAAGTTTAAAGTTGTTTTCTTTCATTCTTTTTCTTTTACCCCCTTTTTCCTCCTTTTTTCTTTCTTTTTTATTTTTTGGTTTGTTTTGAATCGTTATGGGTTTCTGCAACTATTTAAAACATTAAGAATTTTAATATATCGAAGCGAAAAAAGTTATTTTTCCACCCATTCTCTCAAGATGTTAAATAGCATAACGTACGTTTACCTCGGGCATACGAATACTAGAAAATAGAGAGGATGAGGGAAGCACTGTAGTTTTCAATATTCCTGACGAATGACGCGAGAAAATTCTAGGAAAATTGTGGTAGGAATAACTTCTTAATTGCATTAATGTAAAGAACAATTGCAAGCGAGAAAGATGAGAGCGGTACAGCAGTGCAATAAACCGGACCTGCAACGTTTTCCGTGCGGAAGTAAGAGAGATACTAACCCGATTCCCCCATAAACGCATAAATAGAAAATGAACTCGACCAGAAACTACTGCGCATATTTTTTTGCTCATTCGCCAGGACTATTCAAAACTACTTTACTTTAATGTTCTGACAAGCGGCTGACTATGGCAGTTGATACCTTGAAAAAACATCATGTTGTAGCCCTTGTCACAGAGGGTGAAAAATGGGACGAGGGATTACATTGGAGGAATGTAAAAGGTTCCAGGTTCTAGACTAATTTGTTTCCTATTTATGAATATGTTGTCATTAATTTCTTTCCAGTTCTCATAAATGAAAACTATTTTGCTATTGTTAGAACAGAGAGCATCAATAATAATTTTTAAGTTTCCTGGAAACTGTGTCCATCTCAATGACTTCCCGTTAGGGGAAACGCCAACAATGTTCTCTTGTATTGCGAATGAACCTAATTTTCTTAAATTCCTAAACTCTTTCTAAATACAGAAGCAATCTGTAGATGACAACCTCTTCAAAAAGTTCTTCTGTTCTGACCTGCAATAACTTCACGTTTCTCTATTGTAGAACTACCAGTACTAACTACTTATTCCTTACTTATTTCTAGTTACATATTCAAAGAAAGGAAGAAAGCATAATACTGAATAGTAATTGATGCACTAGGTAATTAAAGCACTAATGTAGCACTGCTGATGAAAGTATTAAAGTTTTAGAGGTGTACACAGAAAATTTCCTTTATATAATTTTTAGAAGTCTTATTCATCTTCGGTTAAACTGTACACCACACATCTTGAAACACATTTTTTGTAGCTTTTCATGAAGAATGGCAGAAAAACGTGGAGCTAGTCCTTAGAGACAGCGTTATCGCCCCTTAATTCAACCTTGGGTCTTCTCTGATCATTTAATCTACACCTTTTCCTCGTTTACTATTAAATTCGCCGAACTAAAATAAGAGAAAGGTCCTCAAACGCCTGGCGTAGACGCTCAAGTGACTGTGTTTCATTTTAGCCACTTTTAAGATTATATAAAATCATGACTCGAAAATATTCTATCCATAGCTTCAAGATGCTAGCACCTCTTAAACTTTAGACCTCAATTGTATTGAAAATAATGATTTAAACGAATTTCTAACTACTAATCCAGTAATATACAACAGGTAATTTCTGCCGTGGAATTCCTCGGGTCTCAAAACTTTAAATCGTCGTAACAGTCAAGTGCCCATGTGCGGCATTATTTTTATACTCGGTAAATAATTCAATTTAAACACAAGAAAATATTATTTAGATTCAGTGAGAAATTGTAAGGTATTCTAATGTTGTTAATTCATTCTCTATTATATTATTTATAGAGTATTGGAGAAATTTACGATACAGAATTGGTATATAATAATTGTTTTTATGACTGGCACAAGGGGCCCAAGAAAAATCATCCTTGCACATTTATTAAACAAACATGGATACTGTACATGTTGCATTTATTTACGTGCCGACTTAATAGGGCACATTAAGCTACAATAGAGAGGACGGGACTGGCTCGGTTTTTCCTGTTCGCGATTGAGCCCATTGTATGTCACTTTTTCGCAAATCTTGTTTACTGTTCTTTGCGGAAATTCCAACATGAAGAAATTTGATTGCAAAATTTTCCGTTGTTTTGCTAAGAGATGCAGGGAATACATATTGCACGGCATGACAGTGAACACTTTCGCATGGTACAACCCCTTCGTCCTGGCAAAGACGTTGAAATAGTCACCACCTCTGAGTTGTGATATCACAATTTCCATTCTTTTCCCTTTCCCCAGTATTCCTTCATTATCTAGCTCGCCGTAGATCTTTTGTATATATCTTCGAATCTGGCTCGCCGTGGTGATCCTACCAGTTTCATACATATGAGTTTAACTAGGTACCCGTCGTTGCATCCGCCTCTTATGTGGCAGATTTCGATTACTAAGGAATCGCCTCCATCAGTATCTGGTAGGGAACTATGGTATTGCTTGCATTAAAAGGCCTATAATTTTATCTAGGGACCTCATTTATCAGGTATGGAGTTCTTTTACGTGTCGTAAATCTACGACATGGGACGCACAGCTTAAATACCTTCCGCTGGACTTGCACTAGAAAACTCTATCGACCTCGGCCAGGGCACTATTCCGAAAAGTATGGTCTAATACATCCAAGTGCATTGGTACAAGTCCTTATAAGGTATGACATTGTAGTTTTCTATTTCAAGAAAGAAGTACAACACTTGTAAAGGTAAAAAGCTGCAAGTTACGTAATTTAAGAGCAAGATGGAGGAATAGCTGTTTGCCTTACATCGCCTTACCTTGAATTAGGATATGTTCACTCTTTAAGGATTTTTAATATACACAGCGGATTATTGCCATTTCTGCTAAATGGGTGTTATATTTTTTCTTAGATATAATAATAATTTAAATACTTTATTATGCATTTATCGATATTTAAGTGTAATAACCCAGTTTGAGACGACGGTCCCTTACAGCTAGTCTCATTTGGGAGCATGCATTTCAGTTGTCGAGAGATGACAGAAGAATAGACCTTCCCGATTGCTCAAGGTCATTCATTTCATTAGTTCATTTGATCATTTATATGTATTTATTTGTTTATATTCCTTTGCAATCACGATCTCATTATAAGCAAAAATAAAAAAGGGGGGATTGTGTCTATAAGATATAATTTTAAAAGAGAATGAAGAATAAAAGATTCTATTTTTGTGGCATGTGGCAAGAACTTTAAAAGTACATTAAATAAGATGCTTGTCTGAAATGTGCCTTTGAAACAGGAAACTTCAATATCAGTCATAAACAGTACTTTAATTACACTAATCTAACTTATCCTTGTACTAAATATTTATTTATTCCTTCTTTATATATATTCCTATTTATCATTAACATCACTTTGCTAGTACTTAGCACATTTGGGTCAACAGACTCCCAAAATCATTAAAAAGGTAATAAATTTTGAGTTAGTATTTAAAGTTACCAATATTCCTACATTTGTAGAGAAATTTATACAAATTACTAGTGCCCAACTAATTCTAATACTTATGTGGAAAAGAACAACGAAAAATCACTTGTATATCTGTAATTATGGACTTACAAAAGTACAAGTGTATCAGAAACCTTTGTGGAACAGAATTTTACTAATAACCACAAGTTAAAATTGTAATGTATTAGACCATACTTTTGTGAAACAGGTCCAAACCTTGGTACCAAACTCTTGGAAACCATAGTACCCATACAAGAAGTGCTTTTGAAACTTAGTAACTAGTGGAAGAAAAAAGTCGATTCAGGCCAGCAATGTGCTTCAGGGAGGGTGCCGGGCGGGTTATTGTCTTAGAGAACTAACATGCTTTATCTACTTACTTTGCTGTTTCTTATCCATTTCCCTCCTTTCTTCAGTTGGCAACTTGCAAATAATCTCTACCCTTTTAATGAAGAGTAAACTGTTTTTATCGGTACTAAGTTTCGAAGCGGTCTGCCTTCTTATATTTCGGTTGCCATGGTAGCTAGCAGTTTTGAATGCCTTTCGTTTTAAACAAGTGTTTTACTGGAAATAACGTATTTGCCTGCTGAAATACATCGGCCATTTCTCGTATTAGTCTATTTGCATATAATTTCATGGGTGCTACGATTCCTATCTCAATATTTATTTAAGCTATTCGGCTTCTCGCGGCCTACTAAAATGAACGTTTGAAAATATGCAGAGCTTGAGGTGGAAAACAGACTACACGCTTATTTTCTACCTGGATCAACAAAGGACGGAATATTTATTATTTATGCATTGCTTATGACTCAAACGCTTCATAGCTTTGGTATGAAAAATTCATGTGGAAGAGCGCTATATTATTTTTATGATTCGGCATAACATTTTTATCGCACAATATAAATATAGCATTTCATGAATCCGGGAGCCGGCGAAGTACCAAGCCTTTACGCTACTTCTGTACTTCGATTTTCGTCCTGTTATTTTAAACATATAACGCATAAATCGTATCATTTAAGCGTTTATGGATTTAAAGTGGTGCAACTGAAGCAAAGGATTATTCTGGATTTTAACCAAAGAGCGGTAGTAAAGTTTGCTTTTGCAAATGCGGCAAAAGCGATCCGAATTTGCTGCCTTACCGTTCTGCTACGCTAAAAGAAGGCTTAAACTCTAAATGCTTTTATCAAGACTTAACAATGGCTTATTCCGTGTTTTAATGCATTTATATAAATCTTTCCATGTTTAAATATTTTATTAAATTTGGGAGGAATTATAAATAAAAATCATTAAAGTAACATAAATATTTTAATATGGAGCAAATCTAGTATCACAAAATACAAAAAATAAAATTAGAAAAGCAACCTAACTTTATCCTTCAAGTCAAATGGTACAGATGATTATTCTCTCTACAAACAAACCTGTTAGGCATAACAATTTAATCCTAACAGTATTCTGAAAATAAGATAATTAAATGCTATTTTTTTTTTTTTTTTTTTTTGTGAAATCCTTTTATTTTTCGTTGCAGTGGTTAATTGGACGTTATCAACTGATACCATCAAGGGAGGTCAGGTTGGTGAAAACAAAATACAAATGCACGTTGATGTAACATTACCAAAAACAAATCGTCTGTGTCTGATGTTTGTATTTCCTTCTTCTTATTGTTATTATTCCCAAGCCACTTTAACACTACATTTTTTTTTTCTCTTGAAATCACTCCACAATAGTTTTGGCAATTATGGATGGTATTTTATGCAATTACAATTGGGCTGTAAATCGACGATGGATAATATCAATTACGCTTCAATTATATCTTATTTGAAGTTTTCCGAGGTTGCTTGAGAAATCTGAAATCATCACACTGCATCCTTAAATATCCATCACTATATCTCAAAAGAAACAGGGTGTTTCACGTTTTTGGTCAATCACTCAGAATTTAAACCGTTCCCTGTTTGGCAAACTTAAACTTTTGAGTCCTTGCCTCCAAAGAAGAGTAGTTGTAGTAGTAATAGTAGTAGTAGTAGTAGTAGTAGTAGTAGTAGTAGTAGTAGTAGTAGTAGCAGCAGTAGTAGTAATAGTACTAGTAGTAGTAGCAATAGTAGTAGTAGTAGTAGTAATAGCAATAGTAATAGTAGTAGTAATAGTAGTAGTAATAGTAGTAGTAATAGTAGTACTAGTAATAGTAATAGTAGTAGTAGTAGTAGTAGCAATAGTAGTAGTAGTAGCAATAGTAGTAGTAGTAGTAGTAGTAGTAGTAGTAGTAGCAGCAATAGTAGTAGTAGCAGCAGTAGTAGTAGTAGTAGTAGTAGGAGTAGTAGTAGTAATAGTAGTGATAGTAGTAGTAGTAATAGTAATAGTAGCAGCAATAGTAGTAGTAGTAGTAGTAGTAGTAGTATTAGTAGTAGTAGTAGTAGTAGTAGTAGTAGTAGTAGTAGTAGTAGTAGTAGTAGTAGTAGTAGTAGTAGCAGAAGTAGTAGTGAACTTTTATTGTACCAATTTTGAAGTACACACAAGCGAGTATAACTGTATCATGGGCCTTCCCGCCATATATGCTAATAATGTCCTTGTAGTAATATATATATATATATATATATATATATATAAACACACACTTTACACGTTTTCTATTAGACATATATGCAAACACGAACAGAATCCTTACTCCCAAGCCTCCGTTCCCATTTACTTACCCACCCTCCCCAACTCCACTTTCTTCTGCATAGCTATTAACCTTCTTTGTTGGGTCTTCACTAGCAATATTTCCGATTTCAGAAATACTAAGTTCATTGTCGTGGATCTCTTTAGAACATTTTCTGTGATCTTTCAATGACAGTCAATAAAATTGCATCACAATTCTTGAATATAGGATTTCTCCCAGTTCCATTCTTATTTAGATAAAAACTTTATAGTAAGATTATTTCTTGAAAGCACAATAAAAGGGATAAAACACCTTATTAATCTTATTGCTTAATAATATCTTTATTTTAAAAAGACCCATAAACTTACGTAAAAAAATAAAAAATTCAACACAACATTAATATATATTATATATATTCATCTTATAGATGTTATTTGAGAAATAAAATGTATGGATCATTAATTATTTAAGTGTGGCATATTTATATTGTGATTTAACTACTTTTGTCATCAGAATAGATGTTATCGTTTTGCAGGATTTAATGAATGTGTACTTCTGTCACACGTTTCGAATTCTAAACAATGAAGCATAATCAGCAAGTTTTCTTGTAATTTTCTTGAATATATAATTTTTTCTCGAAATATGACTGCCCGAATTCTTTTAGAACGTGACCAGTACTTTCTTGTTGGTGAAAAAACAATGCCAGTATTAGCCTAACTAAATCATAAGTCAGAATAAAGAAAGTTACCATAATGAAGATATATCAGACTAATAACGATCAAAAAAAGCAATAATCCATAAATTATTATTTCAGAAATTAATGGGAATCGTAATAAAATCTGAAAATAAGATTCAGATCTTAAAAGACAGGAAAATAACTTCCTAAATATTAAGGATTATTATTGTTAAAATATAAGAATTTAAAAATTATATTTCCATAATTTTACCACTGAAATTAAATAATCAGCTACTATTAACAATTGATAAATTGTATTAATTGTTAATAATTCAGGCGATATAATAATCCGGTACAAACAAAAAACGTTTCTAGAATAATGACCGCCAGTCAAGGGCGTAGCGTCCATTAAGGTTCGTATTTGTTTGAACTAATGCATTGTCTGAGAGGTAGATAGTAGGCTGCCCATAATACCCTTGAAGATTTAGCCTCCTTTGCGAAAAATAATAGTGATCTCAAGTTACTGTAAAGAAGAGGACTCTTCATGGATTTTTCGTTACTGTGTAGGCTACACTTGGTCTCAGCCCATTTGATTATGTCTTCCTTTTTCTGAATTTTGTAGAACCTGAAGCTCAACAGGTGTTTCGCGATGCAGACGTTATACATTTAAAATATAGTGTTTCACTATTTTTGGTTGTATTGCATGAAAATATTATATTCTAACACTAAATAGCACTTACTCTAACGTTATTTTTAAAACTAATTGTTAAACTCCCTTAATTATACATGGACCGTATAAGAGGATAGTAACTTCATTTTTAATTGTTTTTCCTCTGCAGCGGAGCGGCGCGATATCGTACTAGAGTAAGAAACGGTAAAGAGTTTAGTAAAATATGAATATTCATTTCCAGTGTGACTGATGTACATGTACACAAAAAGGACAAGAGAAGTGAGTTGTACGGGTAAAACAGATGTAGGGGTAAGTAATGGAACATTAACCTTTTTTTTTTTACATTGCACATAATTTAATTTAATTACATTGTTGATAGTCACAATCTCATAATTTTGAATGCGAAAAAATTTAATGATAACATTACTGAGCTAATTTCTTAACGCCTTTGGCATAAATTAGATTTTTTATTAATTTCGACACCTTATGTCTCAGATATCTTAAACAAAAAGCCACGCTTCACCACTGCCAGCAGGACCTTGAAAGACATTCCAACAAGTAATATAACCATTATGCGCAACTGTCCCTGCCAAGGAAAGGAGGGTGGCTGCATTAGTTTGGGCGTCGATCCAAAGCCGAGCAGAGGACTTTAATCCTTAAGTAGTCGAGTGAAAGTCAAAACAACCCCCTGTTTAATTTTAATGATTTTTTTTGATGTGGTTTGTCACTCTGTTCTCTCTCCCAGTATCTTCCTGAAACTGTATTGTTGTCCTACTGCGATTGTGGCTTTCCAAGTACAGTGTTTGTTTGTATCCGGGTCAACAACCCCCACGCCACCCCCAGTGAAACTCTGCTGTTTCAGCTTCAAGACTGTTTCAGTTACTGAAGAGGTGAGAGTCGACTTCATTTAATATAATTCATTGTGTTATATGGAATGAACAATTTAGGCAAAACGTGCTGAGTGTGTTGTATTGTTTACTATTTTCAGAGCACAAGTTGATATGATTGTCATAGGCGTGGCAACTCATGTTAGAAAAATCAAAATGCTGTGATACACACTTTTGCATCTTCTTCTTTGACAAACTTCCAATGCATGATCGTACGGTTTCTTTTTATCACATTTAAAGCTGTCAACGAAACTTTTAGTAGTCACGCCATTTTATTGCGTCATTGAGTTTTTGGCATTACTAACTATGGACTCTTTAAACGTTTATCTGCATTGAAATATGGAGATACTTGACAGTGTCTTTTGCATTATATTTAAAGGCGAATATCCTTATTGGAACATTGTTCATTTTCTCTTGCCTAACTGTAAAAGTCAGTTTTAATTAAATTGTTTATATTTCCAGTCACTAAACGTAAATGGTTTGTACAAATTTATTAATTTATATTTAAAAATTGATCACTTTTTTACATAAATTCAGTAATTATCGTTTCTTACATTTACATAAGCAATAAAATCTGTGCGACTGAAAGATTTAAACGGTAAATGTAAAAATTACATTAAGGTAGAGTTTCAAAAAACATTTTGTTATTTATCTCCAGTGAAAATGGATAAAGAAAATAATATATATTTAGGGCATTTATTTGAAATTGCAGTTAAACTTAAATGCACATCTTGGTCTTAACATCCGTATTGAAATATGTTCCAATTAAAAATTGCTTAACCCATTCGAGTGATATGACGAGCTGTACTCACATAAGATAGTAATGGGTATAATCGCATGACAAGCACAGCTCGCGAGAGTTCGTTGGTCAATAAAACTGGACGTATTTGCATTTCTAAGTCACCAGTTGGATTCAAACGAAATGAGAATGGAACTAAATACACTTAGTTCTTGGCAGTCTACATGTTTTGCCTGTCATCTGTTACATGTTTCCTTAAAGTTACTCTTTCATTGCAAAGTACAGCTAACCTCAGTAGCCAAAATAGCAAGACAAGCAGCGATAAAGAGCATTTGAGAACATTTATTGAAAGTGTTCTAAATAGCGACAGCGAACTTTAACGAATTTTCTGATTTTGAAATAAAAAGCGAAGATACAACTAGTGCTTCTGCCTATGAATCTAGCGCTGCATGTAATTCAGAAATTGATGATGATGATAAGTCCGTTCTAGGTCTTTCAAAGTGTGTTAGCATTGTGACGCAGAAGAAACAAAGTGATTAGAACTGAATAAAAACTGATAATAATCTCATTGTGTACCCACACGGTGATTACAGTGGAGTCTGTAAAGAATTATTAAAAAATATAAGTCAAGGCGTCTTCAGAAACTGATATCTTTTAGAACTTATGGAACAGGTGTTCGGCGAAAACAAATGCTTATGCTACAAATCAAATACACAATTAATAGAGAGAGAGGAAAAAAAATGAAAGATGATTTGATACAGGTGAGGTTAGAGCATACTTTGTTCAAGTTATTCTGATGTCTCAAGTGCGAAAGTGGCGAATTGAACTACACTGGAGTATGACGAGGTGCAATGAGACACCAATGTTTGGAGAAACAACGAGCAGACAGTCGCATTTTCTGAAATTCACCGACGACAGGAATGAAGACTGAAATGATTAGCTAAAAAGATTTGGCCTACCTTTGAGCATTTTCCTGCAAAACAATCCGGGATGAAAGCCTAATTAAATTCAGAGGTCACCTCTCGTACGTGCAAAGCAAATTGTGGAAGATTTGGAATAATTTTTAACAAAATTTGAGAATATTCTAGATATTGGCTGTGCTTAAAAATTTATGTAGGTGGTGATATGATAGACCCTAGTCTTCCAGCAAGTGCAAATGTTATACTACACATGAGGCCCATTGTTAGAGGTGAAACATTGTGTGTGTGGATAACTGGTATTGGTCTCCAGATCTCGGATGTACCGTGAGAGCAAATAGGAAGGAAATGTCGCCTGATATCTGTCATAATAAACTGAAACGTGGTGTTTATGAATCATGGTCTGCAAGGAATGTGCTGTGTGTAAGGTGGAAGCATAATTTTTTCCTATAGGCGAAACATGAAACTGCTGACATTACAGCAACAGGCAAGCTGAGAAGAAGGAAAGGTCAAACAGCGAGGAAGAAGTACAGAAACCGAAGTGTGCCCTTGAGTGCCAGATGGGAATGGAAATTGCGGATTTGCAAGATCAAGTGACTGCTTTGTTTCCTATGCGCAGTGAAAAGTTACAAGAAACTTTTTTTTTTTTTTTTTTATCTACTAGACATGTGCATATACAACTGTTTCATTTTGTTTCATAAGATAACTTGTAAGAAAAAGAAAAATTACGTGGATTTTGCAACCATCATCTCACATCAGCTGCTTCAAAGCGTAACACTACCAGAGTACAATGTTAAGAGGTCGACAACGTCAGCTGGGAATACCCCATTCAGACACTGCAAGCTAAAATATGTGCCCACTTTTCGATACAAATTTCATCCACAGACAAGGAAAGAAGAATAAGAAAAAAAAACAACTAGTTGTATGCTACAGTATCGCGGGTTCAATCTCGGCCTGGATCAATTAATTTTATTGGGCGCAAAATCCTAAGTATGGCTCCTTTCGTAAAGGAAGTAAAGTCGTGGGTCGCATTTTGTAGATTTACGACACGTAAAATAACCTAAAGCCTAAAACAAGAGGTCCCTGAGCAGAATTCATCGGCCGTTTCACGCCTGAATAGAATGGGACGTTGAAGACCTGAGTTGTTTAGGAGCGCTGTAATTAAACCAAAATCATTTTCTTACCCTTCATTTGGAGAACTGTTTTGAGATCTAACACCCAAAATATCATATTAGGCGATCAAAATTGTCGAGTTGATACTTCCAGTATCATGCATGCAAAATTTCAGGAAACAAATTATATTGGTTGATTTTACATGCATTTTAAAACACAACACGTCGGTCCTGGTGGTGTAGTGGTTACCGTACTGGCCCCTAAGATCGCGAGTTCGAACGCGGCCAGGACCGATGGATTTTTTCGGGTGTAAAAATCCTAAGCATGGCTTCCTTCGGAAGGCTGTGGGTCCCGTGTCGTACATTTACGGCACGAAAAAGAACCTCAAGCCTGAAAGAGAGGCCTCTGAGCAAAATTTGTCGGCCGTTTCACGCCCTGAGTTGAATGGGACGCTGATGACCTGAGATGTTAAAGAGCGCCCATAAATAAACCAATCAAAAAAAGAAAAAAATTAAAACACACTCGGCAGTTATACGGGGATTTAAATCAGATTTCTGAGGCAGTAATGATGGCATTAAAGTACGGTATCAGTGGGTCAAAATGCTAGGTGTATATTAGCTCAATAATTAACCTTTATCTTCATCAGGGTCTCTACTTGATGCTCATGCGCTACAAACGTAGACCAGCTGTGTTTCTGTTAACATAAGTATGTATATCGATCAGCTATATTCCTAACTTCGTATGTTGAGTGACCCATTTTTCATTGATAATAACAGCTGTAATTAATGGGGGTTCTTCAAGATCTCGTAAAGACATTGCGCCATAGTAATACGCCTAATTTTTCCAAAATACTGACTTTTTAAAACTTTTTAAAGACATTGTAACACGTTAGTTACATTTTAGTTTCCAATTTTGGTATGACATGTACCGTATTGCCGAATCATTTGAAGTTTAAATATTTTATTACAAAAAAAAAAAAATCTTTCACTTGGGCCACATGATTCTATTTCAATCCCTAAGGGCTCGTAATACAATAGCGTGACTCCAACCCATGCGGTTATCTTCTTTTAGAAGGTTCTGCGGCCTCAAGGCACCCTAGCCCACTTCTACCACAAGTTAGTTGCAGAAGAAAACCTGTAAACAGAAATACATTCCGGTTGGCTCTGATCTTTTCCTTGGGCGTAGCCATGGCAACAGCATCCGGCAGTAGTATTGCAACCGCTTCCCCCCTGTCCCTCTAACCCCTTGAACTCTAGCAAGGAAAGGTCATAGGGGCGCCCGACAATGTCTGGAAAACGCGATTTCCCATTGCACGCATCAAAGAAACGGCGCAAAATTATCGATTTCCACGTTAACAGCTACCTACATGATTTTGTTTTTATATTTAGCAGAACACATCATGTTTTGTTTTTATTAAAGAGGAAACTATTTAAGTAAATTTGTAGCACTGCAGTCTATAGAACTGGTGACAATAAATTTATATCTTTATGGAGAATAGTAAGCGATTTATGACTCTGTTTAACTCTTTGCTCGTTAGAGCTTGAAATTTATCTCGAAGTTAATATTTTACTTAAATATCTAACTTGATAAACGTTCTAAGTGCCATTTTTAAACATAATTGTTTCATTTCAAAAGCACGCTCTGTGTCCAGATGCATATTTCTAGTTATAGTTGGTTATAATTATGTAGAACGCCACATTATATCGTATTTTTATACCCGGAATTTTGGTTTTGTGCATTATTATTATTATTAAATTTCCCCTCCTAAATCCCTACTTTATGTTTAGCTGAAAATTTTACCGGGATAGACTTTTTTGTGGGGGGTGAGCGTATCAGTAGTTTATCCCCGTAAATGAGTGGCCTCTAAAAACCATATATTGTATTTTCCTAGCTTTACAGCAGTTTTACCATATGATATCTATTTCCAAATAACCGAAGTGGGTAAAGGAGAGAATATTGAAGAGATGTGAGTAGTAATATACAAAGTCACCTTATAAAATAAACAATTAGCAAGAAACAATTCCACTGCACAAATACCACCTCTAATTGTTAATCCTAACATAAACGGATATAATAAAAAGCCCGTTACGCAGCTGCTTAAATCCTCAGCAAATTGAATTCGTAAAGATTACAGCCAGCTAAAGAGAGGAATGTGGTAAAAAACAAAAAAAAAACTCTTAAGTGAAGAATGCATATGTATTTAATAAAAAACATAACTTTCAGGCTTAATATATATATATATATATATATATATATATATATATATATGCTTTTCCCGTATCATTATTTTATTTACGTGTTTTTGTTTTTCCCCAATTGCACTTAGCTGTTAGTTTATGTACTCCATCAACTAAACGAGATGTGATTCGCTTAAGATTTGTACATCGCTCCAGCAATCCCTACAATCCGGCATTTTCCCTTGAGGTTCGGTACTGAATAACCGCTGTCTGTAACGGTAAGCTCCATTATTCATTCATTCGCATAAGCAGAGTATTCCACAACGCCATACTCTTTCACATAACCAATACTTAACTCTATCAACATATTAAAAGATCTATCTCAATAAAATTGTTCACAATTCCTTTTCTACTATATAGTTATATTATTTACTAAAACTTTTATTTTAGTTGTTATATTATATACATATCATTTTTTTTAATTCAGATGTTTATTGCATTTAATCATTATTCGCTTTTTAACAAAAAAGAAAAAAACTGTTTAGATATATAAGTTATTTGAAAAAGCGATGCTTATCAATATATAAATTATGTTTCAAGTGTAAACGTTCTCCACTGCATTTATCCTTCAAAAGCTTTAGAGAATGAAACCTAACAAAAAGTTCTAAGCAAGCGTTCCGTTAATGCAGAGGGATTCGTGTAAATTCGAAGGATTATAAAAATACAGGGAGGTTTTATCCTTCCCAGGGATAATACGGTAGCTTCTTGCATGCGGTATCAGTAGCTTTAACCGGCGCGCGGCATGTTATTTTGTACCTTTTAACTTTTGGAACATTTCTCCCTCTTTTAAACCTCGATCTTCCCAGTCTCCTTTCATCATCCCTTCTCTTCTATTACCAGTCTGAAACAAGCTTGCCATGAGAGTGGAGGTCTTTCCGTCACTGCGTTTCATGGTTGCCAATTTAGTAATATCTTTGACGATCTATTCTCAACTATTCTTTGGACATGATCAGACCACTGCTGACTTCGATTTTTAAGCCTCTTTGTTATAAACTGAACTACTTCCATTCTATGCTAGACTTCTGAATTTCGTATCGTATCTACTTTATTAAAACCTTAAACATCGCCTCATAAAATCCAATTGCAACACTCTTATCTTGTCTCTCCATTTATTTTTAACTGGCTGTGGCGCCCCGACGCATTTTCAGTGTGGGTCAACTGTTTTTCAGCCATAGACAATAATTTTATCAAATGCTATCCTACTTTCGCAGTTTAAATTATTATTATGTCGATTACAGGCATATTTGGTTGAAAACGATTATTACGGACTTAAGAATACAATTTCTAAGTTATATATTTTATAATATAGTTAAACTAGGGCTTTGCAATAAATAGTGGTTATAATTTTTAGAAGCATAATTTCTAGCGTTAATGCAGTAACTTTACAATATTTTGTTAGTTTAATGCCTAATGTACACGAGGTACTAGTTTCATTATTGTTACTAACGGTTCCCGCCTGTTACAGGTGTGCAAGTTGAGGCATGTTCAGTTCCACCTATAGTAAAATGGAGAAGACATGCGACGAACAATTGGCTGCTCTGAAATTCTGTTTTCGTCTCAACAAATCTTCGGCTCAGACCTACAAAGAGTTCCTTTTTATCTACAGCACAGCTCGGAGGTAGTTTAAAACATTTACAAGCGGGAGGCAATCAATTAACACTGATGCTGCGATTGTGACAGAGGATCATCAAATGACATTAAAAACACTTTCAGAAATTTTGAAAATTTTACTGTGTGCCATCCACACTTGGTAACTGAAAAATTGCACACGAGTGTTTGTTCAGGGCTGCTGATTCCCAAGGACGTTCGCGTGCAATTGAAGATAATGTTACGGGAAGATGCGGAATTTGTTTCAGAATTAGTCACTGCTGATGAAACTTGACTACATTGTTTGGATCTTCAGAGCAAAGAACTACAGAAATCTTCCATGATCACCAAGACCGAAAGTGGCTGCTTCTGATGACAAAGTTATAGTCACCTCATTTTTCGTTCTGAAAACTCTGCAAGGCCATATTTGCGTGCAGCAAGCTGGATGTTCCTTCACGATAATGTACGAGCGTCAATCGCAAATGTTTTTGCTGAATATCACAAAAAAGTGTGTCCTTAATCTTCCATATGGCCCAGAATTTGTGTGACTTTTTCCTTTCCTCCAAATTAAAGAAACTTTTTCATTAAAGGCACATTTTTTATCAACAGGAGCAGTGGTTAGGTCTGTGAAGGCAATTCTGAAGGACCAGTTAAAAATAGGTATCCAGTATGTCTCTAAAGACCAGTAGAAACTTTGGGACAGGTGCGTTGATTTCAGCAGGGTCTTCTTTGAAAATTATCATCAAAACCACGAGGATGTGAAAAGTTATGTTGTAAAAAATATTTATAATTACATTCTTAATAAAACAGCTCTCTTATGCTTGTGCTATAAGCTGTTGAGTTAGTAATTAGGTCATAAAATTCTGAAACTAAGATTTTAAGGCCCTTGCGTATATAGATCATTTCCTAATACAGAGGGTGCCAAAAATGTATACACACTGAAGCAAGGAAAAAACTGTGTTAACATAACAAAACTGAATTCACACAAACAGAAAATGATGAACACTAATCATCTTATACTTTTACAGTTGCAACAGTTGCTCAAAATGCTCACCATCGGCGTCGATTCACTTCGGAGTATGTGGTACTACTGATTGAGCAACGTTTGTGAAAGTGTTCTCAGCGATTGCAGCAAATGTCGTTTCAATTTCTTCCCGAAATACTCATAGTGCAGCTGATTTTTTTACGATTCACAACATCTTTAAGAGTTCCCCATAGGTAGATATCCAACGGAGTTAGATCCGGAGAACGCGGTGGAAACTCAATCGGATCTCTTCGTCCTATCCAGCACCTTGGATCCAGTGCCCGGAGCTTGTTGCTGTGCGAGGTCTCCCAGATCTGTCCTTGTAAACATCGCATACGGCACCACGAGTCTCAAATTTGTCTCGAATGCGTGCAACTGTTACTCGCGTTGGCGGTTCTGTTCTGTACACACGTCTCCATTGCCTTTGAACTTCAATAATATTCTCGGTTTTCCAATACCACTTCAAAATTGCTTTCCGCTGTTCAAACGATAGCCTTGGGTCCATTTTGTTGTAGCAACGTTAGCATAACGTAATGAGAGTCACATCTGTTTATAGAACATGGTACGATAATCTTGATTTTATTTACTCACTGTTGATTTACCTGTCACGTAACAACGCTATCACAATGAATCTGTTTATAGAGCGTCATATTACACATTACTGTTGTTTTTCGGTCCAACTTTAAAATATATTATCTACTTTGAAATTGTGTATACATTTTTGGCACTCTCGGTATTTTTCTATTAAACAGAAAAATTTTCATACTGATTTATATGCATTCCGTATTTTGAATTGTAGTGCCGAAAGAATGATTATCCCTGGAGGCTTCATATTCCGATTCCAAATTAGATGACGTAAAGAGTTTGTCTTTTGCCTTAATATCTGTATCACACGTTTCACTTTCCCCCTTAACAGATTCTAAATACCCTAATTAAAATTTAGGCCATTTTTATTTGTTCCTGGTATATAATGAAATTTCCATCCTCTCCGATACACATGTACTGTTTATTCTGTCATTAACTTTCATTGTCTTTGTTTCCATGACCTCCTTATTCTATACAAAACTAACAAATAATGCTGCTCTTATGTGTTATAACGTAAGGGAGAAAGGAAAAACTTTAAATTATTTAAAAATGAAATGTTTGTCACTTATAACCCATTTTTATACTACCCTTTATATCACTATAAATTAATGACAAACTATTTAAGTTATCTTAAAATAAAAATGAGATGTATATGTACGAAGATAGTTGTGGTTTGATTTATTTACGGACGATAATTAACATCTCAGATCATCAGCGTCCCATTCAATTCAGAGTGCGAAACGGCCGATAAATTTTGCTCAGAGGCCTCTTCTTTCAGGATTGTTCTTTTACATGCCCTAAATCTGCGACACGGGACCCACAGCTTTACTTCCCTTCCGAAGGAAGCCATACTTAGGATTTTTACGCCCGAAAAAATCCATCTATCCTGGCCGGGATTGATCCCGCGATATTGGGTTGAGAAGGCAAGTATGGTTACCACTACACAATCAGGACCGACCACGTATATGTCCCAGAAGAATAAATGAGGCAATGTGTTTAGTTAGATTTCAATGCACTTTGAAATTCTCAGAACAAGTCAGATAGGAGAACTGGGAGCAAAGGGTATGAGGTTTATTTACAACTAAGCCGGCCGGCTATCTTTTGTGCAAATATTGCGCGAGGAGGGCTCATCTGTTCCACTGTTTGCATCCCTCCTCCCTATTATACCCTGAGCCAATTGTTTGTGCAGATGTAAACGCCTTAGCTTTTCTTCTGTTTAGAAGTATCGTCCAGCACAGTAACCAGACTCTTGTACCGCAGAAGCTAAACAGTAGAGAATTTCCAGTTTTCTATCCTTTCTCCCATTTCACTGGTTTTATTCACCCGACAATTTCTTTATATTTATTCCTTCCCTCATAATACTTCATTCAAAAGGTGGTATTTCAATTTGTTTTATTTACGGAAGCTCTTTATAACATCTCAAATCTTCAGCGTCCAATTCAAATCAGGTCGTGAAACGGCCGACAAATTTTGCTCAGAGACCTCTTCTTTCAGGCTTAAGATTCATATCGTGCCGTAAATGTACGAAATTGGACCCACAGCTTTACTTACCTTCCGAAGGTAGCCATACTTGGGATTTACTACCAAAAAATTCATCGGTCTTGGCCGGGATCGAACCAACGATCTTGGATTTAGGAAGCAAGTATGGTAACCACTACACCACCAGGACCGATTTCAAATGGCAGCTATAGATGCAGTCATATGCATTAACGGAACACTTGCTTATTAGAAATTTTTGTTAGATTTCATTCTCTAAAGCTTTTGAAGGATAACATTGTTTCACATTAGTTTTCACCAATGACTCCTGTGTGGATGCGGGTAAGCGAACGATAGATGCCCATGCAACTATTGCAAACACATTAGGTATAATAGTGTACTGTAGAATTAAGAAATGAACAGCACAACATACACACACCCGGGAACAGCTGCGCTACGACTGCGACAGTCAGCAAGGTCAACAAATAAAGCAGAAGCTGGCTACCCCTTCCACTGAGCGGCAAATGAGAAGAGGCTCGCTCTTAGAGCGCCGCGGGGCAAAGCATAACTGATCCCATGTATTAGCTAAAGTGATATTAATTAGGAGAGTAAGGAAATGTATTAAGAAAGAATAATTCATAGTTTGAAAATAATTAAAAACTAGGTTAAGGGAAATTTAAGTATGGTTTATGACAAAGTTGGCATTTCCTGTTTCAAATGCATATTTCAGTTCAGTATCTTCCTTTATGTTTTTTTAAGGTCTTGCTACAAATATTATTTCTTTCCATTCCCCATTCTCTTTGAACATTATTTAAAATTGTGTTGCTTATAATGAAAATATAAAAACAATATATATATATATACTTATAAATAATAAAATAAACGAGAGAGCGTAATCGGCAACATTGATTCTTCTGCCATTTATGGATGACTGAAAACTTATGCTTGAATATTGAGAAATTCCTTGTAAAGTATTTCAATTGCCATTATTTATAACAAAAAATACCACCCATTTGACAAGAACTACAATAAACCTCTCTGTATATTAAAAATTACGAATTTATCACCAAAGAGTGGACATAATCTAATTCAAGGCATGGGAACGTATAGCAAAATGCTGTTCCTCCATCTTGCTCCTTTATAACTTTTTATTAATAATTCAAACTTTTGAAAACTCTTTCATGGAACAGAATTTACAAGTCCATACACTTTTTGCAACATGACAACACTACAGGACATATTACCAAAACACCTGCATTTTTGGAGAGCACAGAAGTGATTGAAGCATGCTACTTTTGCCATAATATGAAGAAACTAATTAGCGACAAAATAAATTATTTTTCAGCTCTTACCTTTTTATTTATTTATTTATTTATTTATTTATTTTTACCGACACTCTTTAACATCTCAGGTCATCAGCGACGTTCCATTCAATTCCGGGCGTGAAACGGCCGATAAATTTTGCTCAGAGGCCTCTTCTTTCAGGCTTGAGGTTCTTTTACATGCCGTAAATCTACGACATAGGGAAAAGTGGCTTCACTTCCATTCCGAAGAAATTTTACTAATTTTTTTTTGTTCCGTAAATGGAAATTCTAATTTTAGAAATAAAGATAGCTTTGACGCAAATTGGGAGAAATCAGAAGCTCGATAAGTGCACAACGACATTTACAATCACCTTCACTATCTTTCTTTCGTTGTCTCTTAAGTATGTTTTTTTTTATGGCCTTTTGCCTTTGAAGGAGAGAAAATTATCCAGAAAGTCCTTGTGTGTATCAGTATATAGTATAAGGCCTCATTCAAGGCTCTTTTACCTTTAAATTGGATAAGTTATAAAGTTAAATTAGCTTTTTCCTTGATATTACATATTCAAGAAACATACACATATGAGTTCAGCTAGGAATGGAAGAAATTAAAGTAATGAAAGATAACATTGTCTTATAAGACATGCACATTATCTCACCCCTTTTCTTTCCTAGGTAGTGCAGAACAAGACACGAAGTTGTGAAGTGAAACCAAACTTTCTCACAATTTGGAAGTTACGGGATCACAAAACGAAGAGAGCACAGTTAAGTAAACATTAATTACCACCATCACCCAATAGCTAACTAGGTGCAAGCAGTAAAACAAGAGGGGTAATTTTCCTTAAACGCCTGTGGTTCGTTAAAGAAACCTCTCAAATGTTCTTAGTCATTTTCATTTGTTACACTATTTATTGTAAAATCCATAAGTTTCCGGCCTAGCAAAGAAGACAACGATTCATTGTTTCGATGCTCATGGTATCTGATATTCACCTGCTTCAGGAGCATTTCCTTTCCGGTTTGCTTGGAGAAGGTGACTCGTGAGCGGGAGGTCTGGGGTTCGATTCCCACCAGGACCGTTCTTGCCTAATAATTTTGATCGTGGTTCAGAAAGGGAGTTTCTAGTTCTGACTAAGGTTTTTTCCAGGTTATCCTAAGTCCTCATAAATGGCAAATGCTAGGGAGGTTCCTAAACTTAGGCCTGGGATGTTTCTTTCTTTATAAAAAAATTGCAGTTCGTTTCATGCATCATCAGTATCTGTGATTTTTGATTACGTTTGTTCACAGACGCTCTTTAACATTTCAGGTCATCAGCGTCCTATTTTCAACTCCGGGTGTGAAAAGGCCGACAAATTTTGCTCATAGGCCTCTTTTTTCAGACTTGGGGTTCTTTATCGTGCCGTTAATGTACGACACGGGACCACGGCGTTACTTCCTTTCCGAAGGAAGCCATACTTAGGATTTTTACGCTCGAAAAGTACCTGTGATGCCTGTGTAGTTAAAACAGGCGTTAAACACTATTGAAAAAAAAATATAATATCTTAAGGAGTATTTGTAACTCATCTGAAAACATTATTTCAAAATCTAGAGGTAGTATAAAACATCTTCCGATTCTGTTTTCTAGAGGAACGCTGCATACAAACAAAAGTCCCAGTTTTCAAGGGCATGCAAATCCACTCGCAGCGTGAACATTGTGACTTGTGGCCAGCAATGATTTAAGTCCGAATGTTTGGTCACGCAAACGATAAATATGCAAGTAATGCAGGTGCGAATAAATAATTCAGATGCCTGCTTTTAGGACGGATGTTGGGCGTTTGCCATTTCGCTAATGAAAATCATCGTTGGCACCATCGGATAATCACCGCGGCGACAGAGGGGGGAGGGCAAAGCTAATGTAATTTGCTGCCAAGTTTTTCCGTCTCTTTTATCTCCCGGAGCTTTACTTAACTTCATTACTCGGGGAATGGAGCGAAACAGAAGAACGTGGATATTGCGCTAGACTACTAGAAAAAGTGACTAATATACAACTGAAACATCACCTTACAAACTGTGAAGCCATGTAGTAAAAAGAAAATACATTTCGACTTGAAATAGAGCTGTGTTGTTGCTAGGATATCTCTTTCGCCTAAAGATCGTCTAGGAAACATAAGTAGATTTTGCAATTAAATTGATTAAATCGTAAGATTTTAGCACATTTTCTTCTTTTACGGCGCTTTTAGCCTATTAAAAAAAAAAAAGACAGTAAACACGAAAAGCTCTACAACTTCGATTGGTCATTGCGTTAAGCTAACATTTGACAGTCGGCAGAACAGAAGCAAAGTGCATTCGTTGAAGAACTGGAGAAAAGGGTGATTAAATGTTCTTATATTATGAAGTTTTATCCACAATCCCAAAAAAGATGAGTTTTTTCCCCTTTGTATCAATATTTTGACCACTGAAATATGGGGTAATACTTTTAATTAGAAAAAAAAAGCGATTTAATTTATAGCACATTTTGACTGCAGGAAGGGAAAATGACGTTTGAGTGCAGTGATGGCCGTGACGTCACTGTCGTCAACAACAAGAAATGCACAAGATTGCAGCGCAGTTGAAAGAGTGCGAAAAGGCTTTAAACGTAATCAAAGGGCTACATTTTAAGATTAACTGCACGCTTGCTAACCAGCAAAAACTTTAAAAAATTTAGCTCCTCGGTTAGGTTTACGTTAACGAGTTTCTTCTGCAAGTTTCATTCCCAGGCCTTGCTTGAATAGTTTGGGACGAAGAAATACCTTTGTTCCACCCTGGAGTAACTGTTGGCGACTCTGAAAAGTAGTGGATGAACGTGAGAAAGCTATGTACAGAGACAGTCAGGGTAGCGGCAATAATGAAATACCTAGGAATGGCGCATTTTGCAGAAAATGAAGGAATTTAAATTAGCAGAGGTGAAAAAAAATTTGCAAGGTATGTAAAAGGTGTAGAAAGTTAACTGAGTAAGATAAATAGTGTAGTAGCAGTTAATAAGGGAAGAGAGCTGTAAACTTAAGGGAAATCGGAAATAAAAACACTCAGGGGGATTAAGGAAACAGTAACGAGATAACAGAAGTAGCAATTTTCCGCTCCTAATCTAAATCTACAAGAATACCTGAAATATAAAACGTTTCATCTTCATACATTATTGAATTACGTCATAGTAGTGTTTGCCGCATCCGGTTTTTTTTTTTTTTTTTTTGAGTAGTGTTTAACGCCCGTTTTCACTACTGAGGCACCACAGGCGGTGGGCACTGATGATACATCAGATGAAATGATAAATTGGGAAAGGATATTTTTTTTTTAAAGGAAGGAAGCGTTCCAGGCCTAAGTTTAGGTACCTCCCCGGCATTTGCCAGTTATGAAGACTGAGGAAAACCTGGAAAAAACCCCAGTCAGGGAGGACGGTCCTGGCGGGATTCGAACCGCAGACCTCCCGCTCACGAGTCCGTGCCTTAACGACCTCGGCCACCCATGGCGGTGCTGCATCCGTGAACGGTCAGCGTGTCTGCGTGTGAAAATCCAAAGGTTCTGGATAAGTTCATTTACCTAAGACTTTTTTCCTCAGAGATTTTCCTTTCCCTGAAAAGATGAATGTCAGGTATTAATTCTACGCTTATCGTACACCCAGATGACTAAAAAAAGGCGGCAAAATTTGATATGCCCGTTACTCGATATCCCAACAATAACACTGGTTAACCCTTCCGCAACTGTAGGTTTGTTTGCTGTTAATCCTAGACAGATATTGGCTGAAGTTATGAGAGGCATTCAAAATTTTTTGCAACCAATTCATTGTTGGGCAATAATATCTGCAATAATGTAACGCAGCTAGCAACAATGGACATAAAGGAATCAAAATATTCATAAGTGCAATTAATAACTTACATAATCACTGTCGCATAGTCTGTAGAGTTTAGTTCTGGTAAAAAATCATGAATATTTCTAAAGAAAACTTTAAATTTTACATTTTCACACACTACAAGTTAGGTGAAAGAGAAAAAATCCACGAGGACTTGATTGCTGTTCATGGTGATCAATGTGTTCATTTGATATCATTACAAGATGAATTCGTTTATTGGAAGAAGAGCCAGAAACTGAAAGACAATCCTCGCTCTGGTCGACCTTGGGAAGCTGTGAACTAGAGAACAATTTGAAGAGGAACCTGAGAACTTGGTGGAGGAAAATCGACATAGTACTGTTGAAATGCTAAGAATGGAAGTGGGTATCAGTCTTGGCAGTATCGAGGTACACTCCATGAATATTTAAAGCTGCGAAAAATCTGTACTAGTGATGAAGGTTGGTTTTATTACTTTACCCCTCAAATATAGCTCAGAACTGCGTGTGGGTAAATGAAAATGACTCAAGAACAGTTCTTTGACAAGATCTTCGTTCTTGGAAGGTAATATTCAGTATTTTCTTCAATTAAGGACCATTAGTGGTTGACTGTATGTCAAAAGGAATGACAATGAATGGAGAGTACTATGGCACTTATTTTTTGGACCCTTTATTTGAAGAGCTGAGGCGACCACATCCAAAGAGAGGGTTCACGGTTGTTGCCTTTGCACAACAATGCGTTTCCTCACCGAACAGCTGCACATTTGAGAAAACTGGAAGTCGTCAAAGTCCAGTTGCTTGAGCATTCGACCTACAGCCCTGATCTTGCACCTAGCGACTCTGGTTGTTTCCTCGAGTGAAATCTTGCATTGCTGGAAAACGTTTTAAACGAGTGCAGGACCTTGCTCAAGCTGTAAATTCAGCTCTATTGACGATGTCTCAGTCAGAGCAGCGTAGTGGTTTTGACAAGTGGTTGCACTGTCTATAACTATGTGTGGAAACAGATAGTACTTTGAAGGAGTGTGAGGATGTTTTTTAGAATTCGGTCCTTATCTTGGACTATAAGGTGACACTTACAAAACCTTTTGAATGCCCCTCGTATTACATCACTGCACGTGTCTGTCTGTCACTAAATACTAGACTGCTATTGGCTGAAGGTAAAATAGTATTGGAACGGCAAGACAGAGAATCTCTATCGATAAACAGTTGATTTCAAAGGCCTTGAGGAAAACACTGCGACTACAGTCTGCCATTTAACATCGCTTGACATGAAGTTTGCCTACCTGAGGGAATTTACTGTAGTCATCTACACCTCCGGAGTTTCACGAACCTGTTGCAGTTAAATCTCAGAAAGCTATTGGTTGAAACTAAAATATGATTGGTGCAGTCAGACAGAGAATTGTATCGCTCTATTATCAAAGACTCTGAGAAAAATTTGACGATTAATTAATTACAAGCCATTATTACCTACTCAAAGTAAGCCGGTTGGGTTCATGATGAAAGCGGCTTTGCGGACTCCGGGCTCGTTTATGCACTCATTTCATCGAACTTCATTTACCATCTCTCTAGACCTTCAACATTTAGGGGTCTTATCGTGTAGTAAAAAGGTTGAGTCATGAGTTTAAATGCAATAAAAGATGATGGGAAAATTGTCACATTAGGTGAAAGCATACATAAAGTACCATATTAGTGCTCCAAGATGGATCGTTAATCAATTATCACAGATATAATACAGTAAACAGGAATTTCATACGATACCATATAAATACATTTTAATTAAAATTTAAATAAAACGAAAAAATTAACTCTAATGTTGACATATACGTAAAGCGGTTAAGAGCCAATATTTGAAAGGAGTTTTTACATTTATTTGATAATGATGGATAAAATAATTGAACAATCCATAACAGTAAACACTTGAGTAAAGCAAGGTGTAGCCTGTCGCATGTGCTTTTTCATTTTTCCATTGAAGAAATTCTAATGGAAAATTAACAGGTAGTAACTTTATTTAACATAAATTTAATAAATTATTTGCGGCCCTTATATACAAAGAAATAAGATTATTATTGAATAAATGGTATTCTTTAACCTTCTTGGCTGTAAGGCATCTTATAAATATGATGAAGTAAATATAAAATACTTATAAAATAAACAAAATCGATAAATATTTAAAAACGATCTTAGGAAATGAACAAAAATAAAATGATATAAATATTGCACTTTACTGTTCATGTGGAGCAGAAGTTTGAATTCATACAATAAAACGTGAATGAAAGCTACAAACAGAAGAAGTGAAATTCCTGAGAAATGTGAAGGAATGCAAAAACTGAAAGAGATGGATTTAATATCAAAATAACCTAAAATAATAAACCAACAGGAAAACGAAATTTAGTTCGGTCAAAGAAGAAATGGTTGAACTAGTTTTTGTTTAAGGCGCAACGGGCCTAATTTCGCGAGAGTTATTTGACTATAGAGGAGTCATGGGGTCACCACTGAAACCAAAGTGCAAAGTAAGGGATGAAAGCATAAAGGAGCTATATTTTGGAATGTGTACAGTGTGTTATTATTGTTTATTGTTTTTAGAGAGGAGCTACAATAACAGGCAATTATCATGCAACTAAAATTGCCAACTTATGAGATGCAATCAAAGACGAACATCGTTGAAAGTTGAGGCGAGGTGTGCTGTTTGTTCAAGCCATTTTTTTTTATTGCAATGATGGCGATTTGAATGCTGGAATATCTCCCAGCAACTTTGTACTTAAGGAATGAACTTTTCAGCAGATTATGAAGGGTTTGCAGAGCTTTATCAGCCTTCTTCCAGGACACTATAGAAACATTAGACGCACCAGTCTTGAAGAAGAGCAAGGTAAAACGTAACATCAATGAGATTGTTCAAGGGTGGATTAATACATTTATTTTAGAAGTATAAAAATAAAGTAAAAGGCGTAAAAATGATATATAATAGGAATTATTACTTTTGAAAATGTATCAGATGACATGAAACTCACTAGAAATATTTTTAACATTATTAAGTAGTAATATTAGATGAAAATTGCTAATTATAAAAAGAACAATTAAAAGTAGGTATAAAATACATCCATTGCTACGAAAACTTTAAGATTATACCCCTAAAAGTATTTTATCGTTGTAAATTCTATGGAGGCATAAAAACGAGATTTTCAAAAGTAACGATATCTATAGCAAATAAAGTAAAATAACGCATTCTTTCATAAACAAAATATTTTCATATTTTTTAAAAAGAAATCCAATTATTGTGCTCACATTATTATTGTTCAAGAAGTGAACGTTACTATAGCAACAAAATGACTCGTTGATCGGTTTAATTATTTGCATTTTGAATATACTTTTATTGTTAAATCTAAACATAAAACTATTATTTTTAAAATAAAATGAGAGAACTGAGGTTAGAATGTAGAATTTGATCATGTAAAGCA
The DNA here is from genome assembly GCA_030762175.1 of Metallyticus violacea. Classification (NCBI taxonomy): domain Eukaryota; kingdom Metazoa; phylum Arthropoda; class Insecta; order Mantodea; family Metallyticidae; genus Metallyticus; species Metallyticus violacea. Next base: position 68,026,253 of record CM060837.1, on the reverse strand, counting down.
CGAGCGTAAACAAAGAAAATATGCAAAAGAAGCTTGTGCTGGGAAATTAAATTTCGAACATCACACAGAATTCTAAAATGTGAATGAAGCAGAAATATTATATCATTTAATATTGTAAATTGTATTAGGATGATACTTTTTCCTTAAATTTGTTTATCAAAATATAAATTTGACATGTACCAATTTTTAGAAGATTTTTTTTTTTTTGTTGTAATGATAACATCGAGAAATAATTTGATTTTGAAAATGGACAATTTCCTTTGTGTAGAAGAAAATTTGCGTTTTTCTGGGCAAATATTAAAACTGAATGCTAATTATAAATAACAATATGTGAACTTTAAAAACCTGTTTGCTCTTTGAAGTTACCATGGCAACAATAATTTTGCTTGACACCTGTGGGGAGATAAATGATCACAATATATATAGACACTCATGCTACAGATCCAAGTCCTACCTTCGCAGAAGAACTCCTCGCTACGAAGCACACTAGCATGGACCGACTTGATTACGTGAGGTCGTCCACATAGACACTTGCATGGCGGACAGAAGAAGAGAAGAAGAAGAAGAGAGAAGAAAGTAGAAAATAAGTCGAAGCTGAAGAACCGAACAAGGCGGGGTGGAGGTCGATCAAGTCCACAGCCTCCAGACGATCGGGATGACGCTGGACCGTGGACGGCATCTCCGCCATCACCAGCTTCTTCAGCACCATCACCAGAATCATCATGATCATCGCAGTCAGTACAGTTATCACCACCACCACTAGGACCTTTGCGGTGGATGACATTTTGAGATGACAGCCGCTGATGTCAGTTGCACCTTGTTCGACGCACGTGGAGCAGAGCATCTTTCGGTGGTCCTAACCCCACCCTCATCTGTCGTAACGTGCCCTTAGCGTAACATGCAACTGTAGCCTTCTCTAATTACAAACAAGGACATGTTTAGGGTTTGGGAACTGGAGGGATGCAGGAAATCTCTTCATTTGGTACCCGAGTCTATTGCACATTTCGTCATCATTATCTCGGTGCCAGAAATATGCTACATCCCCAAATAATATTATATACCTCCTTTTCCCTCCCCCTGTGTCTACCCTTTCAACATTTCTCTTTGTCTCTTCATTCTACACTTAGAGACAGAGAGAATTATTTCAAATATACAGGTATTTATTTGTTTGTTTGCTTTTTTTTTGACCGGAAGCTGTTTCTCGCAAGCTGGTGGGAGTCTAAACACTTCCGTTGCCTTCGATACACCGTTGCAAGGAGTAGGGTGTGGAATGTACCGTACGCGGATCCCGCTGTTGACACCAATTTTTGTTTCCACTGCCTCCTAACAAGGCAGGCAGACCCCAGCCGACTGACTGAACGGGAGAAGACCAAAACCCAGACGGCGGTTGTCCGGATGCGCGACGCAGGCGCAGTGTAGCCCACCCCTCTCACTCCGCGACATTCGTCATTACTGCCACAAAAATCATGTAACCCCCTCGATCTAACTAACCCACCCCAATGGAGCGAAGGCTGAGGGGTTCTAGTGCACAGAGATTGTCCCAGCGCCTGCCAGGTAGGCAGTTCTAATTAGTGTACGTAAACACATGCAAAACAAGTTGAATTTGCTTTAGGGGTAAACCACCACGGCTTCAAATGACACTGTTAGCTCAGGTTTCCTTCATCGAAACAATCACATTACGTTAATTTGCTATTAGTGCACCGTTACTTCTTAAAACAGAAACACTGCAACCGGCAATGATACATTTATACGTTAGACCTGACTAAGGTAAAGATCCCTCAGGCTCGTAAAATTCTTGGAATATTTTTCACGTTTCCATTCATCTGATTTACAATATGACGACCGTACTGCCAAAAGGTCCGGTATACTCTGAATTTAACCATTTGTTTTTCTAAATTTTTATTTTAAGTGCCTAGGCCACAGAAATGTATTTTTTGCACAAACTACTGCAAGCACAAAAAATAAATAAATTGAAACATCAAATGGCTATTACATTGTTATTTGCTATTTCAGTTTAGACGTATGTCGCTTCAAATCATTATTATTAAAAACTGATTCTAAATTAACAAAACCTACATTTAAATTTACATTTCTAGATCATATTAAATGCATTTAGTATGGTAATAAACAGCTACAGTTCTTGCACTTGTGTCCCAAAAGTCTAATGCCTTCCCAAACCCCTTCGTTCACTTTATTGGTTGGGACAGGCATGGGAATTTCTGGAAATTTATTCCTCTTTCCATTGCTAATCGAGATCGTTTCGATATTTCGGGGGGGGGGGCAAGAGGTTTTGCTGTTAAATTAATAGGACCGAAGCCTTCTTTAGTAGTCAGACCCAGTGACTCAGGTATTATGAATTTCATCTGTTGTGTTGTTAATGTTTTAACGTTGACTTTAAGTTTCTTGTGTGAATGCTTTCTTGGATAATGGGAGGTTATGTGACGAAGCCATTTGGAAGTTCTTATAATTTTAAGGTAGCAGTAAAAATGTTTTATTTTGCCTAAGCTAACATTTTATGAATTGTAAATTGATTTAAGGTTTTAAAAGGCAAGTATTACATTCTGCAATTACCATTAACTTAAAGGTTCACGTTTTGAAAGTTATATTGTTGATTGCACCAATACATAACGGCCATTTTATAAGTTCAATGTTGACTTGGGATGCTAAAATTCTTTGATTAATGTTAAATTTATTACAATATATTTTAATTATTCTTCTCCCTTACAGAAAAGTAACCGGTCACATTCTGGAGTTTTCTACTTCCAGCACAGTTGCTAATTTCAATCTTGTCCATTAATAAAGGACAGGAACTGAAGAAAATAAATAAATTTGATTGCAGAAAATAATCACCTTTAAAATGAAAGTGCCATAAAACAGGAATGACATTTAAAAATACAAAGTGTTAGTATATAAATTTAACTGTTTCTCTTTGTTAAAATTAAATTTAAATAGATAGTTATTCAAAATAAAACGTTGTTAAATAAGGTAACGCAATGATCGGGTGGTTAGACCGCACGTCTTTCACTAAGGTGACCCAGGTTCGATCCCAGAGGCCATAAGTAGATTTTTGACAGACGAAGCAGGTTTTTTCTCCGGCTCTCCGATTTTTCCTAACACTGATTTTGCCTTTGCTCCATCGTTCATTTCTTTCCGATGCTCACCATAATCATTCCGTAATATAGTCTGCCGATTATAGGTGCATGCATTATAAATGGAGTAGGCTACTGCCCTCTGTCACTCAGTTTTGGGAAGGAAAAAAAAACTATGTATATAATTTCAAACATACTATATATATAATTATAATATACACATCTTTTAAATGATTTATAGTATACACAAATGTTAAATATTTGTAATAGATTTGACTATTTTATTCTCCATCTATTAGAAACATACTTTTATGCATAAATTTTATAAAAAGAAGCGTGTTTTAATTAAATGTTGCATTTTTAACTATCTAAAAATATTTAAGATTTATTTTCTTACAATTTTTTCAATGTGAATAATACTATTCGTGCATTATTATATTTATATTATGAGATTTTCTGTTCGATATATATTCTTAAATTTTTTCGAAAATAATGTAACAAAAAGGGAATATTTTCTAAATATTAAGTGTTGCAATATAATGTGTTTTTAACACCCTTAACAAAGAAATATATTATTATGAAAGAACTACACAAATTAATTCTGATGTAGGGAAACATAAGGTTCAAAAGGAAAATGTGGCAATAAGTTTTGTTTGTTCGAAATAAGATGAAAACTGTGATTCGAAATAATAATTATCTAGTCTAGCCGTAAATATCATTACATTTTAATAATATTCGTTATTATATATTATCTTATGTAGTTATTTAATAGAGGTAGAAGATATTACTACCTGTATAACTGTTTGGGGCTATTAAGTTATCATAATAATAAACATAAATATCGCCTAACCTTAAAATCTTTTGTTACGGCTCTTCGAATGCATTTTTATACGAGTATTCCACATTAATTACCTTTTAGAGTAACTTTGACACTTATGTGAAAAAATTATGTTGTTATTTTGTCAACTATAAGCGTCGAATTTGTATACTTTTTGTATCCACACTTCACAAACTCAAATGTCTCTCTTTGAAAATAGTCGTTGCATTTCTAACTTACAAAATGAATGCAACTTCAACAGCCAATGACACAAGAGTATTAAACAGTTGAGACACAAGCGCGCACATTATGTTAACAATGTAAAATGCAAAAAGTAGCATTTTGTCAAAAAAGCGCCCTTGTTTTATAATTTGCATCAAACAAAACATGGGCAAACATTTCAAGACAATGATAAAACTGCAAACACAAGCGGAAACATGGAACCGTTGGACCATGTAGCGACTAGAAATGAGACGTTAGCAATTCTGATGGCCATCCGCAACTCTACATGCAGCAGTTCCAGTTGTGTAAACTTGATAAAATGAAATCCTCGAGCTTCCTCATTTACACCAATGTAATGTTCCCTCCTTTTTTTTTTTTTTTTTTCTGTCTCCCTTTGGCGCTGGAATGTTTGTTAAAAGCGTTATTGCACTAAAATTTACTTTATGACGAGTAATTTACCGAAAAGTACAGTACCGGCCAAAATAATGAGCATCTTTATACACATGTATCTATATTTGAATATTGATATAAGCGAAGGTAAATGTAAAAAAGAGCATTTCTTAACAAATACGTCGCGGGTATTAGTAATTGTATATTTTATTGTTTATAAATATAGGAGTTTTAATATGTTTCAAGGTTTTTATTCGCAAAGGAAAACTTTACCTGTTAATTAATATAAGAATTACGTTAAGCCTAAGTGGTCATTGAGCTAGTAAATATTACTTCGATATAAGATCTCAACACAGTTCATATCTTCATATTCACGTTAATGACTGTCGAAGAGAATGACATGCATGACATATGTTGCGTTACATTTAGAAATGTATTGCATTTTTAATAAAAAATTAACATTGATATGCCAATTTCATATTTCAGAGTAGACAACGTTTTTATGCACTGTACTTTATAAAATTATCAACATTGCCGTTTCCGCTCTTCTTTTGAACTTCCTTCGGATGATACATTCGCATAAAGGAAAACGCACAACATGAAAACACACACGGCAGGTGATTAATGCGACAAATATGGACGATCTGCAACGCTTGTAACCATACAAAGACGATGCGTTTAGGCTCATTGGAAATGGACGTCTGTATGTTAATGTGAGCCTTAAGGCAGTCATCTGTAAGGGGTTTTGCACGCAATTAAATTGATGTATGTATATAGACATTGCTGGAAGCATAGTGCAGAATCGCTAAATGCAGAATCTATTTGGGTGAAACGAAATAATGTTAAAAATTACATAGCCTGTAATGCAACATTTGACAGAAAATTAATAGCACAAGGTTACAGATTTTTGGGTAGTTCTTTCAATAATAACAGACAAAAATGAATAGTATTTACATAAAATTTTCCACAAATTCATTTGCGATTCCAATAAGTACAGAATAGCATTATCAGTACCTCTATTAATAAAGCAAAAATTTAATTAGTTTAGTTTAAAACATTTTATATGGTTAATTGTTACAAAACAGGTATTTAGTTCAATAACAGTACCATAAAATTAAAAAGAAAATGTCAGAAGAATCTGCATATATGTACTCAGTTTTTCTGCCAAATATTTATTTCCTTATTTTAATTTTTACTCATTGGCATATGTCGTTGATATCTTAAAGCCTTATGCTTCGTAAGAATGAAACAATTGTGACTTATGCATTCATTGCAACAATTACTGAATTGTTGTCCCGGGTTGACTTCAGCTGGATATAATACTTGTGTAGAATGACTTCATCACAATTAATGCAGATTTTATAAATGAGTAAGAGACCTAGAAAGCTTTCAAAGATGTGTACAGAATTTTTCTGAGAACAATAAGGACTCAACCTGAAGAGAATAGTGGGAAATAAGTTGATGAAACTTAGAAGATTTGAATGTTTGATAATCTTGAAGCTTTACTTCCTGCATTCTCATACGAACCACTTCTGCTAACATTTTTGGTACTATTGGTGAACAACAAGGGAAACATTTCATTTTCTGGTTTACAATGTGGAAAATCTTTAGGGGATAAACATTTTCAAAGAGCGTAATTTTGCATGTTTGTGCTGTTTTAAAGATCTCAAACATCATATTTTACAGTTCGATATTTAAAATGTAATTTGAAAATAAATATAACTTAATTTTTCTTATTTTCTGGATCATCAAATAGAAATCTCCGTGAAAACTTCTCTACAAAATAAAACACAATGGTTTCTTTTCTCTGTAAGGAATACGAAGTTCTGAAGATTTGAGCATTGCTATAAAGATGGTGGTTTGGAGTCTTCTCCTTCAGAATGGGTCGTGCGTGGGTGTCTGCAGACCTATAAATAATTGATGTGATCCTGCAACACGATATGGAAGTGGAATTAGATCCATAACGTGGAGAAGAGAGAATATGAAACTTTTATGAAGGCAGAAGAAGTTTTGGTTTCGTGGCACTTTCTATTGAGGCAATGTCATGACTCATGACAAAGGAGGAATTTACTGGCGTATTCCTTCTCTCCATACATGCCAAAGGACCGCAGTAGCTTCATCATGCGTCCACAAATGAATTCTTGTTCATTTTAGTATGAACAATTTTACTTCTCCTTCCATTTTATTTAAAAAAGAGCTATATGGTTGATTATATTTTATTTGTTCTTTCAGTGTATTTAATACTGTTGTCTCCTCAGAGAACTTGTAGCCCAAAATACTGTTTGTTTCCACAATATTGTATCACCTTTACCTGTCCAAGGAATTTCATTAGTTAACATTTGACAATCTATCATATTCCATGCATTTATTTACTACATGGTATACAGGTAAACGTTGTCCTAGTAATTTATTACCGACCTCTACTTGTAAATACTTTATGAAACCTTTTAAATATTAACGACGTTGCTTTCCCTGCTTGACTACCGTAAATATATATAAAATATTTACTAATGGGAAAGATTTGTAAATACTTTTTTTTTTTTTTACTGATTTGGAAACAGTAAAGTGGCAAAAGTAATGAAATTGATATAATTGACAGAAGAAGATGAAAAGACTACTATTAAAATAAGGCGGACTGCAGACTTTCAAAAATAAACCACAAAACAGCATTATCTACCCACAATAATTTTCTAAAAAGGATATTTTGTATTTTACCAATGCACCTTACTGTATCCTTGGCCGTACTATTCCAGTTCACCATATTTTATGCATTCATCATACATTCATCATATAATATATTTGGAAATTCACCACATTTTATACAGTCAAAGTTCTAAGGCTTGGAGTGCTGAATGGGAGGTCGGCAATTTTAATTCTACCAGGACCATCATCACTGACTGAGATATTCTCAAGGTTTTCCTCAGCCCCTATCAATGGCAAATGCTGGGGATGTACTCTAAACTTAAACCCAAAACGCTTTCTTCTCCTCCCCCTACAAAAAATTTCTTTTCTCAATTTGCCATTTCATCTCATATATTAGTGTCCCACCCTGTAATGTCACAGTAGTAAAACCCGGCGTTAAATAAGTATTAAAAATAAGTTTTATATTTTGCTAAATAGTCATATTTTTATTTCACCAATTCACTGTATTTTGTATTGGTCAATTCATTCTGTATTCTGCACATTAATCATTTTTACATTTCCTAAGCATAATATATTGACAGTTCGGCATATGTAGTATTTTACCAGTTAGCCAATGCTGTATTTTGCGAAATTACCATCTTTTATTTTATAGCTGACACCAACTATATATTTCAAATGTACATACACCTTATTTGGCCTATCCACCGTATTTTCACTGCTCAACAACTCTATCTATAAACTGTAGGGTCTGTTCACATGTTATTTAACATGTTAGAACATTACCGTTTCCCCCCCCCATCTCTATAACATTAGCTACAATCATACAGTGCCCTGATTTCGTTACGAAAGTGAAAATTGGTTTTACGATCGGAAATTATGCATATTTTTAGTTTTCCAATTTTACAGTAGCAAATAGTAATTAATACTGTACTCATTATTATAATCGAGGTCCCCCTCCCCGCGCTCTGACTCCTTTTGAAAAGATTTTGAGATAGTAGGAGTAATTATTCTCCTGAATATTATAATTTCCTTTAGAATATTTTGCTTCAGCGCATTCATGGCTTTCATTTCATGTATAACAGTAATTTTATACCAATGAAGACGTAGAAGCTGAGTGGCTTTATACGCTCTGCGAACAGATACACCAACTTGCTTGACTAATCGTATTTAACTTTCGTGAAATTTTGTGAGCTTCTGTACACTCAAAATGTAACTTCTCTGCTCTAGCGCTTTGTAATACAATTCACAATTTCAACTTGCTGAGGAATTCGCTTAGATTACACAACTCCTGTATGACGGACTTTTTATATCAGAAACGTTATAATTAAAAAAAATGTTTTTATGCCTTCTCAGCTAAACAAAGAGCAGGAATTTAGGAGTAAAAGAAATATTAGTAAGGCTTAAAATTCTTCACTTCAGAAACCACCAATATACAATTAATGTGATGCTCTACAAAAAATGATACCTTTTATTTTCTTATTTCAATGATAAATACTGAATTTGCATGTTTATTTTGAAAAGAATAGGGCAAATATGCCTACACAAGCCGTCCCTACTGTATATACTGTGCTTCTATCAACAACCTTCAAACCTAATTCTATACAAATTGGCAACAGAGTTGACTGACATTTAATTTTCTTTCTTAGTTTAGTGTCATTATCGATTTGGTGTAAGGACGTTTTAATTTAATATTTAGCATTTTATTTTTTGCTGTAGTAGAAGTGTTTTAACAGAAACTTTGTTTATTTAATAACTTTAAGAAATATATTTTACTAATGCATTTAATTCTTAATAGATTTTATTCTCAAAAAGAGTGTTTAGTACGTTCTATGGCCAATGTATCTCATTTCAACTAAATGTGGAAACATAAGTTAAACATCAAAGAAAATTAATGGCAAATAAAAGTACAGCTAATATGCATCGGTCCACAGTCGCAATATCTCACAAATAATAGTAAACGTATCATATACATAGACTTACATATAGGTAATGTAATAAGTTTTCTTTTCACCATGCAGTTATGCCGAAATTCACATATACGATATAAAACAACCGGGCTACTTTTCTATTTCCTATGCTTATCTTTGCAAATACAAGGAAATCTGAACATTATTAAGAACACAATGTAATAGAAATGCTACATTTCTGAGGTAGGGAGCCCAACACTGTAAACGCTACATTATCATAAACACAGAAGCGTAAAGTAAAGCAAACGAACAGACCTTGTGATGGTAACAATTGCCGACACAGGCAGCGCCGATCCGCGCGGGAGCTGACGAACCTCTCAGCATCCTTCGCGTCGGACCACTTCCCAGAACCAAGCTCCTCTTCATCACGACAATTAAAACACCAGAATGACCACATACAGGCGCCGATACTGAAGCTAACGAAATGACTGTTGCATTCATGATAAGGCAAGGCAAATTTCCGTGCTTTATGGCAGGAACTTCGGCCGGTCGGCTGGGAAGAGACTGTGACGTCACTCTTTTTTTTGTTCCGTTGATTCATAAACAGTCGTTTGTGTTCTCCGCTTTTTTTTTTCCCTAGTTTTTAAACTTGCCTTTGTTTTGCACGAATTAATTAAATATTATAAACATGAGGGTTGATTTATTTTAACACTTTAAGACCGATGAACTTCTCTCAAAGATGCTCTGAAATTTCTGCAGTTTCCTGGAATAACGGTTGTCCAATCTGTCAAACCACTGGTTTCATAGATTCATAACATAATAAAAATTCCTCCATCGATGGTATTCTTTCAGTTTTTCAAACAGCTTTGAAGTCACTGGGAGCTAGATCTGGAGAGTAAGCAATATGTTACAGCAGCTCAAACCTGCTTTATTAATTGCACTCATTGCAATAAAAAAGTTACGAAGTACAGGATCTCTTAGTGACCACAGTCGTGTTCCGAACTGCCGTGCTCTTAGGAAGAAAAGTTAATGAAACACAGGAATTTCCTACGAAGATGTCAAGCAATGTGTTGCCTCTGAGGGGTATCATTTTGAAGATCTCTTATAACTTGGGTCAGGAACTTTATGCTATAATAATCCCTTTATTGTATATGCATTTATGCATTGAAAACTTCCATTATATGCACACATAAAAAGTATTAAGACATATCGACACAAAATAAAAATTTAAGGCAATTTTACGCAATCTCTCCACGAATAAAAATACTGTGGAAAACATATGATTTATTTAACTTATTAAAAATTTATCTTTAATTTTGAAGAGTTAGAATACTTTTCCTTAAAAACGAGAGAGAGAGAGAGAGACACGAGCGCAACAAATAATGAAACTTATATTGTTAGTTCTGCACACTCTCAACTTCTTTTATTTTGCAGTTTACGACTATCAAAAGTTTTACATTTTCCACAGGTAGTTGCCTTTTATTGCTACTTAATATACCCTTATAGCGGAAAAAATGTTTTCTCCACCTTATAGGACCTTTGGGATTCGCAAATAAAAATTTGATCTGCTTTTAGTGGTATTTCACTAGATAGTTCGGAACGTTTTCCCTGTTAAGATTTCTGTAATCTCATGCATTTGATAATATCCTGGGGTGTTTGAAAGAATACTCTGTACTTTTTCCATCATTACATTGCCAACACTTACAGGTGCCGTATTTAATTCGGAGACAGTGGTTTTGAAGTATCATCAACGTAATGCTGTTGGTTTCCAAGGAAATAATGGCGGAAAAAGATGTGGAAAATGAGAAGATAAGTAAGAAATATTAGTTTCTATTTCTGTGTTCTTTAATGTAGCCTGAGCAATTTTAACTCATGCAGAATAATTTGAATCAAATGATATTCACTACATTCGTGACGTTTATAAGTATAACCACCACATTTGGACTCAATTTGGACAACTCCTTAACCATCTTCATACTGTAAGGAAAACGATGCGATGTGACCTTTGATTGTACTGCATGGAGCTAACATCAGTTTTGCCAAGTTTCAAGACTGACTCAATGGCACAAACTATTTGGAAATATCGTATATGCAAATCAAACCTGAAGAAAAAATAAATAAAATAAAAATATATTTATAAAGTATACAAGAAAATCAAGTAAACATGCGCCATAATTTGAAAACTGCTGATAGATAATGCTTTATATGCAACATAACTATTGTTTAAATTGTTGGTAGTTAAGAAATTAACTCATATACTAAATGAGCATGCTTTCTACCAGCATAGTAGAAATATGCATTTATATTGAAATACTGTCCCTACGTAAACATAGGTTAGTGCTTATTATTAATATTAATAATAATAATAATAATAATAATAATAATAATAAATTTAGTACCATTTTCTGCTTAAGTAAAAATACAAAATATTAAAATAAAATACTAATTACGTGCAGTGACTCTAACTTCCTTTTTATGGTTGCACGTTGGTCCCGGTGGTCTAGTGGTAACTATACTTGCCTCGTAAACCCAAGATCGCGGGTTCAATCCCGGCCAGGGTCGATTGATTTTTTTTTTCGGGCGTAAAAAACCAAAGTAGGCTTCCTTCAGAAGGGAAGTAAAGCTGTGGATCCCGTGTCGCGCATTTACAGCACGAAAAAGAATCTCAATGATGAATGAATGTCGTTTAACGCCCGTTTTTACTACTGAGGCACCACAGATGATGGACTCTGATGAAACATGAGATGAAATTATACATTGGAAAAGGATTTATTTTTAAGGAAGGAATCGTTCCAGACCTAAGTTTAGGGTACCTCCCCGGCTTTGCCATTTATGAGGACTGAGGAAAACCTGGAAAAAAACATCAGTCAGGGAGGACGATCCTGCCGGGATTCGAACCCCAGAGCCCCCCCCTCACGAGTCCGCGCCTTAACAATCTCGGCGGTTAAGAAAGAACCTCAAGCCTGAAAGAAGAGGCCTTTGAGCAAAATTTACCGGCCGTTTAAGGAAGAGGAGTAGAAGAGCTGTAATACAAATAGATCAAATAAACAAAGGTACTTGGGTTAGGTTTATATAGACTGGTTTTCACTGGAATAAATTTTCTGTTAGTATGTTTCTACAGAATAATTTCAATTAAATTCCCTGAATTAAATGGGATGCTGATGACCTGAGATGTTAAAGAGCGTCCTAAATAAAACAAATCAACAAATTTCCGGATGCGGCGGCTGTGGCTGCGGCCTGTAACTCAATAATCTCGCCGTACCAAACTGCCATTCCCTATCGGCTACTGCAAGGAACTGATGTTTTCAATTAAAAAAAAATGTAATTACTAACCGAATATGGGAGAAGGAAAAGATTGATGTATTTCTTCTGAATTTTAATTAAGCTAAGACCAGATAATTGTCGGCATAATGTCTGTACTTCAAACAGAATTGACCCGTTTCTGGATGATGAAAAGTAGATTTTCTGCAGCTATTGTAAATAATCGATGCAATACAATCGTAATGAAACACTGTAATATAAGAGGAGAGTTAAGGCGACTTTGTGCTTGATTTAATTTACTAGTTGCCTAAATTCTGGCAAAAGAGAAGCATCGTAAAGAACTTGAGAAAAAACGTCACACGCTGCTAGGAGAACAACAGAAAGGAACGAAGTCTGTTTCATGAGAAGGCAAAGAACATTCCAGAAAGCGATTGAAACGGGCTGATAAACATTATCTCAGCAGATATCGCTATCAATTTGTCATGTGCTAGGACAGATTTTGAGGGGAAGGGGAAGTAATTAAAAAAATTGTCATGCAGAACTGCGAAAAAAGCGAATTTCTTACCAAATAGAGTAACTTTTAAAAAGAATATTACATCCAAATTAAACCCATATTAATTAATGAAATAGATTAGGCTTAAATATGTGATATTAACATGACAAACTCTAAAGGTAACTAATAAAAAAACTGAATTATATTACATTACTTTTAGGTTTTTTTTTTTTCGCTTCAAAATCATTTGAAAATAAATGTATATAGTGAAATTTTTCTATTTTCAAAAGTTAGGAGAATAAAATTAGAATTCTTGCAATCTATAAGTATTATAAAAGAGAAACCATATTATTAGAATTCTTCTTCTTCTTCTTCTTCTTCTTCTTCTTCTTCTTGAGATTAAACCACCCAAATTAATGGTATAATATTAATTACATGAAATATATGACCACTAACAGATAAAGCTATGTTGTGTGAGCATTTTTAAACATTTTTAAATGTAACCATGTTTATTAACTGAGCCCTTGGTATTATCTTTATATTTACTAAAATTGACAGAAATGACATACTTATGTATTTAAGAAGAAATTTTATGTGTGAATCAAACAAAAACATGCTACTATATAAAAAAATTACAACGTAATAAGCAAATATACATAATAAATAATAAACAATCGAAAGCTCTGTTTTTCAGTGGCTTTGAAATTTAATTTAAATGTTATTGTAGTAAAAACGTGTAACGCAAGCGTTTTCTGAAGATTATTACAGAGCACTCTTACATACAAATATAATTATCACACACATATTAGATTGATATTTTACAGCTGCTATGTTCACGACGATACTGTTGTTAAATATAAAACATATACAACGTTATAAATACAGTTTATATGCTGAGTTCCTAATGGTTCCATTTCCCTAATTGTCAGAAACTATTTTTCTTATTTTAGTTAAATGGCATTTCCTTGGAAAAAGCAAATATTTGTGCCGCCAGAGCGATTTGTAAATGTTGGGTTTCAGGTAGACCTCCATTCCTAATATCTGATTTCACTGATTTTCCGAAACTATTTTCCTTGTTTTATTTCAATAACATTTACCAAGTTTCCTTTAAAAAGTGTTTAAATTTCGGCCGCTAGAGGTATTTTTAAATTTAGCTTTCACCCCAATTCGGTTTTCCGGTATACTCCCACTTTTAATAGCCCGATTACCCTGATTTTCAGAAAATAAGTTTTCTGTTTTACTTCATTGTCAATTACCGAGTTTCGTTGAGAAAAAACCAAAACTGCGACCACTAAAGCGATTTTTTTTTCTAAATGTTCAATTTTGCTGTTTAATGAACTCGATGAGAAAAAACAAAAATTGGGACCGCTAGAGCCTTAACATTCACAATTTTCAAATGTAGTTTCATGAGTACAACCGCAATAGCAATACTTCTTAGATATTCGCCGTTTATTCTAATAGATTTCTTATTAAATTCATTTAATAAGAAAATAGATATCCTTAAAAACGAAAACATTTCATTACCAACTAAATATTAATCACATTTATAAAACAATGAACACCTATATTCAATAATCTTTTAAATTGGAAATATAAAAAATAATTATTCATCCATTATTGAACTTAACTATCACTGCACCTTGACTTGAATTATTATCAAATTACATATTGATTTTTTAAATCTAAAATATATTAAAACTCTACTTATTGATGGAAAATGTTTAGAACTTGCGGATGTTTAGATGTACAGGGGTAGTTTTCAATTGAGCAGTACTGTATTAACGGCTAATTCAAAAAGCGGGTATAAATTGTAAGTGAAAGTGTTTTTTCCTCACCATACCCCGCCTTATCTATTGCTACTCTTAGCTAGGGATTCCCACGGCTTAGTTTTTGTGTTAGCGCGGGCTTCACCACATTCCACTTAGGGTTACCCCACTGTCACCAAGTGTTGGAGAGCTGCCAAGTCTGAACGCCCCGAGGGGCGTGTTCTGGTTAGAGATGACTTGTTGCAGCGGACATTTTGAGGTGTGACGGACAACTGGGTAGATTTGCCATGCCGCTAACGACGTGTATATCGACCGCACGGGGACCTTGTGACATCCGTGACAACTGTTAGAACTTGGACATGTTCAATCACTGAGCGCGTCGACAAATTGAATGTGTGAACATCTCGTGATCAGAATACAGGGCTAGCATCTCGACACTTTACAGCTAAAAGTAAATTTTTATTCTACAAAAGAATAGTATTAGCAATGGTTTAAATAATTCTTGCAACATCGATATACATAAACATCAGAGTAGGTCCATAAGTTTCCGGCCTCGCCGATAAGGATTATAGCCGTCACAAAGTCGTTATTTGGTGCCATCCTTATCTGTTAAGTAAATAATTGTAGCTATAACTTCCGCTCCGCTGTGTTCAGTTGCTCAGATATAGTTGCATAAAGAAGGCTATGTACAGAAGATAGTGATGTGTTCAACATGGAATTCCGAGCTGTTGTTAAGTTCTTCACAAAAGAAGGACTTACTCCAATTGAAATTAAACATAGCTGTAAGGTGTATATGGGGAAACATCCCTCTCATATTCTGCCGTAAAACAATGGCCAAATTTTTTCGAAAGAGTCGAGAAAGCATTGAAGACGAAGAGCGTGCAGGTCGGCCCTTGGAGGTGCTCACTCCTGAAAACATCGCTCTTGTGGAAGAAGAAATTATGGAAGACCGGAGGCTCAAAGCTACAGAAATACCGTAAGGAAATTTGAAGATACAAGATCGACAGAGAACATCAAATTACCTGGACGTTCTCGTCGATCAGTAGAGAATGCTGCTTTCGTCAGACAGAGCGTTGAAGTAAATTCGCCGCCGTTTTCAACAATTAACCATTCCGAGAAACAGTTTGCAGCGAATTTTAATAAAAGATTCGCATATGCACCTTATAAGATCGAACTAACACAGGAGCTGATGCCGTCGGGCCATTTCGCCGAACCTCTCTTGCAACGTCGATCTAAGTGGCTACCGAGATCGAGTGATTTGACACAGGTGACCATTTTTGGGAGGTATGTAAAATCTCGTGTTTATGCGGCTAAACCACGAATTACATCCCTCACCTCAAGGCAGAAATTAGACGTGTTGTGGGTGAAATTCAGCCGGAACTTTCCTCTAAAGCCGTTGATAATTTTGCCAACACAGTGAAGGTGTGCCAACGAAGCCGTGGCGGACATTGACATTTTGTTTCAAGTATAATGGAGGCGTTTGTGCTTCATATTGACTTAAAATTAGCACTTTTCAAATAAATTATGTGTTTTATTATTAAAACAACATTGCGTTCATTGAGACACCCTAATAGCTCTTCGTTAGCTATGGTACTACGTAAGCATAGTCTTCAAGAACGGTTTTCATGTACACCGAACTCAAGCAGAGAAATGGTAAGATGATTCGTAAGAAAATATTCGTCAACTATTAAAAAGCTACGAGAGACAGGATTGCTCAGACAAGAAACGTGTTCCGAGCATGCAGCAAGCGAAATACATGCATTTCCTATGCCGAAGCGGCAATATATTGCCGCTGAGGGGCATCCTTTTCAACCTTATATGACAGGTTAGTGTTTATTATCATCAGTTTTGAAATTTGTGTCCCTTTTTCCGATTGCGATGGCTGTACTTCCTCAGTAAGAGCCGAACTTAAAAGGTCTGTAACTCAAATAACCTCACTGTTCTTGAAATCCACCAACCATATTCGACTGAACCAATTTAAAAATAACAATTTTTGCACTACAGTAATAAATTTTATTCTTCATTACATCATGTGAAATATGCAAAATTTCTTTTTAAATTTAGAAAATTAGAAATGAATGTAGTTTACACCCTTTTATACTATCGAGGCACTATAGACGGTAGAGATTGGTGATAAATTAGATGAAATTATAAACTGGAACATGACTTTTTTAAGGAAGGAAGAGTTCCAGACTAAGATTATTATACCTCTTCGGCATTTGTCATTTATAAGAACTGAGGAAACCCCGGAGAAATAAAAACTCTGTCAAAGGAGTTCGGTGCTGGGAGGAATCGAGCCCCAGGCTTCTCGTTCATTAAGAACTTCAGCCAAGCGTGTCGGTTTGAATATAGCAGTTTCGAAGTAACCGTTAATAGCCGATTGAACATTCTCAAAAACTTTTATGACTGATTAATTTGAACAAATCCACACTGGCAGCTAGTAATATAGTTAAATTTTGAAAATAAGCATATAATTGTTGATATTTTTAGTTTTCACCAAGTTTAAAAATTATTGCACGGACGAAAAAACTAAACAATTATTTGAGCCAGTTCTGTATTGTCCATAGACGTGCTAACTTCAGAGCTAAGAGAGAAACTCGATATTGCAAATTTTACGCTGCACCAGATTCAATGCTTTTGGGGTGGTGTATGAAAGCTCCGGACCATAACAAATTAAAAAGAGGAGAGAAAAGAAAAGCCGATGTATAAACGCCTGGCCCACGCATTCCAAACCAACAGTTCTTTAGAGTGGAACCGGAGCGTAAATAGCTTCCTGTGTTCACCGCCAGAGAACGTTATCAGTTCATAGCTTTCTGTGACGCCAAAATTTTCAGCGGAATGCGATGCGGTAGAAAAAGAATTCAAAGGAATTGTTTAGAGCAGTGTTTTCAAAGAAAAGCCGAGTGGTGAAGCTGATGGAGAAGGCGAGGGAAGTATGGAGAGTACTTATTGACAAGTGTTATTAAAACCACGTGACAGACTGTGTTGGCGTACACAATAACGATGCGGAAAGAAAGTGACGCCGGCATTTCTATACAAGCAGCATACAGATAAATGGCGATAAAAAACTTTCGCTCATTCTTAGCAATGCGTGTTGCAAAATGTTTCTTTTTTATTTCTGAATCCTCTCCTTCGACTCTCGTAGCGGCTTGAAACAAATTTAAGCAACTTTGTGGATGCTTTTATACTAAAACAAGCCAGAAATCTTCCAATATTATAACAGTTTACTAAATTTAGTTATGCGACGTACTGTTTCCGATGTTTACAAACAACTGCAGGATACGCCTGTCCCATCGCACACAGGTTATAGAAAGTTAAAGGTAATAGGTTGTTCATATCTCAAATAAAACAGTTGGTGGATAAGAAATTACTCAAAATGGGAAAACTGTATAATGTGAGATTGCAAATAATTTTCATTCACATTTACTTATGTAGTAATGAGATATAAACAAAGCATTAGTTTCAAAAATTCAAAATAAAACCGATATCTGTTATCAGACAACAAATTCAAAACGACCTCTCTTATCAGACAACAAACTCTTATGTATATAAAATGGTTCAATATCTGCTAAAATTACGGGCCACACCTGAAATGATTTAATGAAATAGTCAATTATTTATAATTTCAGAAAGACCTCCTATTTCACCCGCGGTGGTTATTTATTTATTTTTTTTCGAATAGTGTTTAACGCCCGTTTTTACTACTGAGGTATCACAGATGAATGGTACTGTCACAGGTGGCCGAGGTCGTTAAATCGTGAACTCGTGAGCGGGAGCTCTGGGGTTCGAATCCCGCCAAGATCGTCCTCCCTGACTGAGGTTTTTTCCAGGTTTTCCTCAGTCCTCATAAATGGCAAATGCCGGGAAGGTACCCTAAACTTAGGCCTGGAACGTTTCCTTAAAAAATCCTTTCCTAATATCATGTATCATCAGTGTCCGCCGTCTATGGTCCCTCAGTAGTAAAAACGGGCGTTAAACAATATTAAAAAACCGGCTATGGGCACTGATGATACATTAGATGAATACATATTATACTTCATGGCGAAAAATAGCTTTTGATGTTTTGACTGGCCTGGAAATTCACGGATTTCAGCCCTATAGAGAATCTTTGGTGCCATTGTCAAGAAATGGACGAGAAAAATGGACTGCACCACGAAAAAAAAAAAAAAAAAAAAAACATGATTTCTTCTCTGATACCAGTATGGTTTATGATCCAAAAATAAATTAAACATATAAGAAGCTCATTGATTATGCCGAAACAAATGAAAGTGGTAATTAAGGCCAAGAGTGGGCACATTAAGTACCAAAAATGCTGTTTAATAAAAAATCATACTAAGATTTGGTGTAATTATTAAGAAACATGAAACAATGTTTTTGTTAAAATTAATTTGCACAAACATGTACGTTGCTATTTTCACCATATTAGTTGCGGCATCCTTAACTAATAGTAACACACTTGTGTAGTTCATAGCTCAGTTAAAACGCTCGCATTCTGAAGAGTTATTAACAGTATGTAATTATTCCCGTATTAAAGGTAGAGTCTACCAGTAGGTATATTTTAGCAGAATGCAAGGAAACGCAGACCATTTACCATCATAATTTTTCAATTCCATTAGAAGTTTGAACATTTGCCGGGGAGGCTGGTGCGTGCGAGATACTCACACAATTTAGGAATATTTCTAGAGAAGACCCGACGAAAAAGGTTAATTGTTATAATGAAGAGGGGGGAGTTGAAGATTGATTTTTTTTTTTTTTGATTGATTTATTTATGGACGCTCTTTAACAGCTCAGGTCATCAGCGTCCCATTCAACTCAGGGCGTGAAACGGCCGACAAATTTTGCTCAGAGGTCACTTTTTCAGGCTTGAGGTTCTTTTTCGTGCCGTAAATGTACGACACGGGACACACGGCTTTACTTCCCTTCCGAAGGAAGCCATACTTAGGATTTTTACGCCCGGAAAAATCCATCGATCCTGGCCGGGTCCGAACCCGCGATCTTGGGTATAGGAGGCAAGTATGGTAACCACTACACCACCAGGACCGACGGGAGTTGGAGAGAGGGTGTAAGTAAATGGGAGGGGGGTTCTATTCATGTTTTGGTATTTGTATATAAAAACACTCATAAAAACGTGTGATGTAAATATATCGTTGTATTTGTACTTTGTATGTATGCATGTAGGTGTATATGTATGTATGACCATTTTTATTGTTACAAGGACGATATGAGCATGTAGGGTCGTAAGGCTCACGCGATAATTGGACTTACTTGAGTGTATTTTAAAACTAGTACAATAAAAGGTCCATTACTACTACTACTTTCTGCATTGAAATTATCTACAACCACCCGGTCAACATGATGTCCCATGGAATCCAGACGTTTAGCAGAGGTACAATAATTGATTGTACAAATCTGTTGTTGGTAATTGTATAAGAAATTAGTATGATGGGTGCAATATTTTTGATTTCATTTTTAAACTCATTTCTCAGTTCACTTAAATGTTTGTCATGTGTACGTATGTTTTCGATAGTGTTGAACTGTGAACAATCTGGGATATCTTGAAGTATATTCTTTTTTGAAATCAGGCAGTCAAACATTCTGTAGTAGTTTGCTGCAATAATGGCCTCGCACATGTCTTTAAATAGCTGAGATTGGTTTCACCTCATTACATAGCCTTTTCTCCATTACTTACAGAAAAGATCATTGTCAACCACAAACAATACCTTGCCCCTTATTTCTGCAATGTATCACCCTTACATGGGAACTAACGCAATTTTCCTCTTTTATGCTGCGTTAACTTTTGAATGAACTGTACTTCTCACTCGCTGTGTGACATCCATCAAGCCTGCACTGCAGCTGACTGTAAACACGAGGTCGCTGTGTGACAGGTGTATCCTGCAGCTCTGTTGGTAAAATCTGATGTCGCATTACAAACTTGCAGCAAAACATTTTTTGAAGTCTAATAATCACTAAAACACTAAAAAAAATTTAATTACATACCTTATTTTTATCTATGCATTATATTTCTAATTTTCAGAGTACAGCAACTGTGCAAACATCAACGTTTCCTCCAATATTTGACCAAAATGATAAAAACTCATTTCACAAGTATCCAGAATTTAATAAACTTTTTATAGAAATGTCAATCAACTAAAATGTACATGCAGGACTCTATACAGTCTCTATCGTTCTTTGTAGCCGTGAGATATCCTACAAGCGCTGACCATGCGCGGTCTTATCGTATGCGCTTGTTGCTGATTACATACACAGTCCTCAAGTAACCGACAGCAGTATCTTCAACAATTTAGTAAATAATATAAAACTAATCACAAAGTTTTGGTACGTAATAAACAGCTAACCATGTCTTGCTTTAGGTATTAACTGTCAGTACGTATGAATCCTATTTGCAATAGAAAACGCCTAGCGAATTGTGACACACTAGAAAGAAATGATGAGTGTGAGTGGCATTTTTTTAAAAAAGAATGCCAGACATGTAGGAAGACATTTTCAAGGAAAGTACTTATTTTTATTGTAAGTATATATGCAAGAGTTTCAATTAGTTGTTCAGATATTACCGTATTTAGCCATCGAATGTAATGCACACCCCAAATTTGAAACTCAAAATCATAAAAAAAATCTTTTCGTAAATTGTAGGCTTTATTCTTGTCCATACAGTGCATCTTGAGTTTCTAGAGCTCCAGTGCCGAGTCACTCCCGAGCGATAGCGGAGAAAGCCGAAGGTAGTGTAACTTTCAGAGATATAGCTAGATAATAAGGCTCTCAAGCACAACGGCATGATAGGTTAGACTGTTAGAGTGTCGTGCCATAGTTGCGAAGGTAGTGATTTCGAATCCTCACATACTGATGCTTTTACTTTTCCCTGTCGAAGTTAAAGGACATTTGCTACCATTACAATGATTTACTCGCTAACATAGTACTATGTTCAAAATGCGCTATAAATTGAGTTTTAAGCTTTTTTCTGCTGGAATCAAAGGAGATTTGCCATTATTATAGTGATTTAGCCGCTCCTATCAATTTATATTTACGAATAGGAGGCGAGCATAGGCCGTCAGGCCGTAGCGAGCCGCACCGGTCCACCATTTCTAGGATTTACCCGAGGATATCGTTAAGGTTAGTATATATATATATATATATATATATATGAATTAATTGAATAAGAGGAGATTTACCTCCATTACAATATTTTACCCGCTTACTTAATAACACACAATCCTCTATCAATGCTATTTAAATGTTACGGAGTGTTTAATAATAAAAAGAGTATACATGCACTGTTGGAACTGCTACAGCTGCTGGTGCGGTGGAATAGTTTACTTGGGACTGAAGTTTTAGCAGCTCCGAATGCACTCTACAGGTAACGTAAGTTCTTGTACGGCGCCTTAGAGAAAGACTGATCGGAACAAGAATTTATAATTTTTACATCTTGGAACACGTAGGACAAATCCATCACTCGTGCTGTTGCCAGGACAGTTGGCGTAGGTCAAAGAAGAAAAAGTTATTTTTTATGGTGTCACTAGTTACAGGTTGCCCTTGCTCATCCTTTCATGTATGAATTCCAAAACTGTTTCTTCAATGTCAGGGTGTCTTCCTTTGCGAGGACCAGTAAATTTCTTCCTACTTGCTTTAGTTGTAAACACTGTCAATATCTGCTGCCGCCATAAGCAAACGTTGCTCTCAGCTGCATTGAACTCTCTTCCTGTCTTTCTGTTACCACTTTTTCAGCATAAAGAATAACTTTACACTTAAAAGTAGCATCACAAGATGTTGTTCTCTGTTTGCCCTCCATTTCGTGACTACCTACTATTCAAACGCTATATGTAATAATAGGCCAACAATACACGTTAAGAAGTCGAGAACTGCAGCAATGCATTATGACGTAATAAACGATAATTCGAATGAAGTTACCAGCAAACTATGGAATGGATTTACACTCGAATCTAATGAACACCATAATTTTGAATATTACGTTTGGACAAAAAAGGTGCGCAATAGATACATCCTTTCCATAGGTAGTTATTGCTTTTACTGCCTACCTCCCAGCTGCTACGAGACAAAACAATGATAAAGCCGGTAAGTCTAATTTCAATAACATTTGTTCGCCTTTATCAAAGGATCTACTTAGATGAGGCATTCCGATGGCACAAAAAACCCTGCGAAGGCACCTCTGAACGTCCAAAACGTAACAAACTGAGATTAGTATTTTTACACTGTTTTGTTCCGAACGTTAAGGAAGTTCCAAAACAGGATATAAATGTTTGGTTAATTTAGACAGTCTGCTAATACTATAAAAACATCAACGATTTTAGAAAATAAAACTTTTATAATAACTTTCTTGTGCCTTCTAAGTTTGGTTTAATTTTGTCTTATTTTAAATGCGCTAGTTTAGTAGTTATGCATTAATTATTAATGATATTCAAAAATAAGGCAGATTAGTTCAGTATTCCAATAGAGTTTGGGCCTATCGCAAAGTTAAGAGAAGTCTATTCCTGCGGATATTAGTAAACAAAGTTGGTAGCGCTGGTTTCATTTCCATTCCCGCCCCACTGTCACACATTTGAGTCGATGCTCACGTATTAGCGTGTATCAAGTTATTAACCCGAAATTTCAGGCCAAACAAAAAACAAAAATAATTGGTAGCATGTTTTTCAGCTTAGCGCTACAAGATAATAGCATTTGTGAGGATTATTGATTCTAATGGTAGAATAGCAGCCTACATGGGAATTACTTTCATTGCATAGTCTACTGGCTTTTATTCAGAGCTAATTTCATCATGCAGATTTATAATAGTTCTCTAATAAAATTGAGAGCCTTTTGGGTATACGGCGCGTTATCTCTCGATTTAGACTAATCGCCATTGTTGTATGTTAAATAACGGATATATGCACATCGATACTCATTTGTTTGTCTCTTTCTTTCTCACAACTATAGAGAAAGTCGGAATTTTGGTTGAGAACTGCAACCGCGAGTAGCAACGCCTACTACACACCGTCGCAATAAGAACCGGAAAAAAAGTGCTACACAATTTATAAGGGTTAGACATTTAAACGTTGAACACAGTTGGTTGTAGAAATGCATTCCTGATAGCATTCGTTACCTGAAATAGTCAGTGTGTTGAAGCAGGAATTGTTGCCTCAAGAATTCCTATTCTAATAATAATTGCTTCAGGCGGCTATTAAAATAATAATTGCATTTGATTTCAGGTATTATTTAACAAAATCAAGAAAGACTAAATAATCCATGGTACCAATATTACAATTATGATCAGGATTTTAATATTATAATTGTTAGCGTGTGTATATAAGCATGTGTGCCTTTTTGTTCAATAAATAACATTTACAAAAGAATTACATTTCTGAACATCCGTCAAGAAAGGCAGGTGGAATATCAATATAACATGCTGGTCTCTTGTAGGGGTCAATAGCCTCGCCTCGAAAGAGGATAGGTATTGTTGAAACTGGATCTATTTTACCCTTCTCCAAATCCTCCAAGACAGGTCAGACGAAGAGACAAAAATGTTTTATTAAACTTTAAACTTCAATCGGTAACTGTAACTTGTCATATATAAAAGGAGCTCCACATGCGGAAACAGGTATCTCAAAAGAAACCAAAATTGTATCTATTTCCGACAGTTTCATAGGAATGTCGCAGACATATAGCCGAAGCGTGCCTTATCGCAAACCTTAAGTGCATGAATTTATATATGGAGAAACTAAAAGGAAATAACCACAAAGGCACCGCATATATGACAGATGTCTCCTTTCTCGCGGTAAGCCCAAACGTGGGGACATTACATTTTAGGAAATAAGTGAGCTGGGCCAACCAATAAACATATTTACCGACAGGAGCGAGCGTATCTATTGTGGTCCAATAAGGAAAAGAACTAAGTTCAATCAAATTTAAAGGAAATACATTTTCGCGAAGGGCGGAGCGAATTCATATAATATATTTCATATCAAATATAAGAAGTAAGTTTGAGCAGAAGAGGGACAAAAGTGTAAGAGTAACCGGAGAGTACCGGAGTGAGAGTAATAGAATAGTAACAGTAAGAATAAAATTAAGAGAAAACAAGTCACGCCGAGTTATTGCCAAGGTTATAGCCGTTCATTTAATATTACTGTAAAGTCCTTACGGCAAAGTGATTAGTGTTATCACAAAGCTTTGGCGCGAAGTTATAGGTGACTGTTAGATTTCAAACTGTGTGAAGTTATAACATAAAAATCAAAGTTAAAGTCAAAGTACGTAAATCGGTTCTATAGATCTCCAATTGAAGGCAGTGATTTTGAACCTGAGGGAAAATTCAGTACATATACGAGGGTAGGTCCATAAGTTTCCGGCCTCGCCGATTAGGATTATCGTCTTCACAAAAGCCTTATCTGCTATCATACCTTATCTGTTATGTAAATAATTGCAGTTGTAACCTCCGCTCTGCTGTGTTTAGTTGTTCAGATATAGTTGCATAAAGAAGGCCATGTGTAGAAGATTGTGACATGTTCAAAATAGAGTTTCGAGCTGTTATTAAGTTCTTCACAAAAGAAGGACTTACTTAAAATGGAACTAAACAGCGATTGGGTGGTGTATATGGCGAAGCACCCCCCCTCATATTCTACCGTAAAAGAATGGGCCAAACTTTATCGAACGGGTCGAGAAAGCATTGAAGACGAAGAGCATGCAGATCGGCCCTTGGAGGTGCTCACTCCTGAAAACATCGCTCTTGTGGAAGGAGAAATTATGGAAGACCGGCGGCTCAAAATTACAGAAATAGCAGCAAAGTTGGGCCTTTGTAAAACAACAGTACTTCGAATTATTCATGAACATTTAAACATGAATAAGGTTAGTGCAAAATGGGTGCCTGGACTTCTTTCCTCAGTCCAAAAGCAGCAACAAGTCATCTGTTGTCAGACATTTTTGGAGCTATGCCGTGGAAACGAGAGAAAAGTTGTGCAAACCATTGTTACAGGAGATGAAACTATGGTACTCTACTATGATCCCTTGTCCAAAAGAGAATCAATGGAGTGGCGTAAACCTGGCGAAGCACCACCTCTAAAGGCCAAGGTTACTCAGTCAACCAAGAAGTTAATGGCCACAATCTTTTGGGACAGTGAAGGAATACTCTTCATTGAACATCGATGGACCATCTACCATACAGTCCATATCTAGCTCCCAGGGACTATTTCATCTTCTCAAAACTCAAGGAGGACCTTCCAGGAAGGAAATTTAAGTGTGACGAAGAAGTGATGATTGTTGTTTATGCCCATTTTGCAAACAGGACTTCTTACTAGTTTTTTGGGGGGTTGGGGATTGAAATGTTAACTCAAAAATGTGAGAAGTGTATTGCAATAAAGAGTAACTATATTGAAAAAATAAAAATATAGTTTTTGTCTTTATCACACCTAGAAAAAAGGTTAGGCCGGAAACTTTTGGAGTTACCCTCGTATTTGTAAACAAACAGTTCCTTATGTTTTTGGATAGGGAACAAACACAATTAGCAAATTTCGGTGTAGACACTCTGTACATATTAAATATTTATTATATGCCTCATCAAAGTATATAAAATATATTTTTCAAAGCATTATCAAAGAAAGAACAAATGTATTTATAAATTCTTTCACAGAGTAATAGGTCAATAATAATTATGATGATAATAACAATAATCTGAAATTATTTGGGAGGGCATTAAATATTCTTACGCATTTCATAATGTACTTCCTTTTGATAACAAGATAAATTAGCATTGAGCCTATAAAGGTTTTTTTTTTCCTCGTCTAGTATTGATATTATGCATTTTTCATTAATCTTGATTTTGAATATAAAATGTTTTGAAACAGGATCTCATATGAAGTTTTGCTGTTAGAAACACAAATTACCCCAATTACTCTTTTATTGTATAAAAATTAGCTTACTTTCAATGGAATTATCCCAAAATATTAATCCATGCTTTATCATTGAAAAGAAATAAACATAATAAACTTTTAGTACAGGTATGTAGCTAGGTAATCTGAGGGCACAGATAGCAGGTCTTAGGTTGGGGTTAATTTATTCGAAATGTATTTTCTAATTTGAAACTTGACATCAATAGCTGATTATTTATTTGTACATGCAAACTGGGACCTTGCGAGTTATAACCTTCGTTTTATCAATATTTAATGATAATGTGTTAGCTTTTAAATCAGTCACACTATTTGAGCGCGTAATTCTATTTTGGTGTTAGATTATTAACGCTTTTGTTGGAAATTATTACACTAGTGTCAACCGCAAAGAGAACACTTTGTTATTGCTAATATTAATGTAAAGTGAAAGAGCAATGGACCTCCGATTGATACTTGTGGAGTTCCATGTTTAATAACCATTCAATATAAAATTATATAGGATTTCATATGGTTACTTTATTTGAACCCTTTGTTTCCAAGATCTGTGATGAAGCTTTTAAAATTCTCATCTTTCTGTTAAATAGAACTCCATTTTTGTGACCGCCCGCGTGGTTAAGTGGTGGCGTTTGTTATATGTGTCCGATGGTTTGATTTCCTGCGTAACGGAGCTTCCCGTTACCCTGAGAAGGCGAATGCCCGGTAGCTTTAAGGCACCGAGGACTCCAAGTTCATTAATTCACTTCGTGCATCCCTACACAATAGTTTTAGTTACCATAGGCTTTAAGAATCCCCCTGGTCATTCTTTCTATATCATCTTTACCAGCATCTCCAGTGTTACAAACATAACTCATCCATGTCGCACACCGCCACGGGTGGCCGAGGTAGTTAAAGCGCGGACTTTGAGGGGAAGGTCTGGGGTTGACTAAATCTCCAATCAAATCGTCAGAGTCAAACTATCTTCAAACCGGCAACTTTTAACCGTTATTTTTTTTCCTACAATGTAAGCGTTTTAATTCTTAAAACAAAAGATAGAGCAGCATTGGCAATTCAAGAAGTTTCCATTATAAAGCAAAAAGTACGAATTCCTACTAGAAGAACTCCACCGAGAGATAGAACAACTTGTTGTGTTACGCCTTATGCAGGTGGGAGGACATTATCAACATTTTCTATAGAGGTTAGTAATCTATCAAAGATAATCTACATTTGAGGCATCATTCGTTTTGAAATAAATACAGAAATGTATTAGTCCTATATAAATGACTATATAATATTACCTATAATACTAAATATATTATTTTCTTGAGAATACGATGTTTTAAAATGTCTAGCCTTAAACAGAGAGAAACATTTTTAGTCACCTTATATAAAATAATTAATAACTACTCCAGTTTTGATTGCTGACAAATAAATATTAATTGTTTCTGTGGTTCGGTAAAGTTACCCGGATCATACACCGAAAATACTGACTAGATAAAATGCATATACATATTTTGGTGTAGATATGGTTGTAAAAGTGTAATGTTTATCTCCCCATTGTCCTCAAAAAATCCATACTCAGCCAAGTAGCCTAGATTTGTCCATAACAGAGGTAGCAGTCATTAGACGAAAAGAACATCGCATGTAAATGTAATGTGGCGCTTGGCAATTGTTCCTAGTAACGAATCGTGTGTCTGTAAAACGCCCTATGTCCACAAAGGCAACCTTGGAAAGCTTCCAACTTGAGGACGCCATGTACAATAAGGAAACAGGTCCGTACCAACTCATCGTAAATTCCGATGCTCGCATGAAACAAAAGAATGTGGAAATACGGGACGAATAATAACGGGTCCTTCTCACAAAACTTCGGGAGCGAATTCATTTAATTGCGAGTATTGCTTTGTTCTTTCTTTTGCCCTTTTGGCCCCGTGTTTAAGTAAAGGCTCTGCAAAGAACGGAATCATTAATAATTAATGCCCCGGCTGCAGTAAACCGGAAAATCTCTCCTGTAACGTTTCAAATGTGCTCTTCATTAGAATAAAATGCTCATTTCTTCCGTGATGTGCGTTCTTATAGAACCAACTGACAATTTTAATTGTAATGTGCATCTTTAAAGGAAGCGCTGTGTGTGTAAAACACATTCCAAGTGATGCAAAGTAGTATTACATTCACAACATTTCGGAGCGTTTGTGTGAAAAATATAGTAGATTAACGCTAACGCAGTCTCATTTTCCTTCATATAGAGACTTATTATAAATGATTGAAGCACTTTCACAAATTCACCATTGCTATGATATTTGACATATTATCGTAAAACTTTACTGACCTTTAGAAAAACTCAAAAAGTTTATATATATTGTAATGGAAATGGGGTGTAGCACCATCCTGTTGATAGAACAAATCTACACTGTCAGTCTCCAGCTGTGGCATGAGTCAATTTTCCTGCATGTTCACGGTCTTATCGCAGAAGAAAAAGGAACCATAAACTTTAAACTATGAAACTGCACAGAACACATACTGCAGATAGCGCGGGGGTTTTCTGTTCCCCAGATTCGCACATTTTGTCTGTTCGCTTTGCCATTCAAAACTTTTGCGGTCCTGGTGGTCTAGTGATAACCATGCTTGCCTCATAGACCCAAGATAGCGGATTCAAACTCGGCCAGAGTCGATGGATTGTTTCAGGCGTAAAAATCCAAGTATGGTTTCCTTCGGAAGGAAGTAAAGCCCTGGGTCCCGAGTCGTAGATTTAGGCACGAAAAAGAACCTCAAGCGTGAAAGAAGAGGCCTCTGAGCAAAATTTATTGGCCGTTTCACACTGTGAATTGAAGGGGATGCTGATGCCCTGAAATGTTAAACAGTGTCCTTAAATTAACCAACTCAAGCAAAACAACTGAAAACAAATTCTCTTCCATAATTTGTTGCAACTGTACAGAAAACTCAAAGCGTGGCACTTTGTCATCGGGCGTCAGGGCTTGTAAGACTTCTGTTGCAACCGTTTCCATAAGATCTTCCAAACCTTAAAGTTAATTCAAAGCATGGTTTTGTTAGTTTGTGATTGTAATCCGGGACGAAACACGAGTTCCAGTTCTTCGACATATTTTGCTAAGCGAAATCGCATTTCAAATTGCCATTCAGTACTAGGAGCGATTATTTCTCTCACATGAAATAAACGAGGAGCACGGTGAAACACAACATGTTGGAATAATCTGAAATCTGTACAACATGTCGCTTGTACGGTTAATCTAATATAACCTACATTTGAATGCAACTCTATCTGTTATTATGCATAAATGAAAAATGAAACATTGAAGAAACTTTATCCACACGAAATTAATAAAAAGAAAGTAACCAACCATTTTATTTATAAATGAAGCTTTTATGCTTCTGTACTCTGAGGAATGTTTTATTTAAACATTACTAAAGTGCAATTAGTGGTTTAACTTGTGATATTTCAAGAGTTACATTTAATTCGACATAAAGCGAAATAATCTCAGATTAGTGTTTATACAAGCGAAATTTCCAATTTAAGTATAATCTATGGTTTATTTTATCCCCTAAACTTATTAACTGTTTATACAATTGGCCCCATGGTCTCATAAAGGCCTACCCTTAATTTAATTAAATATTTTTATACATAAATTCACAAAATATCTATCTTTGGACTCCTTGTGGTCGGTCTGGAGCTTGAAACCTTAACTTTAGAAAAGAATACAATTCTACCAATTCCGGTACATCCTTCCAACATCTTTAAGTATGACAGCTGCATCTTCCAGCGAACAACTAAGAACATTTTTGTTCAGTTTTTTCCCCATCATCTCTAGAGTTTCTGCAATGAGAGCAGATTAAAAGCGCAATCCGAAAAGCTGCAGCAAAGTTTTTCTTCTATTTACCAGCACCTAGGTTGGACAGCTAAAGAAAACTTTGAAAAATGAATTTCTACGGAGAAAAACACAACTTGATAAGCACAACACACGAGGGTAGGTCCTTAAGTTTCCGGCCTAACCATTTTCTAGATATGATAAAGAATAAAACTATATTTCACTCTTCAATATAGTCACCATTTATTGCAATACACTTGTCATATGTTTGAATTAATATTTCGATAATCCCCCCCCCCCCAAATAGTCGGAAGTCTTTTCTGAAAGTGACCATAAACAGCATCCACCACTTCTCCGTCACACTTAAATTTCCTTTCTCGAAGGCCCTTCTTGAGTTTTGAGAAGGGGAAATAGTCACTTGGAGCTAGATCTGGGCTTTAGGGTGGATGGTCGGTCTTCTTGAAGTCACATTTCTTAACAGTTTCCTTTGCAACAAGAGCTGTGTGCACCGGCGCGTTGTCGTGAAGAACCACCACTCAGCTTTGCTCGCCTTTTCTCTTTGATGGAAGCACGTAGTCTGTGCAGTAGGCAAGCATAGTACTCCCCATTAACTGTGGTGTTCCTCTCCTTGAAGTCAATGGAGAGTATTCCTTCACATTTCCAAAAGTTTGTGGTCATGATCTTGGTTGACTGAGAGACCTTGGCGGTGCTTCGCCAGGTTTATGCCACTCCATTGATTCAATCTCTTTTGGACAAGGGATCATAGTAGAGAACAATAGTTTCATCTCCTGTAACAAAGGTTTGCACAATTTCTCTCTCGTTACCACCGCAGAGCTCCAAAAATGTCTAACAACAGATGACTCGTTGCTGCTTTTGGACTGAGGAAAGAAGTCTAGGTACCAAATTTGCACTATCCTTATTCATGTTTAAATGTTGATGAATAATTCGAAATACTATTGTTTTAGAAAGGCCCAACCTTGCTGCTATTTCTGTAACTTTGAGCCGCCGGTCTTCCATAATTTCTCCTTCCACAAGAGCGATGTTTTCAGGAGTGAGCACCTCTAACGGCCGACCTGCAAGCTCTTCGTCTTCAATGATTTCTGGACCCATTCGAAAAAATTTGGTCCACCTATTCTTTTACGGTAGAATATGAGAGGGATGTTTCCCCATATACACCTTCCAATCGCTATTTAATTTCATTTGGAGTAAGTCCTTTTGTGAAGAACTTAATAACAACTCTAAATTCCATTTGAAATATGTCACAATTTTCTATACATAGATCTCTTTATGCAACTATATCAGAACAACTAAACACAGAGGAGCAGAAGTTACAGCTGCAATTATTTACTTAACAGATAAGGTATGGCACCAGATAAGTGTTCTGTGAAGGCAATTATTGTTATCGGCGAGGGCGGAAACTTATAGACCGACCCTCATATAATCTAAACTGGTATGGGAATACCTAAATGCCCTTACTGTCCTGGCATCTCGCAACAGCTTGAACTGCGGTGGGTGTCAGGGCATCAGGACTTTATGGAAATGAAAAAGCGGATCAGTTGGCAAGAAAGAGTACTGAAACACCCTATATAAGCTTTGAATCTGCGGTTGGTATCAGTACACGTAAAGCTAAGACCCCAGTAAAAACATGGATTGGGTAAAAGCACCAACTAACGTGGCAAACCTACCCTGGACAAAAACAAGGTAGGAAACTGGCCTCAAGTCCTAACAACACACTGTTCACATCTCTTCTAAAATTAAACAGAACAGGAATAAGGGAAGTAGTTGCACTAGTTACTGAACATGGTCACTGCAGGAAACATCTATGAAAAGTGGGACTCTATAAAGATGAACCCTACTACAGATTATGAGGGGACTACCTTGCTATCCTGTTTAATTGTACATTCCTGGTAAGAAAGACACTCTTTCTATAACTTGGGAACGGACGCTGGTATTGGGACCAAAATACTGCAATGTGTTCAAGGAACAGATTTTGTGAAACAGTAAAAGCGTCTCTTCCTATAAGCCTTATAGGCTGACGTGCGGGAGATGGTCAAAACTGCGAAACCCCCGCTATCTACTTTTATTATTATCGGACCTTTTTACTGTCCAATTTTCACTACCACAAGTAAGCATGGGAAAGGACACCGTTTTTATATTTCAGTATATGTCAAATGGTACCACATATTTTATTAAACTTATTAATTTTAATATTAATATCTTCATTCCTGTTATGAGACAAACTATATCCTAAATAATTCTAAGTATCAACTTCTTGCATAATCTGTTCATTAATAACAATTTTGGATCTTAAGCGGTATTTTCCTAAAAATACTATAGTTTTTGTTGTGTTAATTTTCATATTATATTAGACAACGACTTCGTTTATTTGTTGACTGCAATTTGCAGTTGGTTTTAATATCCCTAAGACCTTATCGTCTGCAAATGAAACAGTGTTTAAAATAATATTTCCTACTTTAAAATGTTTAGTTGAATTCTCTTGCCATTGTCAATGTAAATATTAAAAAGTACAGGATACGAGTACAAGGGAAATACTTGTCTAATTCTTTGGTTTGCACATACTTTATTTCTACCGAATATTCTTTGTTTGCCAATAGCAATATTAGCTTTGATAACGGGGGTTTAATGGAGTTCAAGCGACCTTGTCACGTGAGCTATAAGGCTTACTGTGCTATCCCAGTGAATGACATTGTTTCCCAAAATCTGTTCCTTGAACAAGTTGTATTTTGGTTCCATTCTCAAGTCTTCCCTGGTTATAGAAAATCTTCTATAAGATTTCTCTTCTTAAAGAGACCTAGGTCTCTTTATTAAAAAGGGCATACGAAGCAGCCTCCTTATACTATTGCACATTATAAAAATGGATTCATCTTTGTAGAGTCCCACATTGCATAAATGTTTTCTGAATAGTAATGTTAGTCCTAACGTACAAGATTTCAATAGCTCATATCAAATATTACAGAATGCATCTTTTTGTCATTATCTTCCACAAGTTAATTCTGCTTTTCTTTTTGTTGTAATATACTTCATGCAGAATCTGTATCTAATGTTTACAATTGTTATTTTGCTAAAGTGAGACGTTTTGCTAATAGATACAATCCAGTTGAAGTAATACAATGAAGATATTGATGATATTGTATCTTTCTTTCAATTTTCACGATATCCCCAAACCAGAATAGACCCTCGTCATGTTTAACCAGTTTAACAAGCTGGCTATAAAGCCTCTCTCCTTTACAATGACGACATAATTATAAGCCTTTCTTCTCCTGATACCAAAGCGCTCATATTTGAATTCACCCATAGACCCTATCAGCAAGTCATGAGTGTCGATGTTGCCTAGAAAGTTAGTCGTTTCTTTAAGTTCATAGATAGCAATAGTTTACTGTACCTAATGTTCTGAAAGTTGCAACCATTTTCTTGTTCATTTGTACTGGTTGTGTAAATATTTGCGATGTAGGCTTAAATCTATTTCTCTTTATGACAGTTCTAATGAAATTATCATTACTTTATGTAGTTTTATAAGGCTAATTTGGTCATAGTAAATCTTAGTTTCTAATTTGTATTGCACACTTCCAAACGATAGCAATTTACAAATCGATGAACATGCCTTTCTCAATAATTGACCATCCCTATGGTCTAGTGATCACAGTTCCTAACTTCTAATCCTAGAGACCCGAGTACTATTCCCCATTGACAGGATGATACCTGTGGTGACCACAGTATTGCTAGTTTAGGTGTTCCTAGTTTTTAAGAATTCCATTAGTGCATCATAACCCTATTACACTATCCCACAGTAGAAGAAAAGCCTACAAGTTCACGAGAACGAAGCTCTGTCGTTGAATTGAAAAAAATGATATTCTTTTCTTCAAGTTTTCTTCAAGTAGGGTCGATGGATATTTACGAGAGAAAAAAATCCAAAGTAAGGGTACTGTTGAAAGGGAAGTGCATCCCGTGAGGTAGATTTGCGGTAGGTACAAGTACCTCAGGCTTGAAAGAAGAGGTCTCTGAGCAAAATTTATCGGCAGGTTCATGCTCTGAATTGAATGGAACACTGACGACTTGAGATGTTAAAGAACGTCTGTAAATAAACCAAATAAATAAATTCAAGTGATATTTCCACCCTTGGAGCTATAGCGATCACGTAATTGCTAACAAACAAAACTTATACAGCAGGTTTGTCTAGCAATACGATCTTGACGTATACTGCGGCTGATAGAAGTTCAGGGGACAGAGCCGTTACTAAGTGCATATGCTGACATTGGACCAAATCAATGAAACATAGTTCCATATTTTTTGTACTTTGTTTCTCTAACCAAAAGTGCCACCATTTTCTATAACAAAGTGTAAAAATAATGTGCTATTTATTTAGTAGCACCGATCCGGATGACTCGGGTGATAATGCTAAATAGTTGCCAGATATCTATGATAACTATTGTGCTATTCAACGAGTTTACCTGGATCGACACTCGTTTATCATCATATTTGTACGTGGAGCGAATGCCCGCCCACTGCTCTGCAATCAAAACATTTCCGCACTGCGTGCAACACCCTTTCCTAACTAGCCATGATAAAATCAAGTTCCTCTATGAAGTATATGCACGGTACTGCCCGCCCTGTGGTGATCAATTACCAACTTTCACTGCAAAGTTTTATTTCATTAGTACTCACGAAGGGAATTTTTATTTCTGCCAAACCTTCATCCAGCTCTGTCGGTTAAATCTGTAACGTAACTTGGACAGAGTCCTTTGGGAAAAAGGAAAAAAAAATTAATTTCTACTCCTGGAAGCGGTTTCATAAAAACCTCATATTATGCTGAAAACTTGAATGAAATGAACTGAGTTCCTCTAAAAAGCTATTTACATTTTTTTCCGTCTGAATCCCAAATTTCTATTGGGAGTCTGAGAAATTCTTTTTCTTTAAGCTTACTTTTAATCTTAAGGTCTTTCTAATGCTATAAAATTCATTCATTACAAGTATTTACTATAATCTTTCTTTCTTTCACTCGATTTTCCTTTAGGTCTCTTAATTTTAATAGCGTTCCTAATCTCTTTCAATACTTTTGTTACCAAACTTACAGTCACACTACCTGAATAAGTGACGAAAACCGCTGTTTCGGGGGTTTACTTATATTAACTACTTTAACATATATTAAATAATGCATTACATGATATACAATTTCACAGGTTTGATCACACAGAGGACTGCCCACTGTGAACGCTTGATTTCCATGAAGTCATGTTTTGGGATATCGAGGCAGTGGCCACTAAAAATTAAAGCAATTCAAAAGGGCATTATAACTCGTGTAATAGACAGTTCATACTGTGTCAGAAACGCTCACAGTGTAATATTGTAATGGTCAACAACTGTGCGATCAGTTTTATTTTCCCTCGAAGTGTTTTGTCTAAGGGGAGAGCGCACCTCGTTAATCAGTTAGCCCGCCAGTCCGGTCTTGGCGATTAGGGAGAGGGTTAACAAACATACAACATTGACAAACCAAATTAAGAGGCTCATTGCTTACACAAATAATCAAATGAGGCGTTGAAACTGCCTGCCTTCATTCTGCACACATTTTTGGCATCTCTTTATGAAAGAATTCGTCACTCACTGTAGTTCATTTTGAGAAATCCGGAGAATTCCCTGACGAGTATTATCTTTGAGTTCTTGTATGGTGTGCGCGTTCACTTTGTACACGACATTTTTTATTTGCTCCAGAGATAATAATCGCGGACTATTAAATTTAGAAGCTTTTGCACAGAGCCAAACGAAATTCCCACTTGTTGTGCAAGACGACGAAGAGGTTTTCTAAACGATTACAAATGTAATGAGATCTTTCTGCGGTGAAAGCTCTACGCTGCTTTTTTTGGTTTCTTAGGCTGGACACTT
This sequence comes from Metallyticus violacea, assembly GCA_030762175.1. Lineage (NCBI taxonomy): Eukaryota > Metazoa > Arthropoda > Insecta > Mantodea > Metallyticidae > Metallyticus > Metallyticus violacea. The sequence continues at coordinate 67,990,088 of CM060837.1, read as the reverse complement.
CCAGTTTTCTGAAATGTTTAATACATATCGTGGATTGTTTTACGATCTGCACAGTCTACACCCGCGTATCTTGTTCAAACAGTCTTTGGACTTCACGTACATGAAGACACGCCGAGTCGTTGTAAACACACGAACTGTTGAGTTAAGAAACGAACAACAAAACGCACACCCGTAAACAGCTGCGCTACTACAGTGACAGTCAGCAAGGTCAACAAGCAAGCAGGGCCACTGCGCAACAAACGACTGGAGGCTCAATCTATAGGAAAAACCCCGCGCCGCGGGGGAAAGCATACCTGATCGCACTGTAAATGCGCAAAGACTAAAGGTTTAGTTTCCTTAGAAACTGCATCTTGTTCTGGGTAAATGTTAAGGATGATGATTCTGTTCTCGGTTTCTTGTCTAGAGGCAACGCATCCTTCTTTACTTTTCGTTACAAACCGATGGCCTATATCTGTTTCAAAATTCAATCCCCAGTTACGCAATGGGACCCGTACAAAGGTCTCCTCTTAATTTCTTGTGCTACTGTGTTTATTCATTATAGCTACATGTCCTCAGTCAAGACAAATGTTTAACTTTAAATTTATCGATCCATGTCAATGTTTCCGTTTGGATTTACGCAAATCTACCGGGACCAGGTTACGCCAGCACGGGATGCTATCACGGTATATTCTGTTAATACGCGTGCTTTTACCTGTCACGAAAGGCGTAAAAAAGCATAAAACAAGTTTTAATGGCCCCTAGACATGAACATTAAGCAATCCCCACGTATATCTTTCCGTTCTGTGACTTCGCTATACATTTTTTAGCTTTGTTGCGTGTTTTGTATGGCATAATTATGCACGATCGTTATACAAAATACAGAGCTTATGGTTCTTTTGGTATGAATCACATATAAAACGAAATAAACATCTGGAAGACAGCCAGAATACTACGCAAGGCCAAGTTCTGTGTGCTTTAATGAGCAAGGTTTCAAATATAAAGGTTGTATAAGTGTCTCATTTAAAATCTCTGGGAAATCATATTTTGTGTTTATATTACTCTGTGAGAGGTTTTAAAGGTTCTTATGAAACAAGTTTTTGTGATATGAATTAAAAAAAAAAAACATAAAATGATACTATAAATGCAAACATTTACGAGCATAAATTAACAACAATGAAAAAGTCTGTCACGCAGGAACTGCCAAACTAAGCGAATTCCTCAGCAAGTACAAATTGTGAAGTACACTGTTTCAAACGCCCAACTTCTCTTTATTTCATTTTAGAATCAGAGTAACTAAAATTTATACAATCACTGCATATGAACTTTTGAAACGTTATCCCCCCGCTTTGATTGCATTAGTCTTTGCACTACGTCTGTAGATTTTTTTTATGAATAGCGTTTAACATTAAAGGCCCGTTTTTACTGCTGAGGCATCACAGGTAGGGGAGACTGTTGATATACGACATGAAATCCTACATTGAGAAAGGATATTTATTTTTAATGAAGGAAATGTTTCAGGCCTAAGTTTAGTAACTACCTGACATTTCCCATTTATAGGGACTGCGGAATATCTGGAAAAATAACCTCAGTGAGGTAGATCGGTACTGGTGAGAATCGAACCCCAAATCTCCCGCTCACGAGTTCGCACCACATGGTCTGGTCACCCTGGTTGCGCAGTGAATACTACAATTGTAAGTCTGTATGGATGAATGAAATTATATGAATTAATTAGTGGTGATGGATAGCTCAATTGTTTCCTTGCATTTTTCGTTGCACTGCATCCCGATGACGCTTAAAAATGATAACATGCATCTCCTTATGAGCTCGGAGTCCTTGGCGCCTTAAATCTACCTGGCATTTACTTTCTCAGAGTAAGGAAAACCTCCGAAAAAAATGCGGTACCCAGACCTGACCAATATTCGAACTCAGAACCTCCGGATTAGTAGTCGCAAACGCTATCACTAGATTATGGAAACGATTTAATTCGTATTTGTGGAGGACAAAGTAAAACATTTTTTAAAATCCCTTTTTGCCTCATTAATATTCTTCATTTCCTCCCTTTTTATTTCATTTATAATACTTTTTCATCCTAATCCAGATAGGCCACTGTAGGCCACGTTCACGTGTGCTAAGTGGCATATGATGTTCTGAGATGGTCACGTGCCACCTCAGGATGACCCGCAGCCCAGGACAGACCCAAGCAATTCTTGATATCATTGCGCGGGTGGATAGTCTTATTCATAAAAACTGACGAATCGCAGCAGCAGTGTCCACACCAACTAACGGAGGTACAAGAGACTCGCGGAAACACGCAGCGGTACCTTGAGATACACCGTGACTTTTTATTCCACCATTCAGAGCACCAGAGCAGAGGACACCTGTGAGTTCTACCCCACAAGTACAGAACTATGGCCATACACAGAATTCCCACGAAACCTACAACGATGCTCTTCGATTAAGAGGGCCCTTTGCTTGTCAATTTTCTCAGGCCATGATAACAAAGTTCATTGTCCTTCTCTATGTCAACATTCGCTCCTAAACTTCTTATATCCTCCCTACAGCCCAGATTTTTCACATTTTTTGGTCTCCTGAAAAGATACATTCGAAAACATCTGTCTGAGACAGAAGAGAACATATGACACCAGCTAAGGTTGTGGATCCGACAGCAAGCTAAAAGCTTATACAAGAAATGAATTTAGCGCCTTGTGTCTCCATTAGAGTAAATGTATGAACGGCCATGGAGATTACTTTAAGTTAAGAAATATGAGATGATATTTTCTGGCCCTTATACAGTATAAATACTTTTTATGAACAAAAAGTCTAAGCAAATGTGTGCAAATAATTGAAAATAAAATAAATAACACATATAAATTAAAAGTTATTTAATTTTCAACTAAATGTGGAAGTTATAGATAGGCTATAATTGATTATCTGTTTTATCAAAGATTATGTTTCCATATTACGACAATATATTTATTATTTACTTACTATGACAAGAGTTAAGAGCCCTCTCTTTCACTCTACCAGGGAAAAAATGCAAAGTACAATATAATACTTACATAAAATACGGAAAAAACCCAAATTATAGGTATATACTGCACATAAATATTATATGTGTTCAATTTAGTTAGAAAGTTGATAAAGTTAGTGTTAGAATTCCACTTGTTCTTCAATAATTTTTCTCGATACAAAGAGGGAGGAAAGAGGGAAAAGAAAAGGAGAAGAAGAACAAAAAGAGGGAGACTAAATGTTATTTCTAAAATTGAAATGATAATTTAATCTAGTTTAAATTGATTTATTATCCTACATCCTTTGACTTCAGGAGGAAGGGAGTTCCAGATTCGAGGAACTGACACGCTGAATGAGGTTGAGTAGAAATGTTTTCGGTGACGAGGGATAGACAGTAAAATCACATTCTGGGTTCGAGGTAGGGATAGATGTACAAAGCGAGAGGCGATATACAATGGGCTGGCTGTACGGAGTATTTTGAACAGGGACGTAAGGGAAAGGAAAGTCCTACGTACTTTTGATGATCGGGTGTCACATGATCAAATTTACGAGTGTTGAAGAGCGAACAAACATAGGCATTATGAACGCATTGTAAGCTATCGATCTGACCATATCTACATTACAGTACAAGACATCACAATAATTCATGAATCTGTTAAGAATTTACTTTTGAACCAAATACCGAAATTGGCAGTGGGATTTTGAAGTTGACCAATCAAAATAGTGAGTAATACAGTAAGAATGGGCTAAATATCTAGTTTTCCTCAGTCATAAATGGCAAATGCCGGGCAGGTACCCTAAACTTTCTTAAAAAATCCTTTCATCTCAAGTATCATCAGTGTCGACCGCCTGGTCGGTCCTGATGGTGCAGTGGTTACCATACTTGCCTCCTAAACCCCAAGATCGCGGGTTCGAACCCGGCCAGGATCGATGGGGTTTTTCGGGGCGTAAAAATCCTAAGTATGGCTTCCTTCGGAAGGGAAGTAAAGCCGTGGGTCCCGTGTCGTACATTTACGGCACGATAAAGAACCTCAAGCCTGAAAGAGAGGCCTCTGAGCAAAATTTTTCGGCCGTCTCACGCCCTGAGTTGAATGGGACGCTGATGACCTGAGCTGTTAAAGAGCGTCCATAAATAAATAAATAAATAAAAAAATCGACCGCCTGTGGTGCCTCAGTAGTAAAAACGGGCGCTAAACACTATTAAAAGTGTTAATATCTGGCATATTTAAGGAATAAAAGAAGAGTTGTTATGCATGCAAAATGTTCAGAGTATGGGTTAAAAGAAAACTCCAAGTCTTCATTTTGTATAAGACTTGATTGACTTGTAGGCTTTTATTGTATTTTTGCATACAGAAATGTGTACACTGCTGTGCTACGTGGAAGTATATTTAACAGCACCAACCACGAAAAGTCTGGTTAAGTTTGTAGCTATTTCGCATTTTGTAATTAATCTTGCCTTTCCTGCTGGTCGCATGTAATGAAAACGGAGGTCACCGTTTCTTGGCCTGCACATTTACATATTTTGCTATAAACCAATACAGCGATTTTATGAACGCGCTTGCCCTCTTCCTGTGGGGGCACCGGCAATAAATAATAGGAAGACACGGAAAGACCCGACATAAATGTTACGGTTGTAAATTTCTGAATTCTCCTTTTCCAGGGAATATTTGTAGCGTATTAGACCTGCTTTCTGCGCGCTTTGCCATGGAATTTTGATGTGATTAAGTGAGAACACGATTTGAAATATCATAGGCGCCTGTTGGAAGTAAAATATTCCACCGCAAACCGATTCGGAGGAAATTATGAAATATTTTTATATTTTCTATTTACCATAAATAGTACATTATAGTATTAATTTTTATTATACTTCATTGAATGAGTAAATGTTAAAAAACGAGCGAGGCGAGTTTCAAAATATACAGTAAGTTAATACCAGAATTATAAATAGATATAATTAAATTAATATTAATATCACTTTTCAAATCAATTACTCTGAAATAAATGCCTACTTTTATTGTGCTTTGACACCACTGTATCGATTATACCACGTAGTTCCTTCTTTATTATTATTGTTGCTAGCAAAAATACATTTACAGCAAGAAATGTTGGCACAAACTGTAAAAAGATGAATTGTCAACTTCTTCTTCTTCTTCTTCTGCTCCTCCTCCTCCTCCTCCTCAACACTACAACCCGGGGTGAGCCTTGGCCAGCAGCAGCGACCTCTGCTGTCTCCACCTCCGTCTTACGACTTCATTGAAAGAGGGCAGTGTTGCAGGGGACATGTAATCAGCATGCTGGCACCCCGTTACTTTAGAGTAGCTTGCACGAAATCCGGATCTGAATCCTATCGAGCATTTGTGAGCGAGCTTTCTACACCCCGGACGAACTTTGGGTAACTCTTGCTCAGGAGTGATATTAAATTGATATTTACACCAACATTTCAAATATATCGACCAGGATGCGAGCTGATAGTCGAGGGAAGGGTGTTAACACATCTTAAGTAAATATGTAAGAATGTATTGCGCTGTTCTAATGCAATTAATTCACTTTAAGAGTGAGCATTTAAAGATAAAACATAGACGTTTGTACATTAACATTTTACCCTAAATGGTAATGAAATAAATAAAATGTTAACAGAATGTTAAAATTAATTTGAAAAATGTTCATTTGTTATAACAATAATGCATTGAATGTATTGTGTTATGTACAAAACTCACATCAATATATAAAATTATTTTTCTTATATTTTCAAGAAAATTCCAACCAGTTTAACGGGGATTTGCCTGCCCTATTTCTAACTGATCCTGTTTCCTCCTCCACTTTTCCGCCTATTTTGGTGTTGACGCGAAGTCTTTGTGCTGTGCTGTACAGCAGTGAACATTGTGAGATCAAGTGTTTCAGTGTTATAATGTGTTGTGCTGTTATAATGCCAAAAAGGCCTTATACTTTAGCACACATAATTCATGTACGATTCTTATATGACAACAAAATTCATGTACAGAAGTGAGACGGCGATTTATAGCCAGATTCCATGTTGTTCGTGCGCCTCACATAGAAATGATTTGTAATCTTGTAAATAGATTTTGGGGAACTGTATCTGTTCTTAATAAGAAACCGAAAGTAAAACCCCGTGTTCTTACAGAGGAAAAACTCGATGAAAACGGAGAAAAGTTAGAACGAATTCCAAAGAAATCTCTGAGAAAGTTTGTTCAGGAATCAGGAATTTTGCAAACATCGGCTTGGAATGCCACTAAACTTTTAAAATTAAAACTATAGTTCAGGGATTGCAACTACGCGATAATGTGAGCAGAGTTAATTTCTGCAAATATTCGCCCTATTGACCCGCGTTCAACTATTTTTAATGGATAAGAATGGTTTTATTTACATGGCCATGTAGCGACTAAAACAATAGATACTGGAGTGCAGGAAACCCCGATCTTGCACATGAAATGCCAGTGCATGACCAAAAAATTTATGCTTGGCGTTCTGTAGAAATCTACACGCCTAAATATAAGGGGCTATGAACATTCGACTTCGCCGGCAAACAGCGTGCTTCCCGGTGCCAAGCAAATTCCCGTTAAGTCGGCCACGCGTCCAAATGAGAAATCCATATTTAACGTTGATCATGTATTCAGGAGTGTAGCTTTTAGCACAGTTTGATTTCATCGCAATATTTGTTTAATTTTCATCTATTTAATATTTCCTAAAGTATGCCAAATTTGAAAATAATAAATGCAATAAAGTACTTAAGTTATAATTCAAAACTTAATGTTTGTAAACATAAATACTAAAAACCACCAACTCTAAATATTATATATATATATATATATATATATACATAAAGACAAATTTCAGTCATCAATATGTTTATTTTAACTATCAAACAATTATTTCTGAAACTGTCAAGAGAATACCACTAGATGATGCTGATGTATAAATTTAATTTATAATAAAAACAGTCCCCTGAATATTTGAGTTTGCATACTTGGTGAATTAAGTTTGGTGCAACAACACATGCCTTTACAGTACTCATTTAAAACTGAAAACAACTTTGTACGTATCTCGAGTATTGAGTTTGTGAATACGTTAAACGTTTCGTGTGCGGCGGTACTTTGGTGAGTGAGATAAAGTTGGTAAGTATTCAACAGTATCACTAAAGTTTATGTCAAGTTATATCACTAACATGTGCTGTTGTACTAAAATTGAATCACCTCTTTTCTTCGGTAGAGTATAGAAACTTTCATTGCATATATTGAAAAGTAGTACTCACAAGAGCGTTGCCATTTGTCTGCCATTATCTTGAACTCTGCACTGTCTTCCCTCTGTATGTGATCTTTAAAAAAGGTACTTCACTAAACACACAAACTTGCGTACTCTATGGAGGCACGTTCTAGGCAAGGCACAAACGGTGTTAGCACTACAAAACACTGAGCCTATACTTTACTAGAAGCAGAACTATGGGGTTTGGTTACAAAAGCGAGGAATTCTAACACGACTTTCCCTCCCCTCTTCCAACAAGCTAAGCAATGAAACGTGTTAATATACTTTTAACACCGCCAAGCCGCGAGCTATTGCGTAACAATGGTACACTTAAAGCGACTGTAGATTTTATAGTCTGAGCCACAACGCTACATTATAGCGATTTTTCCTTTTAAATACACAAAAACTGTTAGCGTTTACGTGGCACAAAGTCATAAAAGCTAAACGGCAAGCGAGGAATGCAAATGACAGTCACACCTTTTGAGATTCCAAATTAAAAATGCGGAGAAAAAAACGAGAATTGGTGCTTTTCCCTATATTAGGGAAAATTATTAACATTCAAAATTATTTTTAACAACACAGAGCTGTATGAATCTCGAAATATACCTCGTATTACGTACCATTCATTTGTTTGGGCCTCGCTTTATGCAGCAGTGATACAGGCGTTAGGCAAAACAAAGAGATACATATTTCTTACAAATAAAGAAAGCGCGATGTAAATATTTTAATTAAAGAACGTAAGGACAACGTTAGTGCAATTTTTTTGCTATAAAAATAACTATGAACTTGTACAAAACACTTTCCATTTCAATGAATATGTAGAAAATACGTATTAACAATTCGCCGTGTTGCAAGAAATTACGTGTTTAGTTGAAGTGCAGCACAATTGTGTACTTATATCCTTTGTTTTCTTTTGTTGCGATTAACCTCGTGTTTCTGACTTATAAAAATATATTTCTAACGTGTTTTGCCAGTTACCTTGACTTAGGCCAGCAGGTATGGGGAGAGATTGGTTGCCAAACGTGAGATCTCTACTTCATAGAGCGGCCCAAGCAAATGGATGTTTCAATATGTGGTTTGTGACATTGAAAATTGAAGTTCGGGAGGGAGGAACAGCCTGCACATTTATAAAAGGTAATAAAGTGCAGGTGCAGCAATAAAGCTCGAAGCATGCCCCATTCATATTTACCTTGTCGAGTCTTAAAAATTAGCATGAAAGGTGGACTTAGCAAAATTAAGCATACTTTAAGTGACTTGTTACTTGCCTAAAGGTTTACCGGCTAGACGTAGAGACATTTCGCGGAAAAGGGAAGTAGGGGACTAATGCACAATCCCTGAGTGTGGGGTAAATTTCTTAAGGATATGGCTGCATTGGAGGCGAGTAGTTCACGACTGAGACCCGTTTTCCAATTAGTACAGTGCCTGTCGCCAGGAGGTGCGAGCGTAAAACTGTTTTCTATAGAAAATAATTGCATTTAATTTTATAATCTGAACATATAAGGCTATAGTCCGGATATTTTAATTTAAGAAAATTTCAAAGATTTTTTCTAAGATAGTATACAACTGCTGCAAAAATATATTTAAAATAGTTTACTATTTATGTAATTTTGTTTTCAAAATGCATAAATTTAATAGTACTGTAACGTAGTTTACTCAAATCCTAAAATGTTATTTATTTTAATATCTAATTCATATACATTTCTAAATAATAAATGGAAGGGATTTTATGCATGAGGTTAAAATCTATGTCAATAATTTTATAGAGAAAATTTCGTCAAGTTTTTAAAAATATACTTTTACTGAAAATATGCATCAGAAAATTAAGATAAGGTATACGTATGAAGACTTTGAATTTAATGCTTGTTTTCTAAGACATTACGTGGCTATAATCTTGAAGTATATATATATATTACTGAATTTATGGTTTACTGAAATATTCTTGAGGGTAACAGAGAAAAATGTTTATTGTATAATAAACATTGAATGCTTTTAATTAAACATTTAAATAATATTTTAAATTAATGACTTTTCGTATTTTATTATAGCTATGCTTTTCAATTTTAAAAATAATTTATGAATTTTCCACCTTCCTGCCGCAATGTAATTTCTCATAAAAACGTTACTAAAGTGATAATTAAAATTTAATTAATACCACAGTAAACAATAAAAGAATATATAATGAAACAGTTATAAATCTACAGTAGTTTGTCATTTTTTTAGAAAATACTCAAAAATACTTTGGTAGACAACAATGGACGCTTGCAGCCCGCCTCAAATGCGGCCGTACCCTACAAGTGCAAGTGACAGCCGTGTATTGGTGGTGTTTATTAGGTGTGACGTGAGTGAAGAAAACGAAAACAAAAGAAACACGTGTCTACAGGATAGGCTCTAGCAGGCAGTGTTGCATTTTTTTTTTTAATATCCCCACCGTTTTGACGTAGGTGACAGTCTCTGACGTTGCATCGGTAAACGCCCGCCTTAATCTCGCCCTGCGCGACTGAGCCAATGTCTGAGGGCACAGTAGGATCCCCTGCACAGAGCAGAGAGCACAGTTGCAGCACAGGTCCGGGTAGGGCCCACACACACGCTAAACATACACTCTACACACAAGAAAAGTTAACAGTTCTGATCACATTAGCGCCAGGGCAATAAATTAAATTAAATTAAATATATATATAAGTTGCTATTTTAATGCGTAAATGCACATTTAAATTAATTTTTATAATTAAGAATAGCTTTTAAATGTATTACTATGACCCGTCCTTTATGCGGCAAGTGCTTGCAAGTATGTCTCTTATAGCACGATAGATGGCAATAGATGCATTAGTAAACTTTCAACAGCAATTCTCTCATTTCCATTGCTTTTAAATATAAAATGACTGGCAAAAAATCGATGTTAAAGAAGAAAAACGTTCGGTTCTACTTCTGTAACAAAAGGAAAGCAATTAGAATCTCATTTTGCACTGCAGAATATCGAAAAAAAGTGAGGTTGTGGTTTATGTTCCAAGCATTTCAAATATAGATCGTACCATCACACAAAATGTATATTTAACATACAGAAAGTATACATTAAAGCTGCTTTTAACACTTTAGTTTATTGTATAATCGAAATACAATGGTAATTAAACTTCGCCAAAATTTATTTAACTTTTATAAGCAATTTGTTTCTGCACGCAGTTGAATTGTATTATGAAAGCTACACAAAAATTCAGTTATTAAATAGCCTATGCATACATAATTCAGCTATGTACAGATACTAACTAAGGCGGCTTTGTATCGACAGTGGGAAGTGGAACTTTCCTATTCAGTACATATGTACCTAATTTGTCATGTCTACAATGTAAGCAAGAAATGTGTAACATTAAATTCTTCGATTTCTTAAAATTTTTATAATTTGTAAGTGTTGGGTGCGGGTGAAAAAATTTAAGAAAGTGTTAGTGATTTATTGTAATGATAATTAAGGAGGTCACTAACGTTCCAGCAAAAATCATTATAAAATCTACATATTTTTAATTATTTCATCGTATTTTTTTAAATTTAAATGCATGGGCAATAAAATATTTTAACGCCTTATTTTTTTCAAAAATATCAGATTTTAGCACCTATTTCTGTTTACTTTTGAGAGTTTTAGTTCATTTTTAGACTCCTGAAATATAACCCTGAACATCCGATGTTTACTAAACCATTTTCCGCCGCCTAATGGGAATGGACTGCCAATGCCATTTGTCAGACATAAACGGAAAGTTGAAATTCCAGCACACTTTTAAAATCATTATTTTGTTTTTTCTTGCCTTAGTTTATAATGAATATTTGCCACTAAAAATCGATGCAACCAGCACTAAATTCAAGAGCAAGCCAATAGATGGCAGCAAGTAACTTTAACCAAAATCAGAGGATACTTTCATCTGAATACACATTAAACTAAGCCTGCCTTATTAGATAAAGTATTATATTGGTATAATCCACAATGAAACAAATGAATCAAAGAAGGAAACAAATGAACAAAATGGTTGCATAAAATACTCCGTTTGAAAATTAACTGCAGTACGATCTAATACATTGAAACAGTTTTTCGTATAATAAATCAATATTGATAATTTTCATTTTGTTCCTATATCTGTGATCAGAACTGTCCAATAATATCTGTAGGAATTAGAGAGGTAATAAAGAGAGTAGAAGAAGAGAAATCTAAAGATTACCAATCAAAAATCAGCAAACAGTACATAGAATATATAAGAAACACATAATATATATTTAATTGTATATACACAAATATCCAAATGCACATTCATAATGCAGTTAATGGCATGCATGCTTAATATTAGCTTGATTTAAGAGATTTAAAAACTACCTAACATATCGACTTTACATTGTATTATGAATTTTATACCTACTTTAATCTTATTGCATTTCATAAAGATAAATTCAAGATAATTAATATATCTGTGTATCATTTAAACTTACTGATATCCTTTGAGAAGAAAAATGTTACTTCTGATAGAAAGATTTCCTAGGGACATTTGGATTTTGGACACACTACGAAATGTTTTATTTTGTATAATTTAAAAACTCTTTCAAATTATCTTTCCCTATTATAATATTATTTTACTTTTAAACCATTATTTAATTTATTTCCAAAAAATCCTAAATAACACTTTAATGACAAACATATTTTTATTTACCATTCTCTTTTAATTGAGGACTAAAATGGGATTTCATATATAATTTACTTTAGTACATTTTGCTCACATGGGTTTATAATTTAAGCGATATGTTTTATTAAACAAATTAATTTAAAGCATTATGTATGTGCCTTGGAGAAACACTTTGAAACGAAACACTGTAATAACATATATTACAATAACAGCAGTGTGTAAGAACAAAACCACTGTATATAACACAGGCATACACTCTTCAAGTACACAAGTAAAGAACGCCATTAACAGCACTCACAAACAAACATTCACACAATCTCAAAAGTCATAGTTTTAAGAAACAATTGAATTATTGCCTTGCTCTGTACAATCAAACAGCCATGCCTTTCAAGTTATTATGAAATTTATCTACTTTAAACCAGTCGTGTTCTCTAGTCACGGGTGCCGCTTTCAGCTTAAGTGATAATCGCTATTAATTTATGTAAAAATATCACGCCATCCAGAAAGTAAGTCCCAATCACGCCTAGAGATGGCACCGCTAGTCGGATAGGAATGCGCATGCGCAGGAATAGAGAGGAAGTATGTTGTAATAATGCAGTAAAATATCAGCTTTGTGACGGCCGTGTTTACCGCGCTGTGCTAGGAGAAAATGGGTGCTCTGATATTGTCTCCCGCCAACTGCGAAGTTCGTGCATTCATCCGAGGTTTGCACGCTCAAAAGCAAAATCCAGCAGAGATCCATCGCCAATTGTGTCAAGTGAATGGACACGACATTATGGTAAGACGATGGTGCAGGCAAATCACTGACCGTGGCCGACCTTCCCTGGTGACGGCAGAAGTGTTGGAAAGTGTGCGGCAAGCAATTGAGCAGAAACGGCGCTTCACAATTTCAGAACTCTCTTGTCAAGCTTCCGGGAGACAATATCGTGCACAAGGGAGCGAGACATCTGGGGAATTGACAAGAGAATTTGTCGGCCACTACGGTCGTCGTCGTGAATATTGGTTCGTCCTCCAGTGAACTGCTTGCACCATCGTCTTACCATAATGTCTTGACACAATTGGCGATGGATCTCTGCTGGACTTTGCTTTTGAGCGAGCAAACCTCGGATGACTGCACGAACCTCGCAGTTGGCGGGAGACAATATCAGAGCAGCCATTTTCTCCTAGCACAGCGCGGCTGAAACTTTACTGCATTATTCCCACATACTTCCTCTCTACTCCTGCGCATGCGCATTCCTATCCGACAAGTGGTTCCATCTCCAGGCGCGATTGGGACTTACTTTCTGGATGGCCCTCGTACTTTATCATTTAATCTAAATGCGTAATGAATTTGCCAAATTTAAAAATTTGATGTCCCTTAACTCGAGAACTGAAGGAATACCTTCTCGCCCCCTCACCCCAAAAGTGTTAACCAAGCCCTCCCGGGAAATATCCGAAGTACGAACCGTACCTACCACTAGACCTCACTGATATCCTTTAACGACTAGACTCTGTGAAATGCCTCCTGTAATTAAACACCTTTGAAGGCAATTTCCTAAAAATAAAACTAATGAAGTAATACGAAACATTATGAACATAACGCAAAGAACAGAAAGCTTAGTTCCCTAGAAGCCACTAACTATTTTTTAAAAACTTTATTGTAAAAGCAAGCTTATATCATATGTTTATGCTATGTTACGATGACAAGATGACATCACAAAAGCACCTGGGAGATTAAACATAACGAAGATTCTTGAAGAAGCTATTCTGGTTTATATTTTAAATAGTTTTGAAGAATATTTCATCTTTCAACAGCAGGGACGGTTCCTTTAGAAATTTATTGGTTTACGCTGTCTAAAAAATTCAGAGTTTAATTTCCTGTAACTATTTATTGATATTTTTAAGCATAAAAAGTAATTATGGGTTTTATTTTGTGTCTAATGCTTGTTATGTTTGGTTATCTGTACGGGACTCGGGAAGTTTGAAGAATGTTTTGATTAAGGGAGATGAGAAGTGGGAGGAGCCTCTTGCCCTAAGCCACATAAGTGTATGCACCACCTAAAACGTCATCACTCGCCGCCCTTCATTTCCACAAAAAGTTTTCTCGCGATTTACAGAGATTGATTGTTGTTATACAGTTAAATAAAATGTTTTAAAATACCCAAAAGACGATAACAATGAAACAGCACATTAATGGCAACATAATCCTATTTGTTAAATTTGACAACTTGCAGTTATTTTAATATCAAGCAATAATGTATTTGAAGTAACAATGTTACTATGCAGACCCTCTCCAGCACTCGTTTTGTAGGCAGTAAGCAGTTACTGAATGATATGCTTGTATTGGTTCGTGTGAATTGTTCAAGTTGCTCATTAATTTCGTTTCGTTTTCACATAATGTAAAGAAAATGCATTCTAAAATCCTTTTTCTTTGGGATCATTGAAAGAAAAAACTGAAATTAAACAAACTGGGTACACAAACTCCCAGAGTTAATTTCAGTCGACCAGTGATTTCAAAACAATGCTTTCTGTAGATACACACTTCATCCTACAGTTTTCAGACTTCAATAAAAACGCTCATCGACAGGTTTGCTGCCATGAAAACCAGGGGAATGGAATCATTTATTCATTTTTGAATAGATGCTTACTAAGATTAATTTTATTAAATTCTCTCAGTCTCTCTGTAGCGCATGTTCAGCCACTCGAGTATAAATGTTCATTCTACAAGGATAACTTATAGTTTTCGGATTAAGGAGTTTTCTATCGACTTCATATTTTCCCAGAAGGAACAAGTATGACCCATCGAACGTACCTTGTCTCAATTTGATGGAGAATTTTGACATACTGAGAGTACTGGAATGCATCCAAAATGAATGTGGTATCAATGGATCCGAGTAGGACGAACACACAGACCTGAAGGATCCACTTTTCGTTACAGAGAGAGTCGGTCCTGCTGTTGCAGTTCCGAACGGCAGCGAAGAAAGCTGATTTTAGTAGTACGGATTACTTTAGGCGGATAATTTCCTTGATTTGCATGTTGGCCTATTAGTTAAGTTGGTAAGAGCTTCGTGCTAATAATGCGAAGGTCGTAGGTTCGATTCCTAAATTATCCACTTTTTTTCCTCCCTTGTAATCTCCTTTTCTCTCTTGTAGTCTTCATAATTTGTCTACACTGTTCTTCATAATATTAATGTTACTTTTTCATATATTACGTTAGATTAGGTTCAACAACAAAGATTAACAAAACATTATAAAAGACAATAGGGCTTCATACTAACACCTTCTAACTCACACCGTTGTTCGGGCGAATTTCGGCTTTCTCCGCTGCCGTTCGGGACTTCTAGTATAAAGTCAAGTGAAGGATCCTAACGGCCACGTCAAACAATCGAATGAGAAGAGACAGACACCTTAGCTTTTACGAACACGCACAATGTTTTGCAATTTTAATTGCCAACAGTGTATATTCAACAGTAAACTTTTGCACCCCGGGTCTACATAAAAAATTGTGTAGAGGTTCTGGCACGCCCACTCGAAGTTCTGGTGTTTGAATATTTGAAACATAAGTTAAAGCAGGAACAATTTAAGATAAAGTAAGTACTTTAATACTCAAGCTTCGTAGGCGAATCGCTTCAAATGCCGAAACAATCAAGGGATAAAAACGGAACTCCCGATAACTGTCACCATGTTTTTAAATTACTTATCTCTAATTTTTGTTGGAATTAAACACGATTACTTGAGAGCTCTTTAGTTTCTTTAAAGGTGCTCTTGTTCTTTTCGCAAGCACAATGCTCTTATTATGAAGATTTTATACTCTATATCTACTTAAGAGCAAAATAAATAATGCATTTGGGTAGGTATTTAATTTCTCTTTTTTTTTTTCTGAGACGATCGATTATCTTACAGAAAGTCCCTCGATTTTCCCTTGGCTTTTATATTATGAATACACAACTAGGAGTATATATAACGATAAGACACTAGTAGAGCAGTTTTGGCAACCTTTGTGGTTACAGAATAGTTTTGGCACATTTCTCATGCACGATTAATCAGCTGGCATCACTAACATTGTAGAAAACGTGCAAATAAAGCCATATAACCCACAAACTTTTAAACTAAAGAATAAGTTTGTTATTTGTGCGCTGAACTTCATTTAAAAACTTTCTCGGCATCTGAAATGCAAATGTGAACATATTTTGCAAACCAGTGAATTCAGATACGTACTTTGTGATTGTTCTTCTCTTTACCGTGTCACACGTTTTGGAAAAAGTATTGTGCTTAAATCCTTATGACCATTTCTTGTCTACTGTTGGTTTTCTCTGACTCAAGTTTATTTCTATTTTCATTAAAAAGCGCTTCTTCCTTATTTTATTTTTTGTTGTTGTTCCATTTATTTCTTTTGGTTAAAATGGGCAGATAATATAATTAAAATAAGCAATTATTAAACGTGAAAACAGAGAGTAATATCACACATTATTAATGAAAATATGTTTTTAGGATATTTAATACTTTCTTTATCATATGATTACAGTACTTAAGTTGATTTTACTTGGTATAAGCAAAGATAACATGTTTTTTCAAAGTATCAACTGTCATAGTCAGCCACATGTCAGAGAAAACATTTTTCATCATAAGAAAAGAAAGTTTACTTCCACTGAAGTGATTGGAGCATATTTTAAAACAAGCTATTTAGGAAGAACTCATACCAGTTACAACAGAACATTAACCTTTCAGGACATCATTGAAATGTTGATCAAGACAAAGTAAAGAAGTTTTGAATAGTCTTGGGGAATGAGCAAAAGATGCGCAGTGGTTTCTGGTCGAGTTTATTTTCTGTTTATGCATTTATAGCAAAACCAGGTAAATACCTCTTTTACTTCCATACTGAACATATTGTAGGGATGGTTTATTGCTCAGCTGTACCGCTCTCATCTTTCTCGCTTGCAATTGTTTATTACGTTTATGCAGCTGAGAAGTTACTCCCACCATAAATTTCCTAGAATTGTCTCGCGCAGATCAATACAAGGACTATTCAAAACTACAGTACTTCCCTCATCTATTTTCTGGTATTCGTATGCCCGAGGTAACCGTGCTTCCCTTGCACTAATGAAGGTTCTGATATTTAAAGAGCTTAAGTGAATGGGCAGGGGGAAGTTTTAGGTTGCTTGAAAAGAAATTAATGTATAACAAGAATTTCAATAGACATTTTTGTGAGGCAACTGTCATTTACTTTTTAAAAGTTTTTCTTTTCGACATATTCATATTCTTTATGTGTTTTAAAATGCATTAATAATCGTACGAGAGGCAAAAAAACTTAAACCTTAAAATAGACAACAGAAGCAAAAAAAAAAAAAACAAAAAAACAAACAAACAAACAAAAAAACTGACTCTACCGACCCCAAATGTACGAAACATGTTCATTTCTATCTGACTCCTAAATATATCCACTCTGATAGAAAAGGTATTTTGCCTAATTTTTGGGCTCTAGTTATGAGCCTAAATAATATACAAATGCATCTATTTTTATTTTAATATATATTTGAAAAAATATAAAATATTATTTTACCCCACATTATTATGTAAATTATATACACAATCAGACAAAATGAACAAGTTAATGCGAAACCTGATATTGTTTGGCAGTAACACTGGTTCAATCTCTATTTTCACTGACGAAGTTGCAATGCGCAAGCTGTTTACAATATACCCGTCAATAACTCTGGACCGCAGTTCAGATTTTATGTTCTTCTTTCTGCTAAAAAGCTGTTCACATAAGTAAATCTTTCCAAATAGAGAACTCTTGAATTGTTTGTATTAAATTATCCAGTAAGCTTTTCCTGTAAACTATATCTTCATTTGTCTATAACCAACGAATGATTTGCTTCTATCTGGCCTTCGTTTTATTTTTCCCTGCACGCGGACCGGATCCGAAGCTGGTAGCTGACAACTGCACACACCTATCTTCAGCCATGGACGCAAATAGTTAAAATATTTATAAGTCCGGTTTGATAAAATATTTTATGGTCACAAGTTATTCTGTTGTTAATGCATTCGCAGGCGTTTTGAATGACAGTAAAAAATGAATAAGGTTGAAATTTGTGGTGTAGTTCAATTCTATTTTCTAAAAGGGAAAACGTGACTTTGATACCATTAATTAGTCAAACATGCAAAAGAAGCATCGAAGAGCACCATGTCCTGGAGCTCCAAAATCAGCTGTAAGGCCAGAAATCATCGATAAAGTCCATGCCATTGTTTTGACTGACAGACAAGTGAAAGTGAGAGAGTTAACAGAGAACTCGGACATATCAACTAAGTGGGTTAATTTTACTTTGCACAATAAATTAAGCAGGAAAAATCTGCACAGTATGGATGTCCCGTCTGCTCACTCTTAAGCACAAGCGAAATGGCATGCAAACATTTATCGACTGTTTGAAAACTATTGAGAAGAATCCAACCAATTTTACAGCGTTTTATGATTATGGACGAAACGTGGAAACAAAACAGCAGTCAACAGCGCACAGTACGAGGGGAACGGGCTCTCAGGGTGCCATTCGATGAGTTCAGTTTTTGAGACGCAAAAGGGATTCTTTTGATTGTCTACATCGGTAAGTGGAACGATATTACTGGAAAACTCTACACATTCATTTTGGAGAGACTGAAGACAGCTATGCGGTAGAGGGGGGGGGGGAGGTGTTTCATCATAACAATGGGGCGGTGCATTCAAGCAGCGTCACCAGGACAAAAGCTTTGGTACTCACTTTCACTTAATTTCGCTCCCTCCAATTGCTATCGTTTTAAACTTCCCTGGATGGATACAATTTAAGTCAAATGAAAAGATCATACAGAAGGCACAGGAGTATTTTGATGCTCTTGAAGAAACTCACCTCACGAGGAATCACGAAGCTGGAGAAACTTTAGAGTAAGTGCGTTGAAAGTCGAGGGAACTATGTCAAAAACTGCAAGGACACATGTTATCAAACCAAGTTATTTATTACAGAACAATCAATGTAACTTTTTTAGAAATGAATCAGTAGATCATTGTGAGGAATGTTTTCCGGGTAGATGCCTGTGTCTTATTTTCTTGTCCAACATTGATCCCGGTGTTTTGAATTTAAGCATTATTTTACTAATTGTAGATCTATTTGGTGGATGAGCAACAAATTCCTACCATAATATTTCAATATACAAGCAAAAGTGTCCGGCCTTTTGGTCCCCGAGTGTATATACTACGAGATGCAACCGCCCTGCGATCTTCTAAACCACAGTGTGTCGCCTTATCCACTAGACACATCAGGTGATATCTCTCTCTAGAAGTCTAGGTTCAAGCTACATAAGATATAGCCGTTGACCGTTGTTCAGTGCTATACTGTCGATTACTCAAAACTTTTAAAGGTCTAGCACTAAATTTTGAATTGCTGATGATAGGCTACATAAATGCAGCGTTCTTCGTACGCGAAGTGGTTTAAAGACGTTCTAAGGACAATTTTAGCCCATTTGTTTTAACACCAACTTATTCCGCAATAATTTCAAATTCTTGATCATATAATTTTGTCATTTTTCTTCCTGTAGTCTAGAGTGCCTGTCTCTAGTTGCTAATTTAAAATTCCTGAAATAAATGCGATTTATTTCATTAACACACTGTATACACTTGTTTGATGAACACACAGCCGTTCAAAATAATGTACTATTCGTGTGACTGTTCAGTGTTCTATTCACTTTTACGGTTCTGGTTATTTTTCTATTTAGCTACATGTTTTAAATAATGCCGACGATGACGGGAATTGTATTAAACTTTTATTTTTAAAAACTATTATTATACAGTAATAAAAAGTATTTATAAGTTTGTATAGAGGATTTTAAAGAAAGTCTTTCCTGTCCACTTCCTTTAAGGTCATTCTTTTATGAGACTTTTTTCACGTTACAACATTTTTACTGAAGCAAAACTGATTTCTTGCTCAAGAGTTGCTCAGCCGGGTTGTCTTCCTCTGTGAATGAGAAGCCATGTTGTACCCAATCGATCCCTTTTTCTTTAGTCTTCCCTTTAATCATTTTCTTTTTACCTGTCAATTCATACCTCACGAGCATTCT
This sequence comes from Metallyticus violacea, assembly GCA_030762175.1. Taxonomy (NCBI): domain Eukaryota; kingdom Metazoa; phylum Arthropoda; class Insecta; order Mantodea; family Metallyticidae; genus Metallyticus; species Metallyticus violacea. The sequence continues at coordinate 67,970,124 of CM060837.1, read as the reverse complement.
GAAATCTGACGTTTGATTGGCATGTTCTTACTAGTGCAAATATCTTTCTTCTATGACGTCCAAAATTCTCTTTTTTACATCTTTTATTTCCTTTTCCATTTTCTTTCGACCTTATCTTTTCTGAATTATCTTATAAATTTACATAAAAAACTTATTTCAACCAAGAGTAGCTGTTTTTATAGTGCTTATTCAAGCCCAGGTTTCAAGCTGTATAATATAATATTTTAATATCAATATTTTTGTAGCTATTTTCCATGTGCAAAATAGGTCTCGAGTCCTGACTGAATACAAACCACTTTTGGAGCTCTGCCGAGAGCACTTCGTGAGTCTGCATACACTCTAGTGGCTAGTTATAGCGGTGGACTGCTTAATGACACTCCATTATAATTATCATCATCATCGCTAGCTGTTATAACTGACACTTCCTACAAGAACCCCATTAAATATACAAACAATGGCGAAAAGTTCGTGGCAATGTTCTCTGTGTCTTAAAATGCAGGCCCAGAGAAAGAAAGGGAAATGCACAAACTTTACTCGAACCTGTGATATTTGTTTACAATAAAAGTAATTTATTGCACACAAAGATACCGATAAGCGAAAAGAACATCGAGTTTAGTTTCAGACTCTTTCCAACGATCTATTTAGTATATATACAGATTTGAAGATCGCCTAATCTGGGTACCTGTTCATTTGGGATGAGGACTAGGGAACAAATACTGAGTTAATTTTTTTACTAATAAAGTACACTAAACAGGGTCAAGGTTGCCATGACTTTATTCAAAGTAGATTGCATTGAGTTGTATGCATTTGGCTTAACGTGTAGGTATATATTATTAAGAGACAAAATTATCATTACCTGCCATTAAACTCAGAATGCCTTTGTTGATTATTCCACCAAGTTTCATTGAGATCAACCAAAACAGTTCTTTTGTAAGTTGTAAGGGCTGTTTAATAAAGCACTATCATCATTTTTAACAACATATCTTTACTCATTCTCATAATTTTGATGATCTTTCTCAAAGTAGTTCCTGTTGACACAATACATATAAGTCAATCTTCAAACACATGCTGTGTGTAGGTAACGACATGAAGTAAGCCATTCCTTTCAATATCAAAATATGAGATTTCTAGAACTTTTCCAACAGAAGCAACTACTTTTGCTTTTTTTATTGTTGGTGATGATGGAGATTTCCAAACAGAGCTTTGATGTTTGCTGTCAGGATCGAAATGATGTAACCAAGTTTCATCAGCAGTGATTACCTCTTCCTGCATTCCTACACCATCATCAACTCTGCAGGTGAACGTTCTTTTGTTCGGAAATCAGCAGTCTTCGAACCCACCGTGCATAAACACCTCTCATATGGAACTTTTCAGTTACTAGCGTGTGGGTGGCACCCAGTGAAATGTTCAGAATTTCTGAAACCGGCTGGGACCCTCTCTCATAATGACAGCAGTGGTGTTAATGCTTTCTTCCGTTAGAGCACAAGCTGGCTGGAGCAGTAGCGCTGGGTCCATTTTCCTCTGAGACTGATTTGTTCCTCTCTTGATGCGGGATACCCAACTTCGACTTCCGTAGACATATGAAAATGTAATTAAGAAGTATTGTGATTTAGTTGTTTATTAATGTGTCTTTTTATGTATATACCTTTATGTTCCTATAGTAATCTTCTAAGAGTGAGTAGGGTGTAGAGTTGTGATATGCACTTCAGAGAAATAAGTAAGCATAATAAGACAGATTCTATGATATAAAAATGATGCTATGCGTTTATCTAGCAGGAACATTGTATGTCTGTTCATGACTCTCTGGAGCCACATGCATTATATTATCACAAGACCCTTCTGTTGTGGTCATCTTTAAAAAGTCATTGGGAAGACAATGTAGACGAAAAGCTGACGTTTCTCCCCTTTGTAGCTTGATCTCTAAAAATTACATATTGCCAAGGGTAGCGTAGGCAATAGTCGTTCAATTGAAAAACGCGGAAATCTAAAAGGAGTTGCAGCCACTCAAAGGCCGAGTTTTTTTACGCTTTAGTTTCCAGAAGATTCCGAAACCGAGTTAGCTAACAATAAGAAGATAGAGGGGAGGAAGGTTCTAAAATTTGAATTCATGCATTGTGACGTTTAAAAAGGGATAAATAACCCAATTCCTGTGGTATTCGGGGAGTTGAAATCATTTCATCGATCGCTCATTCATGACGGTTCGTGAAGACAGGAATTCCCCAGGGTAGTGTTCTGGGTCCGTTATTATTTTCATTATACAATCTCTACCACCTCTACGTCGACGACTTACAACTTTACATATACTCTCGAACTAACGACGTTCATGACGCAATAACCAACATAACCAAGATCTAGACTCAGTTCATTCATGGACACGTACTCTAGGCCTTGATCTTAATCAGCGAATACTAAGCACCATACACATAGACAATATTCCTCTCATCAAAATAAATCAAACACCAATGCCCTTCACCGATTCTGCTAAAAACCTTGGGGTTATTATAGGCGGTAATCTCTGTTGGGAAAATCTTGTTGCTGAAATCTGCAGGAAGGAAAGTTCCTAATCCATGCGTTTAAAAGATTAAGCATGTCCTATCCGTAACATTAAAAAAAAAAAAAAAAAAAAGATCTTGGTGCAATCCCTGCGACTACTGCGATTTTCTGCTTACAGACAAACTGTAACCTACAGCGTGTTCATAATAGGTGCATACGTTACATCTGCGATGTGATCATATAACACCTCCCTCGATATGCTGTCTTGAAAGACCGAAGTCTTTCATTTCTCATATTACTTTTCAAAATTATTCACACATCTTCTCGTTTTCAAAATCTGCCTTCCTCACATAAACTTAACACACGTTCTGAATCCCAGCACGTACTATTATTACATTGTACCGAACATCACTTTACTATCATCATTCACCGTAACCACTGCCCATCTCTGGAATGCATTGCCACAGAGACTGCCAAACTTTAGGAGCATTTCATAAGAAATTGTTTAATATAATCAGAAATAATCGATTACCCTATATTCAGATTCCTTTCGTTACAAGGCATGTATTTATTAGTTTTACCCTGCTGTAGAATCATTCATTCTATTATTTTTACTACTATCATAAATGTTCCTATCTCCTTTATAGTGTTGTCACGTTTATTTTTATGTTTTGCTTGTATCTTTATTTCTACTTTCAATATTTACGTAGGTTGATATATATATATGTATAAATTGTCATTGCTGGTGCTTCTTGTATGTTATAGTTCTTTAATTTTTTTCTTCTTCTTAAGTTAATATTTTTCATTGTCCATATTTATGTATTAGCATACATTTATTTGTATACATTATGTTTTACATTGGTTTATATGTGTACGGAAATTGCAGCTTTACTGCCCATGTTGTGATTGTAACTTCATGTAATTATTATTAGATTGTAATAGCGGAAGAGAAGGCCTAATGGCGTTAGCTCTGGCAGAATAAACAATAAATAAAGGAATCATTACCAATATAGTTATTAAACATTTCAGTGAAACTCAAGCACGAGAGTGTTTTAAATATTTCAGCGAGTCGCTAACATGTCGACTAGTCTTAAGCAGTAAAGCCAGTATTCAGTGGTACTGAAATATTTATTCGTTCTCACTCAGGCTGTTTAAATGATACATGGTCGCGTGCAGTGTTACGGTAATAAGTGGACAGTCAATTAAATCATCTAGGGATGTGAGTGAATTCTGTCCGAGTAAATTAGCAGGTTTGAAGTCACGACGTGTTAATTAGCGTACAAGTGTCACGGGAAAATATTGAGACAGCGGCGTGAAAAGTCTGAATAGTTATGAAGTATTTACTGTGCGTGAAGATCGCAATGAAGACTGTACCCAGTGAGAAATGGTGCACCAATTCCTTGTCAATGGTTCAGACGAGTCCAGAACTATAGGGAAATTTTTAAATAAACACCTTATACATCGCAACTTATATGTTACTTGACTCCCCTTATTCCGTTGGTTAAGTCCAGGAAAGTTGCACAAAAATCCCGAAAAGACAATCACATCTGAAAGCGGCTGGATATGATATGTAAAACGTCAATACAGTCGTGGCATCAATGGGAACACAAGATTCTCCAGCGGGAAAAACCAAAGGAAGTCAGCGACAGAGACAAAGAGAGAGGTGGCTCATCAGAAATCGGCCCGCCTCGCCAACACCACATCTATAAATAACCATTACATGAATCAACTTTCTCTTGATGTAATTAATTATTTCCAATCCCAGTTAATAGCTGCCGCAAATTGGCATCCACTCTCACAATTAATTGTCCATTGTTTATAACCGCTGCACTCTTTAAATATTTTACACCATCTTGAGCTGTGTGTGCTCTAGGGAAGAACATAGGCCTCCATGTAACATTGCATAGATCTCAGCTGAAATTTTTCTGGGACGAAAAGAGTTTCTCAGAGCAACTTGTTGTCCGCCACGTGTCATCTTCATTTTGCTGCAGACGGAACTGTCTCAATTTGCACACATCTCACAGATAGGAACCAAAAGTGACAAAAATGAATTTAGTACCACATTTACATTATGAATTAAAATAACAATACATTGCAAATTTAAATTCTAGAGTTTTATGCCTGTAAAAATTATGATTCTTCTTTATTGAACAGTCTTCCTTCATTTAATTGTTCATAGGTTCTCTTTGACCCATATAAGAGAACTAGTATAAAAGTCTGAGTCACGCAAAAATTATTCCATTTTTCTATAAACAGCTGAATCTTCCGGAAATACCCAAGTCACTCTTTCTGAGGGATAGCGCTTGGCCTCTAATCATAATGTTCAGTGATTGTTCTGCCATTTTCCAAAAGCAGTGCCGACAGGGCTGGCGGAAGACACTAAGGCATCGACTCGTGAACAAAAGACCTTCGGTTTGATTTCCGCCGGTACTGATCTTCCAGGTTGAGGATTTTACAGTTTTTGCTCAGAACTCATTAGGTCCGGGTTTGATTCCTGGTAGGATTACGGTCCTAATTTAGTTTATTAAGAAGTTTTCCCCTCAGTTCTTAAAGCGAATGCCTGGGAAAATAGGCCACAATGTTTTTTGAACTCATTCTGCAGAAATATTATTGATATTATTTACAAAATGTTTCCATGTCTATTGGAAGATATCTTAAGAAAAACTGAACATGAATACGGTTTAAACATAGTTTGAAGAAAGATTTACAATCTCATGATCGCCTACTACATTGTGTTTGTAGCCCCCTTTTCAGCAGAACGCAACAATAAAGCAGGATTGCACATTAACCAATAGGGGAAAGATGTAACAATCAGTATCGCGAAACTCACCTAGCGGGAAATATCTAGGTAACAATACATTTTCTGAAGAGATATCCGTATTGTTGCAGTAGTAACAGCAAATTCATACTTATTAATAGATCAAAGAATATGAAAATTAAAAGCGAAATAATGAACACGTACATCCTAGTATTTCTTTTATACGTATCCAAAATGGGGAGAGACCAACAACAGATGTAAAAAATAAAAAAATAAAAAAATAAAAAAATAAATAAAAAATAAGGAAACAAAAATACTAAATATTATACCAAAGGAGGAAATACGAAATAAAAAAGTAAGAAAACAGGTCTTCAAAATTCTATCACAGCTAGAGACGGAACAGGTGATGCGGCAAGATCCCAATAGAATGGGGCTATAGAATTACAGTTTGGTACCCTAGAATCGACAAAGGAAAACCAGAACTGCAGATGGCGAATTGAGGAACTCTTCGGTAGCAAATGGCTTACGTCAGCAAAGGATTGGAAGCAGCGGAACCTGCTAATCAAGAAAGTAACAATGGACACTAATGAATCTCTCTTGGAGTAGCTAAACGGAACTATCTAAAAATCATCTCCTTTTATTAGAAAAAGACCATTACCCACGGGGAATATTTTGGGCTAATCTTAATTCTATCATCTGGTACAATAGATCTCAATTTTGCAATTTAATTACCATTAAAAATTAAAACAAATTAAGCCCCAATACATGAATGGTCACAGAGCGTGGTCTCACACACTGTTGTTTAAAAAGTGACAACTTCTTTCCTATACTCCACCTCTTGAAAGCCTCTTATCTGAGAGGACTCAAACCAAAGACTAGTTTTTGGCTGTGAATCAGTGAACAGCTCCCATCATCAGCAGTGCCACCAACCTGTGAGATTTTTACCATTTTGGGGAGACTTTTAGTGCAGAAATTGTGAAAATGGGAGAAAGAAATTAAAATTACACTTTTAAATATTTTTGCTTTCGATGTTTATTAAAATAATTCAAATGCTTCGATTTTATTTCTAATGTTTACAACTGACATAACACTGCTTGCCAGTTGATACAGCAAAATTATGGCTGAGGAGATAGAAAAATATGTTGTATAGATTCTCTGTGTCAGTAGCCAACATCCATGCTGTTTATGGTTGACCATCACACAACTTAGTAGCTATACGCTGCTTGATAGCAATACTCCATTCAGCAACGAATTTTGCATTTATATCAAAATTTTAACTCCGTAGGAATAATTTTTGAAACAAAATTTCTCTGTGGAATTTCGTAGGAGCACTCTTCCAGAATCATTCAGTCGTGGTCTGTTTTTCGCCTTTCGGAGGCATTTAACGGCTCCCATCAAGGAGAACATTTTCTCGCATTTTAATGTTAGTTTCGGGTGATAGATACGGCGACTTATTCTATAAGACCAAGCTATTGCTCATACAAGATTTTCTGCATTACGGTACCCATATGGGGAAAAATGTTTCTTGGTTACTGCTGTTGATAAACTATCACTTCTCTCATTTTAGGGGATGTTTCCACCCCTTAAACAAGTGGACCGTGAATGCAAAGCACCCCCAACTATCTCTGTGCACGTTTAATCTAAATTTCAATACATACAAAATCATTTCACAAACCCTTTCCGTTTTCAAGCTTCATTTTGCACTTACTGGCCTCCAGCACCCTCCCAGCTTCAAAAGACTTTGCTATTCTTACGGTATACCGCAATGAAGCTTTTAAGTGATAAAATAAACTCTGCACTTGTTCTTAACTTGTAACTTACAGATAGACGTGGCAACGGAATGGACCACACTCCCTGCACCGCGACAAGGGGCACGGCAACGCCCAGGTAGGAAGAGTGGGGTGGGGGTAGAGAAACATCCTTCCCAATCGTTACCATCCGTTGATTGCCTCATCTGTGTCAACAAGGACCATCACGGCATCTCCCTCGTGCGCTGTCCTCGCCCTTAGTGCATGTTAACAGAAATAAGGGCGGGAGTGAATTGTGAATTATACAGTTCCAGTTATATTTTACGTTCAATTGTTCTGGGACAGGAGTGACGTCAGCTGCGGATCCAGCTATCATTTTTTAAGTGCTTGTTTCAACATTTAAGTGAAGCGACTATGCTTCCATCTCCATAACTCATTTGCAATGCCTTTTTACATTGCAGAACATATTTTGATGTGAAAGCTCTTGAAAATGCCTACAGATATTACAATGCAAGTTTAAAAACGGTAGAGCTGGAGAAAAATGTACGTTTCTTTCTCGTCTTATTTCTTCAACACGCCTTACGTTTATTTCTGTACAAGAATATTCAATGCATAAATCTCGTATATTCCTATTCTCAGCTGTTGAAATGATGAACCGACTCAACTTAGGACATTAGAGTGTGTCTAGTACCTGCAAATGGAGGGAAAGTTTCCGTCTGAAATATAAGATATTTAAAAAAAAAAACTTTTAAGGGAGGTGCTGTCTTACCAATGCTGGGCGTCAAAATCCTAAGCATGGCTTCCTTCGGAAGGGAAGTAAAGCCGTGGGTCCCGTGTCGTACATTTATGGCACGAAAAAGAACCTCAAGCCTGAAAGAAGAGGCCTCTGAGCAAAATTTGTCGACTGTTTCACGCCCTGATTTGAATGGGACTTTGATGACCTGAGATGTTAAAGAGCGTTCATAAATAAATAAAATCAACAAAAAAGCACATAAAATGCACTGAAGTATTTCGATGCATGTCAACGAACCTTCAAATTCATGAAACAGCCACTACACTTGCCTAATGCACGTTTTGAACACTGAAGAGAGAAACAGATAAGAACCCATAACCTAGACCCGAAGTTTTCAAGCACGTTTCATATGCTCTGGACCGTCTCTAGTTCAATACTATGGTTCTTCATTTTGGTTTCTAGAGCGAATAAGACGTTGAGAAAATGCAACTATTATTTTGGAACAGAGGCAATATAAAACTTTAACTAAAAAGTTAGAGATGCAAAATGAAATGTTGGTATTATTAAAAAACGGTTCAAAGTCAAAACTTGTGAACAACATCTTAGACATTTTCTGAATAGGAATGAGTCATGAGGTCGATAACTATGATCCAGAAAATAAATTTAAAATATATGGAAATATCTGGAGTCGTCCACTCCTTTCCACCTCCGAGGAAATTCATGGTGCAGCCATCAGAAGATTAGATGTTGTTCTGGTTGGTTATTTGCAGAGAGGAGCTGAAATAACAAGTCATTATTATGCAAATTTAATTTCAAAGTTGCGAGACGTTATCAAGAAAATTAAGACAAGCTTATGACACAAGTCTTGTTTTGCACAGGCTGCAATTGATGAAAACTGGTTCAACGTACAGCTTACTCCCTAGATTTAATTCCAGTGATTTGAGGCTGTTCTCAAAGGTGAAATAAAAACTTCCAGGGAGTAATTTTCATCAGGTAATAAGCTCATACCGACTAAAAATGAGTGATTTACAGTGTTTGAATAATGATTTCAGGAGGCATAGGATTATTATAGCATCGCTTGGAGAAGTGCATTAGTCTTTAAGGTGCGAGGTAAAAACAAGTACGGGGCTTCCAGAATATGCCCTTACCGATAGCATGAGATTTATGCGTCGTGGCAGCTGAACATACCACAGTCATCCGCGCATTTATTTCGACACGACCATTTTAGTGAAACTATGTCTGGTCTGAAAAGAACCCAAGCTGTGGGTCGATTAATGCTTCAGTCACTGATGAAAGAAACCACTCACAATATTGCACACATGCTAAGGGATCAGCTTATCGTATGCAATGAAAACATGTACATTTGTAAAGTTTGAGTTTTAACACTTTTGTTGTTGTATATGCAGAAAATACTGAAACCGCAACATGATGTGTCACTTGCGATAGTGGTTTTGTTGATCTATGTTTCTTGTTTTGCACAGAACCAATAGTGAAAAATGTGTGAATTGCAATTCTGAAAGAAGCAAACTTCCGAATAAATTCCTCCTAACGCGACGAGCTGATTCATAATTATAAACAACATTTACACAAAAATACATTGCTCTAAAGACTTCGTGAATGTATGTAGACTGCTCGGAAGTTCACGGGGGCCATGAGTGCGGAGATGAGCCTGCCTTGGCTGAGACCCAAAACCCCATGCAAGCGGTAAGAACATATTCTAAACCGGTAGTTTAGAACGAACTCAAGTGCATCATGGATGAAAAACAGGGATGTACTTTCATAGATTAGCTTTATTTTACTAGCTCATGTAACATTTTACGTATTTATAACGTATAATAAACTGAAGGGAATAAACTGGTCCTAGTTTTTATAATTTGCTTTACTTTTTGAATGTACTATTTTAGCTCCTAAATTGAAAAATTACAATGTTCAAGATATTAACTGCGTGTATTAAAAGGCATAATGCGATTAGGTTAGTTTACTTTTTTACACAAGAAGTGCTGCAATTGGCAATAATCAATTTTATTTTTCACCCTAAATAAAAACAATAAGAACATGGTACACTTTATATGTGATAGAACGCTGTATCAACTTCGATATAGACCTTATTGTAACATATATCAGTTTAATAATTGTTACCAATATAACAAGCAATTTGATTGGATATCTCCTTACAGTTGAATGCAAGGAACGTTTGAATGTACAGAGTCTCACAACAGAAATAATTCAATTGTACCTACGTAATCTGATCACAAGTTCTGTGCACATCTCTCGAAGAGGAAGCTGTAATAGAAAGCAGAGCAGATAAAAGAGCAAAGGAAGAAGTATAAAGTACACGTGTAAATGAATAAACCTTTGTTACGATGGAACTTTTATTTTTAAAAATAGTGTTTCGCTACCTCTAGATTTTTTAAAACTTAAGTGTTTTAGAGTTAAGATCTTTGGTTAACATTTTTTAAAGATCTATGAAAATTATTTAAAACTTAACAGCATATTCATATTAACCATTTAATTGAATCTAAAAGAAGAAGAGTCCCGGTTTTATTAAATTCACTGAACATAGTTTAATTTGACGTACTTAAAGGATTTTTTAAAAAAAATTAATACCAATTCTTAATTTTATTTCGAACATGCTTACAAGCTTTTCCACTAAATATTTCATTATAAAACTAAATTAAAAGTTTTGGAGTAAAACATCGCCGAGTGTTTATTATTAAATTATTGTTTTTAATATTATATAACTGCCATGGGTGGCCGAGGTCGTTAAGGCACGGACTCGTGAGCGGGAGACCTGGGGTTCGAATCCCGCCAGGACCGTCCTCCCTGACTGTATTTTTCTAGGTTTTTCTCAATCTTCACAACTGGCAAATGAAATGCCGGGAAGCTACCTTAAACTTAGGCCTTGAACGTTCCTTCCTTTAAAAAATCCATTCTCAATTTTTAATTTCATCTCATGTATCAACAGTGTCCACCACTTGTGGTGCCTCAGCAGTAAAAATGGACGTTAAACCTGCTCACAAAAAAAAAAAAAAAAATAATACTTCCCCAGTAAGCAGTCCATATCTCAAATAAGGTCACTGTATATGTATATTTACATTTTTATGAATGAATTTAAAAATTCTCTCTACTAAATGAAAACATTTTATGATCCAATTGTGCTAAAACTTATTTTCCATAACTGCTATATTTACTCATACTTCCGGTATAATGAAAACGTAACATCAACAAGTGTTATGGAATACTAGCTATTTTTGTTAGCTGGATTAGAATTAATTTAAATATTTACACCAGTGTAACATATTTTCATTGTATTAACATTATTTTAGTGGCAGTATACAAGAGTCAGTCAGAAAGTAATGCATTAAATTTTTATACTTACAAGAAAAATAAGTGAAATTTACACAGCTTTAGCTTTCGGGATTAATTTTTTACTTCTGAACATAATCTTCGTACTTTTCAACAAGGGCGTGCATTCCCGTGCGGTAAAAGTCACTGTCCTCAACATGATACTCTCAATTCATCAGTTGTTACCTGGCAGTCAGCACGAATGATCTCATCGATTCGTTGCATGTTGCATGCAGTCACCACAATAGCTGCACGTAGGTGTACAGTATCAGGTACTTCGAACAATACGCTGACCGGACGTATATGGTACATTCATCTTTGCAAACAGTCGTCTTAAACTTTTCGTAGGATTGCTTTCCTCGGTACTAGTGGGTACTGGTAACCATACTTGCCTTCTAAATCCAAGATCGCGGGTTCAAAGCCGGCCAGGATCGATGGATTTTTTTTCGGGCGTAAAAATCCTAAGTATGACTTCCTTCGGAAGGGAAGTAAAGCCGTGGGTCCCGTGTCGTATATTTACGGCACGTAAAATAACCTCAAACCTGAAATAAGAGGCCTCTGAGCAAAATTTGTCGACCGTTTCACGCTCTGAATGGAGTGGGACGCTATGACCTGAGATGTCAAAGACCGTCCATAAATAAAACAACTCAACAATAAAATGAACAATAGCTGGACAATACTTTGTTTTTCATCAGGCAAGAGGGTACGTTCTTTAGCTTCCATACAGCAACGAACACAACGCCTTTACAGTGCTGATATCCGCTTTTGCATTCCAGTGAATATTATTCAGTCTTTCATGAATGCGAATCAAATTTTCACTTGCCGCATTCAGTTCTATTGCAACTGACTATCTTATGAGCACTTCAATTTCAGTCATTTTTAAAAGAATAATCTATTTACTTAAGTCATTATTGTCAAAGACTATAAAATAGAGAAATTTGGAGAAATTGCTCCAAATTCAAAATTCTGACATTACCTACTTATTTAAAAACAAAAAATTGGAAGCATTATTTTCTGACTCTCGTAAAAATATTCTCTTAAATGCTCTGAGTAAAAGAGCATTTTGATACATTTACTTTGATCTAACTTTAGCGCTCTCTCCAGGTTAAAAATACTAGATGATGAAATATGGAACTTGAAAAAGATTAGAAAAAATATAATACTAATGCTTATGAGAAAATTTCATATATAATATATATTTGATATAAAGGTTCAAAGTATAGTCTCTAATAAAAGAAAAATTCAAAAACTACCTGCACAACAATACTAATTCTGCATGCCTCGTTCTAGATTAAAATCAACTTTTGTTATATTACATAATACTTAAATTTCATTAACCCTTTTAGAGGCCTGACGCAATTTTCCCTAATTAAGATTTCCAATAAAATATATATCACTTAAAATTTTCTCATAAGCATTAGTGTAAGTTATTTTTAATCTTTTTCAAGTTCCATATTTCATCATCTAATATTTTTTCCCTAGGGAGAGCGCTAAAAGAATTCATTTAAACATTTTGATACATTTACTTTGATCTAACCCTGACGCCTGCAGACTGTTAACTCGTGCGCCGAGAGCACAAGTGGCATGCAGCGTTGCCGAACTGAACATCCCATAGTTGTGCGGTAGCGAAATGTTGAAAAGGAATTTAATAACGTGGCTTTGCCTAGCCTTTTGTAGAGATAGTACCAAAGAGTGTGAAATAATAAATGCCATAGAAGCATAATATTCATTTTTTATTATTTTTAATTATTATCTTTTATTTATTTAAGCTCCAAGAACGTAACAAAGGTTCTAGAAAGATAAAGAAACAAAGTATTAACATTAACAACAGAAAATGGACAAAATATGTAAAGCAGCAGCAAAAATTTCCCAGACACATTAACAGAGCAATACGTACTTACAAACATATTGCACTAAACACAAACACGAAAATAACAACACACGACACAGAGTAATCAAAACAGGCATGCTAAATGTAAGACACACAGACATACAGACATACACTGACAACACCAAAACATCAACAGGCTGACAACACCCACACAGGCGGGAAAATGAAGGTTTTGCTGATTGGGACATACAATGGTGCCATTTTTAAGACAAAAAAAATTACGTTGACTACGTCACAATTAGTAATACATAAACTCACACGATTTTTGGACAACTCTTATCATGAAACGTGTTGTGCATAAAACATGTCTCTTTTTCCTCAAAAGTATAAACTTAAAATTAAAATGCTAATACTGTAAAGACACCATCAGCATCTCTCATGCACAGCGGCGCATTTTGCTTCTAGTTTTAGAAAGCGGTCAATTCATAATATGTTGATAATACAAGAATTTTCTATTTCTTGCGTGCAAATAAATAAATAAATAAAAATATAAAAGTATGTTTACGCGTATGAATGCATGGGAAGTAAAACAGTAGCTCGCATGTTGTAAATTTAAGGCATGTAAAAGAACCTCAAGCCTGAAAGAAGAGGTCTCTGAGCAAAATTTATCGGCCGTTTCACGCCCTGAATTGAATGGGACGTTGATGACCTGAGAAGTTAAACAGCGTCTGTAAATAAACCAAATCAACTATTCCTCGCGGAAGTGTTCCTATTGGGAGCGTAGACACAAACGGCCAGCATTGAGCAAGGCTGAAGTATCGAAATGTTCTTCTTTGTCCCTAACAATCCAATCCAACTAAAACTCATTTAGACACAGATAATACAAAACAAGTGGCAAAATTTAATATTTAGTACAAAAGCAATATGTAAAAATAAAAATTCTTCCCTCCAGTTTTTATCAGTTTGAATGGTAACTTTTCCTATAGCTAACTTCACAATTACTGGTTCATTGTGAAGAATATGCGTCAAATGAGCATGCCATTTAGGTCATAAAGCTTCATAAAATCGGCTGGAAATTAAAACATTGAAAACCCCTGTGCAAAGTCTACAGTCCCACGATGATTATGTTCAAAAAATAATTTTTCAAAAAATGTGCCCGGCTGCCTTTGCTATTAAAATTTAAAAAAAAAATTCTGCCTAAGAGAGCCATTGAAATCTAGGGAGGCTGCGTCAATTAAAAAACGATACCTTTAGTATTACAGTACATACACCATTGTATAAAAAGAGTATATCTTTTTATTTAAGAAGGAGAAAAACTATCGAATATCAAATAATGTTTTATACGTGTTGTAAAATGTTACTTTTTTAAATAAATAGAACGCAATTAAATGCATTATTAATAAATTGATTTATTACTGCTCAATGCAATTAGATTGGTTTTGTTAAGAAAACCTATAAAGTATGTAATCTGTGCCAAATATCTAAACATTTAAAATTTAATTTAGGTATATTTATACTAAGAATGACAATTTTTAACATTAGTGGCTTTATATTTATGAACCTCTAAACTATGTGAACGAGTGAAAACACCCAGCATGTGCATCTAGCATTTAAGCGTCTAGGTTTGACAATTTGTTCCATTCGCTGGTACAGCATGCGAAAAAAAAAAAAAAAAAAAAAAACATGTACAAAGAAGTTTCGAATAGAAAGTAGGCTTGGAGCTAATGCTCGAGAGTACAAACCTCAGATTTTATCAGCCTTTTCGATACAGCGGTAAAAACAATACCAATGCCGCGGAATTCCGAAAAAAACTTGTGCACCAGACATGATTTCGCTTCCTTATAAACCCGCCGTTTCGTTACGCTCGAATATTTTCTTGATTTGAAACAATTCATCTCACTCTCCGCAATGCTGGACGAGGTTTTAGTGTGTATTTTAGTTTTAGCAAATAAGGCAATTAAACGTCCAAGGGCACCAAATTTTAGTGATCTGTAGAATTTCGTAAATATGGCACAAACGTATGAAGTAGTTATAGAAGGTAAAAAGATTGACGTTTGAAGGAAACGTAAAACCCCTGAGAAAAGATTTGCCCTGAAATTTGACTTACTTACTGCCTGTAATTTAATGAAAATATCCAGATCTGGCATTTCTCCCCTTTAGGAAACTCAATTTCACATATGTGTAATCCAGGACACTCAAATAAACTATTAATACACCCCCACCTTTGGCCGAGGTCGTTAAGCCACGGACTCTTAAGCGGGAGGTGTGGGATTCGATGTCCGCCAGCGCCATCCTCCTTGATTTGAGTTTTTTTCTTCCTTCGGGTTTTCCTCAGTCCTTATAAATAGCAAATACAAGGGAGGAAACTTAAATATAGGCCTGAAACGCTTCCTTCCTTCTGCCCTTTCGCAAATTATAATTTAATTACATGTATATCACCAGTGTCAGGCGGTGCCTCGGTAGGAAAAGGGGGTTTAACACTATTCAAAAATAAGTAAATAAAACAAAATAATGAAAGAAACACCTAAAGGTAGTTTCAGTCGCAATCTTCTGTGAAAATATTCGTTATCCAATGCATAAAATGGGTCCTACTTTCTCAATACGCTCAATTAATTGCAGATATCGAAGATATAAATACTTGCATACCATTTTCAATGTACTGCTCATACATTTTGCCACGATAAAGTAGACACAGAGCATAAAAAGTGTGACTTTATCGGGGTAAAGCTAAGCGATATATGAAAAACTGAGGTTGGCGCACTTGGGCATAAATCTCTTGGAGTAAGAACACATGGTCCGAGACATTTTAGTATCAGCGTTATAGCTAGGTTGCAATGTGACGTGCGTTCATAGGCACTCAAATGTACAGCTCAATATAACCACAAGTATTGCACTGTATACAGTTCTTTGTGGAAGTGGTAAGGGCGCTAAGAGAACTACAGTAGGTAAGTTTTTTAATAACTATTACACTAACTTCAGTTTATTAACTTACTTATTAGCATTTATTGGTTGTTGTTTCACGTAGGAAGAGCTTATTTCGAACAGGCGAGACACTAAAGAATTGTCCTACATTTGGTAAAATAAATAATTTATTTCAGTTAAGCTAGTATTTTCAGTACTCTCGACATTTATGGCTTGCAGTTAACGTCTGCAGCATCTTAGATCGTTTGTTACTATTCTCGAGGTGCCTATTTTTCAACTCCCTTTCTACTAGTTAAATTCTTTGTTTATATTTGACCTCACCGTGTAGAATTTTGGAGTACTGCTTTCAAACATGGTCCTTTTTATATGGATGTTTTAAATGCAGTTTCTTGTGGAATGACACCAATGAAGTCATATCCCAGGGGACACAATATAGTTCCCAGAAAAGCCATACCCTAAAGCAGTTATTTATTCAATTAGGAAATTCTAGACTAGCATTCTAGCGTTGTAACATTATTCCAAAAACAGGTGAATTTGATCTAATAATGAAACGGGTTATAAAATATATAATAGTAAACATGCTTTAGACCAAAACTTTAAACTCTACGATGTCATAGATTAAAACTAGACATATTAGTTAACGAGTTTATTACTGGAGAAGATATAAATCGCATGAAAAGTATTATCTGTATGGATTGAATTGCTAGGGATGGAGATAGATATTCGGTACTCTAGCCTTGCTCTATGGCTGGCCGTTTGTGCCTAAGCCCACAATACAGTCACTACCGGGCTGATAAGATTCACGGACGTATACGGGAGTTCCTAACATTGTATGCAGATAGAACACCCCGACACTAGCGGAGCTTCTTCCCAGAAGTCGCTTCCATATGCAGAAACCTTTCCAAAGCGCAATCTGTCACACAGAAACCACCCCTGGAACTTTCCAACATATCATATGAAATGATTGATCGGAAAATTCTTGGAATGGTCAGGATGGAGGCCCCAAGGGACCTTCCAAATACGACCCCCTAGCGTTACCGTCTAAGCTCCCTCCCCGCTCTGTAGCCATGAATATTACACGAAATACAGAAAAAATCCTTAATATATATTCACCAGATCAGGGAACATCAAACTTGGGTGGCCGAGGTCGTAAAGGCGCAGACTCGTGATCGGGAGGTCGGAGGTTCGATTCCCACCAGGATCGCCCTCCCTGACTGAGTTTTATTCCAAGTATTCCTCAGTTCTCACAAATGATAAAGGCCGAGAAGTTACCGTAAATATTAGGTCTGCAACGCTTCCTTCCTTAAAAAAATACTACTTTCCCAATTTATCATTTCATTTCATTTACCATCAGTGTCTATCACCTGTGGTGTGTCAGTAGTAAACACGGGCGTTAAAACTACTCAAAAGGGGGGAGGGCATCAACAAATTTCACGAAGGTATCACAGCACAGAATTAGGAGAAATAAGGAGACATTTTTCTTTGCCATTGTGATAAAAAATAAAACATCTTTCCTTGGAATATCGACGCCAACAACTGCCCCAAAATAAACAAAATTGCTGTCTTCAGCTAACTCGTTAGAACAATTAACTCATAGTTAACTAATATTTGAAACTCCAAACTTTAGTGATTAAATAATGTTCCAAGGAATAAGGAAAGATGCCAATCAATAAATTTAATGCGGATCGGATCTCACTGTGTTACCACATTTCCCAAACCGCCCAGAATTAGTGCCAATCGATTTCCATCTATTACTATGCATCAAATGAAGAAGTTTAAAGAAACTGGATCTTCCGTAAAGCATTCATCAAAAATGTTCAAAGATACATTAATTTTCATTCAACTCGGGTATATTTTTTGAATTACTTGTTCTTGCAACAACGATTAAATCGCGGAAATAATTATTGGTAGGCGACAGATATTTTAGCCCTTTCACAAACAAAAATAATAAACGGGAATTGTTAACAAATTATAAAGTGCGATCCCCTTTTAACTTTTCCCAAACAAATCGTCTAATTGTGCAATTATGCATAATCACCTTCTTTCTTAGAATATAAAGTTACAAAAGGCATTTTTGAAGTAAATTTTCGATAAGTGTAATAGAAGCAGGTAGAAATAAAGAGAGAAATGGTGTAATTGAACATGCAAAAAAAAAAAAAAAAAAAAAAAAAAATTCTTCATTTTAAATGACTTTTCATATTCTTACTGCCTGAGCTTAACTCGCCCAATGTGAGAATAAATTGCCCAAATAGTACACGAAAATATAGTGAGGGTAATTGAATTTCGGGTGGACAGGGCTCGGTTGGGTACTCGGAGAACCCAGTTGTCAAGTTCGTATAATGCAGGTAGTAGTTTGAAATTAGCTTGAAGTAAACTTTTTCAGCTACTTCCATGTGTTACTCGGTGCTTTTGTTCTCTACTTGTTCTAGTGTCTGGCAATTTCCTAAGTAGTGTAGGGAAAATGATGAAATAAGCGAGTGCTCTTTCATACGCTGTGACAATATAACAATAAAATAAAAATAAATAGCAGAAAGCTTTGAATTTCACACACACAGATTCATTCAATTTGTCCTCACTCCCCTTTCTTGTTATCCATTTCAGACATAAGCTGTCTCACTTTCAACAGAAATTAATCTGTTCTCTCCTTCTCTTTCTTGCTTGCCGGAGAGCCCAGCTTAAGACCTAATGAAAAACCCTTGAAAACTACTTTACCGGATAGTGAACTGACTGATTCGGAAACCAAGCCCGGCCCACGGATTAGGAGGCACAGAGGTGATGATCGCCTTAACACCTAATGAAACACCGTTGAAAACCTCGGTCAGTGAATGACTTAGCCCACAAAGTTCCTTGAGCTCATATCATCTATCATTCCCTACGGCAGCTATCATTAGGATAGCGCACCTTCTAGACATCCCAATCTCAGAAGTCGGCTATACACTCGGAGCATCCCACAATTGCCGACCTTGAAAAAAAAACATTCAGCAAGCATATGTATCTATGATTCCGCCTTCTCACAGGTGCAGCAAATTTTCAATCCATTTTTGTTGATTTTAATCCTCCACCATGCACCTAATCTGAACTATTCATGAACATTTAAACATGAATAAGGTTAGTGCAAGATGGGTGCCAAGACTTATTTCCTCAATCTAAAAGCAGCAACGAGTCATCTGTTGTCAGGTATTTTTGGAACTCTGTCGTGGCAACGAGAGAGAAGTTCTGCAAACCATTATTAAGATGAAGATGAAACTACGGTCCTCTACTATGATCCCTAGTCCGAAAGAGAATCAATGGAGTGGCGCAAACCTGGCGAAGCACCGCCTCTAAAGACCAAGGTCACTCAGTCAACCAAGCAGATCATGGCCACAATCTTTTGGAACTGTGAAGAAATACTCTTCATTAACTTCAAGGAGAGGAACACCACAGTAAATGGGGAGTACTATGCTGACCTACTACACAGACTACGTGCTTCCATCAAAGAGAAAAGGCGAGGAAAGCTGAGTAGTGGTGTGTGCCTTCTTCATGACAACGCGCCTATGCACATGCTATTGTTGCAAAGGAAGCTGTGAAGAAATGTGACTTCAAGGAGATCAACCACCCCCCTTACAGCCAAGATCTAGCTATTTCTTGTTCTCAATACTCATGAAGGACTTTCAAGGAAGTAAATTGAAGTGTGATGAAGAAATGATGGATGCTGTTTATGCCCTTTTTGCAGACAAGACTTCTGACTATTTGGGGGGGGGGGGAGGATTGAAATATTAATTCAAAGATGTGAGAAATGTACTGCAATAAAGGATAAGTATATTGAAAAGTGAAATATAGTTTTTGTCTTTATCATACCTAAAATGGTTAGGCCGGAAACTTATGGACCTACCTTTGTATTCCAAAGAATGGCAGGGAAACAGGTGGCTTAATGGGTACCATATAAGATACTTATTTCACGATAAAGTTTATGGTATCAATTGAATTGTTAGCAATAGGATGGCTTTCATTTTGTTCAGTTCACCTGCATAGTCTTTACGCCTGTGGCCGCCGTTTGTTTTCATCTGTGAACTTCACCACAAAAGTATTGCTGGATTGTACTGCATCTTTACACAGTGCCATATACGAGAAATATTTACAAGTTTTACCTGAAAGTTAACTATATTAGGCTTTAATCTCCCCTTTCCTGAACTGCATCTGTAATCACAGATTTGCATTACAACACTCAGCTCTCAGCTATCAGATGTTGCACCTTTGACTTTCTACTCCCAATTGTAACTAATGAGCTTGTACTGGAATACGACTATAGAGGACTCTTTAGTTACTATCCAGTGCCATAAATATTACCACAGATGCCACTTATCCTGCACGCACGTTAATACAGCTCATTATAATATTTTTTGGTATGGAGGGAGTTTCTGCTGTAGGAAACAAACCCAAATGTGAATCTCGACGTGCTTATCTGATGTCCGTTCGGTGGCTAAGACTGTGTGTTAAATATGAACATGGCGAAAAGATGAACTAAGCTCTCTTGAAACAGCCTGCTTCTTATACAGTTTATGCATTGAATAGAGAGGCCTTGATAATGTTATGTGACGTAAACGTGCAGTTAGCTACAACTAAGAGACACCCAATGTCTGACAGGTTGCATACGTTCAAGAGTTAATAGGGGTGGATGGTTTCACCGTATATATATTTTTATACCTCCAGTAACTTATGGTGTGATTTCCAGTTATAAAAGCGACCTGTGTTTTCCTGGGAACGAACACACCCACGCTAATGATGTACCCGGTAAAGCTCGCGCGTTTTAACGACCACAGCCACATCCAGTAGCCATTTATGACAACAATAACACTTAATAACAACGACGCACCACAGAAAGCATGTATGGGAACATTAAACGTCCAAATCTCCTATCCCATTCACACAAGGCAGTTTTAAAGGTTTAATTATCTGTGGGGACATGAAAGCACGAGGCTTATGTTACGGTGCTTAGCACGCTTATCAAAATACAGGTGGTTATTGGCTTGTATTTCCTAAAATAGGATTATGTGGTTGCCAAATCAGAATTACTATATTGTGGTATTTGCTATCTAAAAGTGAAATTGTTTAATTTTCTGGAAGCATGGACCCAAAAATATACACGTGCGTTAACAGGTGGTTGCAGTTTCTATATGTGCAGTAGGTCCGTCTGATGCATCCAAATGGCGTTCAATGACAGAGGCGTCCAGTTTTCTCAATTCCTTCAGGAGCACTCATGATAACAAAAATTATTGAATGCATATACATCAGTACTTAAATAAATCTGAACAGTAATAATGTAACATATGTAAACATGTAATTTGTGAAATAAATTATAAAAGTTCTAGAATATACCTCCCAGTATAGGAAACAGTATTACAGATTTTCATCTTATTTTTATTAAGCACTTAAATATTATAGATATCTTTAACTAATAATTAATAAAGATATAATTTTTACGCTGTTGACATATGATCTGAGCATAATGTGATTCATAGTTTACATTTATGGATTTCTAGTAGCAAAACGTAGGCTGAGACATGGTACGCCAAAATTAACGAAAAATCTCATTAATACTAAAGATACTCAAACTTATAGCCAAAGCTTCGAAATTTGAACAGTTAGGTCATACGCTGTCTTACCCAAAATGCTTATACACGACATCTCTATACTCTCAGAAATTATTTCGGTGTATTTCATTAACATCCTGTATATATTAAAGATGGTGTTGCAAGTTTAAATATTGTAGGACATCCTGTTGTTCTTTAAAATGTACCGCAACAGGCTAACTAAAGAACTGGAGATGAAAAAATAAAAACTCTAATGTGAAAACGGTTGAGAGTCAACATTTGTAAGCAACATTTAAGACATTTTTGAGCAAACAACTGGGTATTCTCAGATTTATAATATTAATGAACAATGGTTCATCGACATATTCCTCAGAATGTAGACGTAGGAGGTTTCCATTCTCTAAGATATTCCATTTTGTAGAGATTTGGAGATGCACTCAAGGAGAAATGTCATGAAAATTTGAGGCGAGATATACTCTTACTTCAAGCCACGCGTTGTTTTGTGTTGTAATGACTGCAACAGATAAATTAGGGTTTAACTGACGGAATATTCTGCTTACTCTTCAATCGACTTTTTTGTGGTTTCCTCCTGGTTGCTTATTCGAATGTTGGGGTTTCCACGAAATTTCTGCTTTCCTATTGCATATTGTGGCGAATATAGGCAGTAATAATGCATTGGCAATACTACAGAGAATTGTGTGTGTGTGTTATTGAAGCATTGTCAATGCATTATTACCATATATTGTTAGCTAAACAATTAGGTAGGGAATGCAGAGTTTGTGTGATAAAAACATTGGCAAGAGCAGAGAGAGGGGGGGGGGGGAGTAGGTCAGTCAGACCGTTGAGGTAGATAGAGAGAGAAGCGTGAAGGAATGGATGTGACTAACACATAGCTCCGGGAATCCATATAGTGACAGTTTAATGTGAAAATATGGTGATATAATAAATAAATAAATAATTGTCAGCATACTTTTCTCATAAATATGTGTACTTTTGAGGTCATCTCGCTTATTTCCTTTAACACTACGATCCCTGTGATAACCTACGATTAAGATACGGAACAATCTTACAGCCCTCAGGTAGCTAGATAGGAAAATTTAGTAAATGAAGCGAATCGTCTCTATGGGGTTACGACAGTATTTACTTTTAATGCTTCTGTTACAGGGTCACAAGTGCCTGAAAAAGGTGGGCAGGTGCTTGCTATTTGAAAAAGCTTCCACCCTGGTGTCTGGTATGGACCTTCCCAAGGTTCGAATTTCTTAGAGGTAAAACGATGTTAGGGACCCCGTCTACTCCGTGTCTCATCGCCACCCCGTGTCTCCCTCAACTCATCCCTTCCTCCAGAAAGTGCCCCCATCGAAGACGTAGGAACAAATAGCTAAGCTCTTGAGCAATGCTAAATTACCGAAATATTTCCCTCTCACCCTAACATCCAATCCAGTATAGATTAAAATGCAATACTACTTATTATATAGTCGTTGACAGTCTCAGAATTGACGTATTTCGAAATGATAGAGGTCAGAGGACAGAGGATATACGTGTTTATAAATTACTAACTTGAACGGTCAGTGGCTGTGTTGAAACCAACTGCAGTACGGCACAGATGTGCTCCCCGCAACTTGTACTATACAGTAAACCCACTTGCGTTATAAATTTACAATGAGGGCGAACTTGCAGGGGGTCAATATGGGAATATAAAGCAATAAAAGAAATCTTGCTTTCCCCTAAGGAACAGAGAACGAGAACTTGAAAATGAACGGATGAAAGTTTGAAGGGCTGGCTAACATAGAACGGACCTATCCTCATATCTATTTCATTGTTTATCTTTGTGTTCTAAGGCGAATGTCATGGCCAGTCTTAATTTTATGCAATGATTTCTGTTGTAGGTTATTTATTTTTCTTCTAACTTTTATTAAATTAATTCATTCCATTTGATATTATTATCTTAGAACCATAACTTTTGTTACTTTAAAATTTTATATACACTTAAATTATGTATGTAATTAGCGTTTGAGTAATAAAATTTAATCTTTAATTTTAGCATGTAACGGAATATTAATTTCACTAACTTTCATATTTAATTTACGAGTGGGATACATAAATAATATCATATTATATGTACTAGTTGTTTAGTATTGATTTAAGACGTATTACTTACCTCAATAGTATGCAAATCATGTTTAAGAAGATGCATAACTTGGCTTGCTAAATTTGCATGCATCTAGTAGCACGCAAATTATAAAATACAATTAAGGAGATAACAACTTTCGTAACACAATAAATTCTTTATAGTATCAGAGCCCCAGTAAATACAAAAAGCAAACGACATACTTTCTGTACAGAAAGTTAATACTTAAACATTTAAACTTTTCATCGTGAATACCTAAAACCCCAAACAAAACTGAGTCACCAAGGTAGGCAAGAAGTGCTGAATTTCTAAAAGAAAGCCGAAACAAGACCCATTTCCCCGGGAACTTCTTACCTATTTCCTGTCACTTCAGCAGCTCAGAGAGAAGACATTTAACTGTCAGTTGAGCGAAATAATAAGCCCCCGATTGTTGAGGACAAGATATGTGTTGACAAATGAAATTGAACATCACCACGCTCCCGTAAGCGGGAGGTCTGGGGTTCGAATCCCGCCAGGACCGTCCTCCCTGACTGAGGTGTTTCCAGGTTTTCCTCAGTCCTCATAACTGGCAAATGCCGGGGAGGTACCCTAAACGTTTCCTTCCTTAAAAAATCCTTTCCCAATATATCATTTCATGTATCACCAGTGATCGCCGCCTGTGGTGCCTCAGTAGTAAAAACCATTCAAAAAAAAAAAATAAATAAAACGCTCCCATGACAGTACCCAAGAAAGACTCAATATCGATAGACGTCCTTTTAAGCAACACTGACACCTCTACTTTTCTTGTGAAATTCTATGTATTAATTAGGACTGGTTGTGTGGAAGAGAGTGTCTTATGACCTTATCTCTGCCAGATAAAACAAAGCATTCTATTTTACACTATGATGCATTAATATTTTGATAACTTTTGTTCAGAATGTATAAATACTATTCTATACTTAATTAATAATCCGATTTACTGTAAGTGTACAAAGCAAATTACCCCTCTTTATTTGTTTATGCTTTAATCAATACTCCAGCACATCCATCCATTGAAGAAGCTAATACGCTTGCAGCATGATAACTAGCGGTTACCTGGAAACGCTTTCAACCGTTTTAACGACACAGGGGTTAAATCCAACCCGAAAGCAAAAGATACTTAAAAACGCCTGTGCGTCGATGTGGACAATGGCGCACCTGTTACGTTACAATGCTACAGTATTTACGAGGTCGCTTTCAGATGAAATGGACCGATACTCCGACAGGAGTAACTGGAGATACGTGTTCCTCCACGTGCCTCATAAATCTGTCAGCATGTGATGGAGAGCAGAGCGGTACAAAATGACCAATGCACCTGTCTGCTGCAACAGAAGTGGGGAGAGGGAGAAGAGGGCGCTACTTACTAAGGCACTCAGCGCACCGTGAAACAAATGACTCATTAATTTCCTTTTCTTGACGTGCCAAAAAGGTTTGCGTTAGGAAAGAAGCTTTACTGAACGTTCAGGAAAGAGCTTACAGATAATCTCTGCCTTACGTTTGGTGAAATCCCGTGCATGCTTTGACATACAAGAAGAGCGATACAATTAGTGACCAGTCCTGAAGGTTGTTCTTATGCAACGAACAAGATTAATGCACCTACAAAACTTCAGCAACTCGAAAGTAAATGGGGTGTTTATTTTAATAAATAATAGAAATAATAATCATGTCTCAAATTAAGATAAATATGAAATGTTACGAAAATGATTCTGCACATATTGATTATTATGAAAAAATAAAGAACTTGACATATAATTTTTATATTACATAAAAAACACGAGAGGGTGTGAGAACCTCAGATCCTCGAGTGATATCTACTAGGACTATTTCATGAATAAAACAAGAATTTGAATATAATTCTCGTAAACTTATAACAATTGTATATTTGTGCTAAGCAATCTTACGACATAAGAATGCCGATTGTCAGTAATGCCAATAGAGAAGAGCAAAATACGGGCTTAGGACTATTTCATGAATAGAATAAGAATAGAGGTGATACATATTTGAAATTCGCGCAAAGACTATTTACACTTGTA
This sequence comes from Metallyticus violacea, assembly GCA_030762175.1. Lineage (NCBI taxonomy): Eukaryota > Metazoa > Arthropoda > Insecta > Mantodea > Metallyticidae > Metallyticus > Metallyticus violacea. The sequence goes on along the minus strand of CM060837.1, from coordinate 67,944,545 downwards.
TAAAATGTTATACTTATAAATATCTACTCGAAGAACTCTCCATTTTGCGTTATGATTGCCCATTGTTCATACTTCTGTTGCTATCAATAGCTCCCTACCACTTGCTAGCAAAAGTGGTCAGTAATGCCTGCTCAGAAATTATATGGTGGAGGTATAGAGTTGGCTACACTGAGCTCAAGACAAATGTACGTCGCGTGATAAAACGGGTTTGATAAAACTTTTTGATAATTTCACTGTGATATCCGGCTGCGATTGGTCAAAATTATTTTTTTTTTTTCGTTTCATTTTAAGATGACGTCACATAAGTGAAATATTCACAGTAAATCAGGGTACTAATCATATTTTAAAATATATAACATGTGAATATATACAGGGGTTACGATAATTCGGTACAATCAGAAATATAGTCAATAGTCTCAATTAACTCCATTGAGGAGAATATGGTTTCCATTCAAGGCAAATGTGTCATATAGACTTTTAAAACGAGTGTCAAAAATGTTATCTGACAGCCATTGAATGCATTGTTTGATAAACAGACTAACAATGTAGGACACTTGCATATGGGCTAAATTGAGATCGAACCTTCTGTCGTCAAGTTCGAGAGCGATTAACGCACGGCACCACAAGCCTCAACTTCCTCTATTCGGAAACTAAAAAGAATTAGGAGTGACTGACTCTTGCCCAATTCGGGAATCGAAGTTCAAATTTCGCTTATTTTAAATACCATACTCCTTAAGGGAAGGGCAGACATCATGGTTTTCGCTGCAGTGGCAGGCAACCAATAAAATGAAATGAATATAAAAAGGGGAAATTTGAGAATGTGGGTGGAAATTATACTGAAAATGGAGAGAACAACACGAAAAGCAAGAATTCCCGACTTTCTCTATTTATTCCTTAGCATGAAACTGTAATCCGACTCTCGGTAATAGGAATCCAGCGCTATCTATGCAACTGTGCTTTAGATGAAATTTAAATTAAAGTACGTGCAACACTGTATGCAAACGTGTTATATTCAAATTACAAGGCTAGGAAGCGAACTTTTAGATTAGTAATGTTCATGTTAGGTTTCTCCTGTTCTCACCAACGTCTCAACAACATGTTTGCGGTTTAATATTTATGCAGACTATGTTTCTCCATTATTTACTGCCACGGTACATTTAATTTCCTTCACACAAGATATAACGCTACTTCACTGAGACAGGCGTTTAGAGAGGATATCCCACAGTGGATATAAGCAAGCGAAAACTTCTAAACAGTGTTTCCAAGTTTGAAAAGTAAAAACATTTTCAACACTTTTACCACATATCAGGGACTTTTTATTGTGTCCTAAAACAAGTCCTTCTACAATAATAAATCATATATTAATTATTTTATTTTAATACATAAACTCCTAAACGTCTGCTTTATAAAAGCTCAGAAGCACATTTCTTAGTCGAAGATTAAATTATAATATGACTGCATGATTTCGTGGATTACATGTTTTAAAAATAAAAATTATTCAAAATATACTTAAGTTTATAACAGGTAGAAATTAGATTCGTTAATATAATACATTCTAAGCAAGCATTACAGTTAGTATAAGTGGTCTCTATTATATTGTTAAATTAATTATTGAAATAAATTGAAATGAAATGGTCAATTGCATTTCAAGAAAGGTTTAATATAATCCCTATCTACATCAGAAATTTTAGGCGCAAGACATGTGAGTGAACTACGGAATTATTAACACAATTAAATTATTTTAAATAAGAAATGAAACAATTTTAAAAGAAAGACATTAAATTATCCACGATCATTTCTGTTGTATATAAAAGTTTTGTTACTTAAATAACTACTTGCAAAAATATACACATACCTAACAATGCAAAACAGCATGGAAACCTTTACAATATATGAACCTGTACAGTAGTTATTGTTCCGCGTCACCGCATTTCGGCGGTTGTGACTCGAGTACCGCTGATCAACAATGTGCACAATCACATAGTGCACGTTCCATGTCCGTAAAGACTGGAAAAGGTTAATTTAAAACATGCCTGTCAGAACTGCGTGAAAAAAGTGTAAATTTGGTGAAAGGCGTGTATTTTCAAAGTTTTATATAAAGTTGTTAAAAAGTTAAGAGGATGAAGGACGCCTTCTCATTCAACTCACGAGGCAGCAAGTAGCGTTAAGAAACAATAAACGTTGCAAAGGAGCTTACCATCAAAATCATTATGAGGACTATCCTCCCCTATTTTATTTGCCAAAGAGCAAGGAGGGGGCAAGCAAAACTATGCTAGCCTACCGTGTGTCATATTGACATAAGCATTGTTCATATTGAATTACTTTGATTCGAAAAAAATAATTGGTTGCTTTAATAATAGACCAAGCGATTATATTGCTTTTGATCGTTTCTCTGCTACAACCATGACAGGCTGAGACTGCGAGATAACCTTGAAATGTCTTTTTGATTCAATAAAAGTGCTACCAGCCTGCCTTTCTTATTAATTTGTAAGCTTGAGAGTACAAAAATCTCATGACAATCTGAGCTTAGGTTACTACCACGCACCATTAGAAATAATAATCGTTACTTATATTAATAATTTATTCGGGAAAAAAATGGTTCATTAAAATTTAGAATTCTTTTCAAAATAATCGAACAATCAATGAAAATAATGATAGAATAATCGACTATTTTTCATTCGATTATGCTATTGTTTAAAATCAAACAAGTAATTTTTTATAATTGTGTAAATGATTTATTTAATTAAACATAGCACTGGGTTTTATTATTATAAAGAAAGTATTCATGCAGTACAGTTGAAATTGCCATTTCTATAGCTCCCTGCAAAGCCCTAACCCACTTTTAAAATAAGGAAACCACATACAGTACCTCAGGTATAAGGGTGACCAAACTATCTGCAGACATGCTGGCAAAAAAAAAAAAAACAGCTTAGCGAATCACCATCGTTTTGCACATACACATTCACTTGTTTCTTTCACTGCAATTCGCTGTCGGCCGGAAAGCACATCCAAAGCGCACTAGGGTGTTCGGCAGCTATTTTTACGGAAAACGGTACGTGGATGAACACGCGAGGTCTTGTCAGGGGCTATACACCCACATCGTGCCATAAAACGCAAATTCTTCAGCTGCCATGTACAAGGTGAAGGAGTGCCGTTTTTTATTTTTGTTTTCATCGCGAGCGCACGTAAAAGGTTCAGCACGGCCTTACTTCATGCCAAAAGAAACAGGTATTTGAATCGACGGTATGCGTCCTTCAACTTTTCTTGCCATCAGATCTTTGTTTTAATGCTTTCTGCCTCCATTACATTCTCTATCCCGTGCTCGCCATTTAGCAGTTTTTGAAAGCTTTCTGTATATCTGTCTACTTCCCTACAAACACTGAAAGCTAATAAGGGAACTAAAAACAGTAGAGAGAAACCTTTTTTATTTAGAATTTATAAGAAACAAAAATCAATCAGTTTTTGTTTACAAAAACAGTTCGAATTTATGAGATATACTGAATATTTAAAACAGCTAAATACGGTCCGCCTAAAATGTTCTAGGACTAACAATGAGGAAATGAGCTTTTAACTTTAATATTATTTTTATTTTCTAACTTAATAAAGTTAATGCATTTATACCAAAGATACTCTTAATGCCATTATCCCGTCTCTGTTGCAATTTCCGCAAGGTCTGCAAAATGCTCCTCTATAGTTTTGAAAAACGCTGACCACAAAAAAGAGTTTTAATTTTGAGATATTTCAGCACTTCAAGAGCTGGTCGTTTGTGGAGGCACCTCCGGTAGGAAGACACCGGAGGTCAGGATTCACGGGCGTAAGTGGAGTCCCTAACATTGTCTCCAGATAAAGACCCCAAAGCCTGCGAAGCCCATCATATATGGAATTTCAGCCCCTCAGAAGAACGGCTTCTATAGTAAACATCGGAGAAGAAATATTTCTAAGGCGCAAGTCACTGTCACACCGCACCAATCTACCTCGCCCTGTTCGATCTGTAACAAAACTAATGGAATGAAATTGTATGAAATGGGAGAGAAAGAGAAATTCGTGAAAAGGAAAGATCCATGAATCTGTTGATCTTTTAGTGATTTAACCATTATCTTTCATGGTTGGAAGATATAGTTAAGCTACCGTATTTCCCAGACATTGCGCCATCCGATTGTCATCTTTTTCTTTCGTTCAATAATTACCTTTTTGGACAGCCACAGTCGAAACATAGCTTTCTATCTTGTTTGTAGAAGGTTCTTTATATTAATAGTTTACACGGAACCGCAATTAACGTTGGTAACAATCCATTGTTTTACCTATACTTCAAAGTAATTGTCAAATGCAGCGGAACGGCACGATATATTACTATATAAAACTTAGTGTGTGGGGAAAGCCGTATATTGAGATCTAAAAATGATATTACGGTTTTTTTCCAGTTCTGGTTTAACAGGAAGTACCTTCTACTCTATTATTTTAAATAGAGTATCCAACATATTTTTACATTTTCGAACAATGCTCATAAAGAGCATTTAAAACTGCATCCACACTACCTACATAATGTACAAATTTATTGTTGATAAATAAATAAAACAAAAAAGTGTAGGAATAGTAAAATGTTTCTTCCTTGAAAAAAACAAAAGAAAGCTAGTTCAGTGTCTTAAATTCTGTGTTCAAATTAATTGCCCTCAGCTGCTTGATAATGTGCCATTCGATCATAGTAATAATTTAAGGAATGACTTAACCAGGTTTTAGGAATGTCTTGCATCGTTTCCGTTATTCGATACCCCAGGTCTTTTTAGATATACTACTGTCTTCAAATGGCCTCACAAAAATAACTCCAAAGGCGGTAAATCTGATGGTCTTGATGGCCACTCTATTTAATCCATCGTTGTGGAAACATCTGGTCTAAGTGTGAATATCCTAACCATAGTGAGCTGAAGCTCCATCTTGTTGTAAATAGAAGCCCATGATTGAGAGGATGTAGAAAAAAATCTGCTGGTTACTACATGGTTTAGAAGCAAGTCCAAATATCTATTAGTGCTTAGAGTTTCTTTAAAGAAGAAAGGACCATTAATATAACCAACAATACCAACTCAAACATTAAATTTTTGTGGATTCTATATATAGTTCTCCGTGTATATTTACGTCTGACCAGTATCGCCAGTTGTGTTTGTTGACAAATCCATTCAAACAGAATATGGCTAATTCTGAGAATACAATTTGTCTAAGAAAAACTGGATTATTGTCATTTGGCTCTATTATTAATTCACAAAGCTCCATTCTGTTATTCGGATCCTCCTGTGAAAGTTCCGTATTTTTTAAGGATGTTGCTCAACACTTTTGAGGATTTTCATCACTGAATTTTGGCTAATATTTTGGTCTAACGACAAATTTGTAGTAAAAAATTTTGGATTTTTTGGTATACGGAGGAGAACATCCAATAAAATATTCTCATCATTGCACCGCCACAGGTGGCCTAAGTCGTTGAAGCGCGAACTCGTGAGCGGGAGGTCTGGGTTCCAATCCCGCCAGGACCGTCCTCCTTGACTAAGGTCTTTTACAGGTTTCCTTAGTCCTCATAATTGGCAAATGCCGGGGAGGTACCCTAAATTTAGGCCAGGAACGTTTCCTCCCTTATAAATAAATCTTTTCCCAATTTATCATTTCATTTCATGTATCATCAGTATTCATCGCCTGTGGTGCCTCAGTGGTAAACACGGGCGTTATCAACATTCTCTTCAGTTGCAATTTTCGGGTGACCTGATCTCGTAACTCCTTCACTTTCCCAGTGTGAGATAAAACAAATATGATTATTGCCACTGCTTTATGTGGAACTCGATTGCGATCCGGATGCATATCATTAAACAAAATTGTCGGTCCTGGCGATCTAGTAGGGTAACTATGCTTGCGTAGTAAACCCAAGATCGCTGGTTCAATCCCAGTCAGGGTCGATATTTCCTCTAGTGTAAAAATTCTAAGTATGACTTCCTTCGGAAGGAAAGTAAAGCCATGGGTCCCGTGTCGTACATTTACGGCACAAAAAATAACCTCAAGTCTGCAAGAAGAGGCCTCTGAGCAAAAATTATCACACGTTTCACGCCCTGAATTGAATGGACGCTGATGACTTGAGATGTTAAAGAGCATCCGTAAATAAAGGCAAATCAAAATTAAAACAAATTCGCCGCCCTTTGATGAATACGTTTCCATAGCCGACTATAATTAAAATTATAATTATTTTCCTTTTGCTCATCGTCAGATAGAATTATTTAACATGCTAGAGGTTAGATTTAATCCCTTAAATAGGACTTTTCTGTATCAATAAACATGATTATAAACAAAGAATAGTATTTATGTTATTGCTGAGAAAATACGGAAACAAAAGAAGCGTTTAATTATTGGGTACACTTTTTTGTTTTCTTGATTTAGCAAAACAAATTTGCACAGTATTATCTAGCGTGAGTGTTTTTGAAAAGGTTTATTTATGAACACTATTCGAATGTGTAAAAACATATTGAGTATTCCATTTAAAATAAGAGAGTTGGAACTACATCCGGTTAAACCGGAAGTAAAAAAATCAGTAATATCATTTTTGAGTTTTCAGTATATGGCTGTTTGATTTGGATGTATCATTGAACGTGAAGTTTTAATTTTAATACTGTGCGTACTTAATTCGATTGACCCTTAAATTATTGGTAGTCACATATGTTAGGGCATTTTATTGTATATTTCAGAACAATTTTCATTGTATATTTAAAGTAAATAGATTTTTCATCAATTTCGACGACGTCCCATGTATCAGCCTGCCTTATACAGTTAGGCTACCCTTTGCCACTATGCATTTTTAAACATTCAGTATGTTTCACACTAAGCATATTACATTCCACGTAGTTTTTATAGTTATTTAAGGATAAAGGGGGCAATTTCTTCTTTTGTGTTAGCAGGTACACATCTCTTTCTATTCTCCATTTCTTTCAAATGTGCTGAGGCAAAAATCGCAGGAGAGTGCGTTAAAACCTGCAATGCTTGCAAGGAGACTTGGAATATTGCCTGAAACATCTTGCTAGATCAGATATATTCTATGGTCTATAAAATTTCAATTCTGGTGGAACAGGACGCTTCAGAGAGGGCGTGGTGGCATCCACAAAATCAGGAACTGCTATCACAAAAAAGGGGGGGATGAATTAATGTGGAGTCATGCGAACTGCAAGCGACATCGAGCGACGGAGAGGAAAACACGACCAGCAAGAAAACAGTAGCTTATAATCCTTGCGGAATAAGGTTAAGAAGGAGATTGAGGTAGAAACTGCAGTATTTGGGATTCTCCAAGGGCAAACCCAAGATCCAGATATTCATTCAGCTGAGAGCAAATAAAGAATATGCTGAAGTTGTTCGTTTTTCTCCGCGCACCATTCTAGAATAGCAATTGTCTTACAAAAACAAACAATCATATATCAGCATTTTCTACTTGCTGTGGGCACTTCAGTTATTCCGGTTACACGATCAAAGTATTACTAACCAGACTTCTCATTTTTTACTTTTCCATCTATTGCCAGGACGTTTAAATTTTACTGCAGGTAGAGTGGGTCAGAACCAATATAAAAGTTGCTATAAGCATATGTGCGGAAACAATGATGTATAGACTCACTAGGCAAGAGTCTGAATGAGGGAGCTTTGAGGGGCGGCATATTTTGGACCACATTTCGATTGTATCAATATTTTGTTTTTATTTGGGCTTAAAATTTGAGAAAATAGTTATAAAATGCTTTAAAAGTAAAGGCGTTTACAAATAGTATTAAGTTCATTGACTAACGCACATTAAAAAAAAATAAAAATTAAGACAGTAAAGGTGCCAAGTCTCTCAACACATTTCTATCATTAATATACTCTGTTCATAGTACTCCGTCTTTTGGAAGTATATTCATCTGCACACAACCATCGCACTTCTTAATCGGAATTGAATTTCTTCATTGGGTCAGACCAACGAAAGTCTTAAAGTGTAAAGTTCGGGCTGTATAGTGGGTACCGGAGCACCTCCAAACCAAATTTCACGATGTTCGTAGGGATAGAAACCGCAACATGGGGGTGAGCATTTTCATGGAACAGTCTGACATTTACAGCATTGTGTTTGTCACGAAGGGCGCGGACAACTTTACCTAATGTTCTTTCATATGATGCAGCATTCTCCAGTAAGAAAGTCCACCAACAGAACAGCTTGCATATCCCAGAACAGCTTGCATATCCCAGAACACGGTCACTGGAACTTTTTTCGGTGATTGCGTCAACGTGAATTTCTTCAATCGGGATGTTTCCGCTCCATCGAGGCCTGTTTTGTTTCAGGAGCGTAGTGCTGCTCCCAGAAAGGCATGTTCTTCTGCAGCATAACGCCTTAAGTGGTCCAAACATGTCGTCATTGCTCGTCTTTCTGCCATCTGTCAGGTCTTTGGTACCCAGTGGGCACTAACATTACGAAAATTCAGTACTTCGTACACCCTACCACAAGAAATGTTGAACAACTCTGACAAGGTTTGCAGATGAATCCGCCGGTCTGGCTCAATGGCAGTGACATTCCGTTGAGCTGCAGCTGTTACTGGTCGTCCGGAACGTGAGATTCACACGACCTCCTTCAAAGAATGTTCACTACCTGGATATATTACTACTATCCAACAGTCTTCCGCATATATGTCCATCTTTTCCCTGCGTATTTCACTAGGGTTTTGTCTTTAGCCCACAAAAACGAACTACACCGCTTTGCCCTTTACAGGTTGACGACAATAACATGCGCGCCATCTTTGCGATGTAGTTCAGGCTTCTGTCTCAAGAACTATACTTGACCAACATATGTCTTCTCTAGCGCGAACTTCAAACCCGCTCCAGCTGTAATAAAAAGTATTGTGTTACTTAATATCTCCTCATATTGCAGGCGGTTTCTCAGGCTGAACCCAACAATCAACTTCCGCGCCGGCCTGCAATGTCATTCTCTTAACGATTTTTCAGTTTGGCAAGTAAACTAAGTTAGTTGATCAGTGGTAGGGGCACACGTGTTTAAATTGAAGGCTTTGTGGTAATGTGGTGCGATTTTGAAGTGGCTAGACAGTTTTTATTTACATGTAGCATAAATGAATTTCTTTCCTTTTGTGTAGTTCACAATTTCAATTTGTATAGGGCGTGTTGTTCCGCACACATAACTCTAGAAAGAGCAAGGTTTACCTTTTGAATCATGCTTCAGATGAAATTACACTTCATATTAAATGAAAGCTCTCAGATGGACAAACTACAGCTATCTATATATTGATATCCCCTTATGTTTAATGAAAAGTAATATAGCCCATAAGGGATAAATAAAACTGGTGACATCAACAAAGATGCAATACCTGCTGCTCCGCCCCTTCTTAACTTAAGTATTCTCGAAACTATAGGAAGCCTTGCTGCCGTGTGTGAACTCTGGGTCTTGGAGGTAATGGTGTATTCCTGAGTTAGTTAAGCCTCGGCAGTGATATTACTGAAATAGCTTGGCAATAATTAATGTAAATAATAGCACCGGCCGTGAAAACCTAAAGAATGTTATAACATTGGCTTCTTGGCAACGATACCACTGAAGAAAATATTATGAAGAAGGTTTTGTCGATTTTTTGACTTTCCCAAGTATAGTTCTGGGAAAAATTTTCCAGTACTTGTAAAATTATAAAATAATAGCAGACACTTCATATGCAACATTTTTGAACAGTTCGAATGGTGAACTAAAGGAAAAACAGACCAGACTTGCGGGCTTTCATTCAGAGTCATAATGGCAAAGGTGCATAATTTAGCAGGGTTCGACGAAACATTTTTTTTTCAACGGGATGAAACAATTGGAAACCCTCTGAAGCAAATGTATAGACCTCGATGAAAATAATCTTCAGAATAAAAGAATTAGCCTTTGTCAACAGCAGTGCATTTAATTATACTTGTTCTTATTTTTCCAAAAGCTTTTCAAAAGACTTTTGTTTCTTGACGTCAAATAGCTCTGAATGTTGACGCAACATAACAGTAGAATTCAACTAGAGGATTTGGGTAGGTTTAATCAGCCTGTTTCCTTTTCAGTAGTACTTACCGGAAATGAAACATCATTCAACTCATTCCTATGACCGTAAAACTAGAGTCTATACAATGAGAGCCATTCTGAACCTTTGATAAGTTTCATGTCCCATTGTGTGTCTAAAAGCGATGTCAATACATGTTAATGACATACAGTGTGTTTCGCTGCTGGAATTAATTCCACATAAGTTGATCGTTAATGGAGAAATCTATGCTTGCACAATGCAGCTGAACTTAAATAAAACATTTCAGGCGAGTTGCTCTTTGTGATAATGTGGCACCTCGCACATTCCCACAAATTTCAGGATGCTATCAACGAATGTGCTTCGTTTCGGTACAACTGCCCCAGAATCGCTGCATCCTCTTGCCTTCATTTCAGAGAGACATGTAATCAGCACACTGGTCATTACGCGGATTTACAGGTTGAACGGGTAACTCCCCATTTGTCCTCACCAGACTGAATAGACTCCTTATCAGGCCTCCCTAACTCAGAAAAGTTTCACAAGTGTTTAACTATCCATTTCAAAGTCTAGATCTGCACTTTATTGATGAATTTCTATTCAGAAACCTCAAAAAATCCAAATAAATGGTGATTTCTCAGAGTTTCTCTCTAAAAATTTGGCTGAAGTATACTATTCTGAAACGAATAATGCTAAAGTAACAATAGACTACATTTAAAAGCTATTAGATTGAACCTTCAGTTTTTACTTTCATATTTGAACAAATAAATCGTATTCCCCACTTACTTTCAAGAATAGAAAGAAAGGTGATCCAAAACGGATTCGTGTTTCTCATTCTGTTTTTTTGAAAATGGTGACATGACAAGTAGTACTAGTCAAAATTTGATTACCCGCCCTACTCTATTCCCAATAAACCCTGCTTTTATTCCCATTTTAGTCTTCTCAGTGAAATTTCCAACAGGGATATTGTCAAGAAATGGCCCAGCCAGGGTGATGGCTGTTTTTTCACAACAGGGCTGCAGAGACTTGTTGCAAAGGTGAATAAAAATGGGTTTGTGGAAAATACAGTTACATTTCTGAAGACTACGTTATGTCATTCCTTTGTTTAGGCTATGTTTGCTGAAGCTAAGATCTGAAATTAAAAATTACTAACACTTTTTTTCCCAAAAGTTTTCACTCGAGAGCTTCAAGTATTCTGTATGCATTTTTGTATTAATTTGTTATTTACACATTTTTTTCAAAAGTAAGATGGAGCTTAATTCCTTGTATATATATTTTTATATTCCCACAATTTTAAACATTTCTGGTACTGACTTATTATTAGAGATGAAATAATACCTTATTAACAAGATATTAGCGTAAGCCTGTTGCAAATTCGAGTACATGACATCAAAGGCAGGGGCTAGAGTTAATGGTTTCGCTGTTGTTGTGTACATTGAAACGCTAGGTAGAGTTAAGAATCAGTCGCACTGTATGGTTGATGCTAGGACAGCTTCAAGTCCATGGTAGATTTGTTCCTTCATTACTTTTTACGCAACAAATGGGATTCTTTGCATCGCCATGACGAGTTTGTTTGTTTCTAATAGCTGTGTTTGTATTATAGGCGTTTTTTATTAATTAATATTTATGAAAAGAAATACAATGTATCGGGCTTATTCATTTTTATATCGAACATGAATGCAGTTTTTCACTAGCCTTACGGTGAATTGTAACCAAAATGTTTTAAGAGTGGGCCTATGCAGTTTGAATTCTATCTATAGATCGCCAGATATTTGGTTCTGGGGTTATCTGAAGGAAAGAGCATTCCTGATATGCTACAGTTGAAGGACTCCATCGCACACACTGGTACGGACTTAAGGATGAGAATTGTTAGGAATGTGTAGAAAGGGGGGGGAAGCAATTAGATATACATTTTACACCTGAAAACCCCAATATGTTAACTCAATTTAGCATCTGACCGACACAGTAGCCGGTATCATTTAGTATGGATTCGTAAACGCTGCCAAAATTGTCCCCCCTGACAGGGTGTTTTTTTTTCTCCAGGTTTTCTTCGGCCCTCATCGCAAACACCAAGGAGGTTCTTTAAAAACTGTATTGCCCTTACCGGTTTGGCAAATGTTCATTGTCCCATAGCAAGGATTTTGATGAGTATTTAATTCTACTCTTACTGATGCGTTACCGACTCATGTCCTGAAAGTTACCTCAAAGATAAGATACCATGGAGCTACATTTTTGCATAAAAAGCGTATACCACCGGGTTTAAATGTTACATGCTAATATTTTCCTTCCTATTTTGTTATTGTTTTTAATTTTTTAAAATATTTTTATTTATTCATATATTTTTCTTTAATAATTTTTCCCTTCCGCCCATTTCCTTTGTTTTATCCATTTCCACGCATTACGTCATCATCGAGATTCCATATTTACTTTTATCGCCTTCATTATTCATCTGTCTTTGAAGAACACAAACAGTTCAAAGTATATTGTAAAGTGTTTTATAATTGCCATGGGTGGCCGAGGTCATTAAGGCGTGAACTCGTGAGCGGAAGGTCTGGGGTTCGAATCCCGCCAGGACCGTCCTTCCCAGGTTTTCCTCAGTTCTCATAAATGGCAAATGCCGGGGAGGTACCCTAAACTTAGGCCTGGAATGTTTCCTTTCTAAATATATCCTTTCCCAATTTATCATTTCATTTCATGTCAGTGTCCACAGCCTGTGGTGCCTCAGTAGTTATAACGGGCGTTAAACACAATTTAAAAGTGTTTTATCTTTCTCTGTTCTTGTAGTACTTGTTTTAGCAACTTTGTTGCAAGACTACAGTATATTTCATTTAAATGCATATATACAGACAACTTATATATTCCAAAAATGCCTCAGTAGTGAAAAAGGGCTTTAAATACCATAAAAAGTTGCTACATTTATGAATTTAATGGTCGACATATTAGGGGAGTTTTGTATGGATGTTTAGACTTTTTTAAGAGCTGCAATGCACTTGAGCGGTAAAAAGAAGTAAGGCAACATTTTAGGGCTTTTTCTTCTCTATTGTTCACTCTGAACGTTAAGTCATTAATTTTCAGTTAACGACTTACAGACGCAGTTTACGATATTACCTGCTTATGGTGCAATTCTGGAAGCCTCGTTTGCGGCAGTAAGTTAATATCGAGCGATCTTTATGTAACCCGCTTCGAAATTAAGACATTATCTGCTTGAGACAAAGATAAACACGGCGTTTAGGGCAGAGAATACGCCGAACGATTTTGTGGGATTTAGGAGACCGTGAACAAAACTAAAAGATTTATGGTAGCGGATTATTTGCTATAATTTTTACTTATGATTGCAAGCGCTGTTTTATTTAATAATTTAGAGAATACAATAACAAAATAACTGCATTTATTTAAACATTCACGGAATGTTGCCATAAATTGTGCTCATGTGGGAAAGTAAGTTGTAACTGAACAATCAACCACTGTGTAAAAATGTGTAACGTGTCATTTTCTACTGCGCGTCCCCATCTTATTATCAAATAGGATTAAAGTGTTTACAATGTTAGGTAGTAACTATCTAACGGCACAATGTCACAACATCAAACTCCAGTTTAAAATTACTATTTATAAAGAATAAAACTGCTAAATTGTTGCAAAATGATGCGCTTAAGGGAGAAAATTTCGTATTTGAATTATAAGTCATTAAAAGTGTGAACATTTATTTCATTTTGTTGAAATACGTTTTTAAAGTGTAAAACTTATTTGTTTTTGATTCGTCTCTATACAGCATGCTCCGGAAATACTTTCACAAACTTTGGTGGCGGGTTCCTCACACCAAATAAGAAAAAAAAGGTCTTATGCACATATGTCCGGAAATCTTTAGTTCTTTTAGTTATTAATGGACGTTTACCAAAACAAGAAAAAATATCCACATAAACATGTGATCACACATTATTAGTTTTAAGAGCTAATAATGAAAGTTTACCAAAGCAAGGGAAAAAACATCGAAAATCCTTGGTTCTAAAGTTATTAATGAAGGTTTACTTTAAAGCGTTTCAAGGTACAATCTAACAACTTAAGTTCGTAACCGAAAATAAAATTCGTTTCGTTTAGTAATCGAAAGATATTGATACAAGTCTGCTGATTAACATTGCATACTTATGTGATAAAAAATTATTCACAAAATGCAGCCATAGCACTGTTAACGGTTAGCCATTTATGTGATTTGGTAATAACCCCATTAAAGTTGTTATAGAAATAGTCATTTTAACTCTGGGATAAACTTTCGTCAATAACTCAACAACTAAGGATTTCCGGAGACATGTTTATATGGACTTTTATTTTCTTGTTTTGATAAACTTCCATTAATAACTCAAAACCTGAAGGGTTTTTTACTACTGAGGCACCAGAATCGGTGAACACTGATAATATATGAGGTGAAATTATATATTGGGAAAGGATATTTTTAAGGAAGGAAACGTTCCAGGCCTTCCCGGCATTTGCCATATACGAGGACTGGGGAAAACCTGGAACAAACCTCAGTCAGGGAGGACGGTTCTGGCGGGATTCGAACCCTACACCTCCCGCTCACGAACCCGCGCTTTATCGACCTCGGCCACCCATGGCGGTTAAAAGAAAAAGTAAGTATTTCCGGATATATGTTTTTATGACCTTTTATTTCTTTCTTTTGATAAATTTTCATTAATAACTCATAAAAGTAATGATATTTGTACATATGTATATTTGAATTTTTTGGGGGTTTTGGTAAACTTTCATTAATAACTCAAAAACTAAAGATTTCCGGACATATGTGTATAGCACTTTTTTTTTTTTTTCTTGTTTTGATGCGAGGAACCCGTCACCAAAGTTTGTAAAAGTATTTCCGAAACATTCTGTATATAGGAATCATCTCCTTAACTGACGGTATGTGTATCTCTTCTACCCGTATGAAAAATTCTGTCATAGTGAGAAAGAATCGTCGAATAACTTTAAGGTCAATAGCAGAAATTCTGAAAAATTCACCGGGGGCCGCTCATACGTTGGGCGTGAACCGCCTTGTACGGTGGGTTCTAAGACAGCGTGTAGGCTGCATATAGTTAAAGATAATGAAACTTGGCTACATCATTTCGATTTTGAGAGCAAACAGGGAGGAAATCTCCATCATCATCAACACTAAAAAAAGCAAAAGTGGTTGCTTTTGCTAAGAAAGATGGGTCATCTAATTTTTCGACATTCAAGGAATGGTTTACGAGCTTCTATATCGTACGTACCTGCACCCACAACTGTAACCGGCCAATACTAAAGAGATGTCTTCAAACTCCACAAGGCAACGAACTAGAAGCTGCACCACGATAATGCACGTCGCACATCGTAATTGTTGTCGAGTAATGACAGAAAGGCTGAGACAGTGGAGAGGGCTGCGGAGGCGATTCTGAAGAACCTGTGAAAAAATGTCTTAGAAGACAGAAACGCTGCGACAGGTGTATTGCATCCAACGGGGGACTTGAGAAAGATCGTCATAATTATGAGAATGAGTAGGGAAAAAAACTTGATCAATATTTATTGATAATTTAAAACACCAACTTAAAAAGAACACTGAAAGAAAGAGAAAGTTAACGAACGGCAAAGAGTCAAAAAGCAAAATAAATGACAATTCGTTAGCAAGTGGGGAATGAAGGAATGACAATAGGAGATGGAAAGTTGTCGGGCATGTAGCTTCATACAGAGCAGAGGGAGCTTTATGCGTCCATTCGCGTTAGCTGTCAGGGAAGAGAACGCCCCGTGACAGCTACAAATAGCCGCTGCCTGCGGTCCACTCGCCCCAAAAGTTCCGCCACCACCAGCAACACAGTTGCCACAACTGTTTTGATTGCTTCATCAGCGCGATACAAACATTGTTAGACAACTTGTTGGAGGGTAAAATATCAGCAATTCCTCTGACTATTTTCATGAATAATTAATAAACTGTTGCTAGAAATATTCTCTTCGCATTATTTTAATTACGGCACGGATTTTGCGCTTTTTGCTTAAGTTATTCTAATGCTTATATTTTTGAGGTTCTGTTAGATCTAAATTATGAGTTTTAATAGCGCCTATAAACTCTATTTGATTATGAATGTCTATTCTTGAAAAACGTGCCTATAAATGTTTTATAGTTTATATTCAAAGCCTTAGTATATTGTAAGTTTTAAATTAATACTTTAGCTTTCGCAGTATGTATGCTGATTGTAAATAACAATAGTTCGATATCTGATAACCGGAGCCCGAAATTCAGGCAAATAAACTTTTCTATCTGGGTGGATATATTTAAAAGTTAGATCAAAGTGAGCACGTTCCCGTATATTTGGGGCAATAGGGCCTTGCCTATTTTGTATATTTTAGCATCTATTGCCTGTTTTAAAGTTTAAAACTATTTTCGGCCTGCTTTGGATCGTTATGGATTTTCTGCGATTATTTGCGCATTTTAAAAAACACACAAAAAATTTAAAGGTATTGAAGTGAAAAAACAAAAATTAAAAACCCTGTTTACCGCTCAAAAATATTCAGAATCTTGTTATACATTTATTTCTTTTCAAGTAATCAAAAACTTTCTCCTCAACCCATTCATTCAATCTCTTTAAATAGCAGAACCTTCATCAGGGAAAGGAACGAACGTAACTCAGGCATACGAATACCAGGAAATAGAGAGGATGAGGAAAGTTCTGTAGTTTTGAATAGTCCTGGCATATGATCTTGTATCTTTTTGCGCCAAACAATTCTAGGAAATTTATGGTGGGAGTAACTTCTCAGCTGCATAAATGTAACAAACAATTGCAAGCGAGAAAGATGAGATGGGTACAGTTGTGCTATAAACCGTCCCTACAACATGTCAGGTACAGAAATAGAGCGATACTAATGTAAGTCCGCTATAAACGCATAAACAGCAAATGAACTCGACCAGAAACCCTACGCGTCTTTAGCTCATTCGCCAGGACTATTCAAAGCTACTTTACTTTTTCTTGATCAAAATTTCCATGATGTCCTAAAAGGTGAATGTTCTGTTGCTCATGCCAGTCAATGTGAATATTATACCAGGACAACGCACCTACCCATTGAGCCCGTATCAACTCAAAACGTGATCAAAGAATTGGACATTGAGACATACCTCACTCACATACCCCCCGGACTTTGCACCTTGCAGTTCTCACACAGAAATTAAATCAGCTTAAACATCACATTTGAAAATACTTGCCCAGCATTCTGCTTGAAAACTGGCTTTCATATGCATCACTTGTTCACCTTCCTTTAGTTTTTGTTCAACTATTCCACACAATTAAACATCTTAGATACTTGCTAATAACCCATATCTTGCAAAGATCACACAAACGTTTCCCTAACTGAACCACATTCATATAATTACAATGTCGCATGACGTAGATAAAATCTGCACAACCAGCCTCTTCTTCAACCAATAGAAAGTTACATCTCCGAAAATGACGTTAAACGAATGTGGAAATCTCTGCCGTTGGTTAGCATTCTGCTAATGATTTCCTCCTAATGTAGACCGGGGGAAAACGCCACCTTGCACACGATAAACTTGATTACGACTCTTTAACAGGATTTTCCTCAATTACCAGCAGAGGGAAGTGATAACGGTCCATCCTGAGCTAACTAAGTTATTCCTGCCTAACTTCCGCCAAAGGGGGTGTTCGAACATCCGGATAGAGCCTGACAAATTTACCCTTATCCAAACATCCAAAATTTATTTGTCAACGCTTGTGATGTTTGTTAGTTTAGACATTTGAAGTACTAAAATATTATTAATTTTATTTAGCAGTTGCTACTTGCAGACGGATGCAAGTGGAAACTGTGGCGGACAAAGCGATATCTTGGCAGGTTTTCTACGGACACGTCTGTGTTACCTACTTCAGTTTCTTTCACGCGAAATCTGTGTGCTATCTGAGAAATAAAGACAACCATTCCGAATAGAAAGAGGAGTTCGCCAAGGCGATCCAATCTCTCAAGCTCTTCACCTGTGTAATGGAGCATACATTCAGGAAAATGAACTGGCATAATAAATTCGGAATAAACATAAAAGGGCAGTTGACTAACAAATTTAAGATTTGCCGACGATGTGATCTTATTCAACAAAACACCGAAAGGACTACAAACTATGCTGGAACAAGTGTGTGAGCACAGAAAAAACGTAGGGCTGTCACTAAACAAAATGAAGACACGGTTACTTTCAAACGGACCTCAAACCCCGATACAAATAGATGAAACAGTCCTCACATTTGTGAGCGAATATGCATTACCTAGGAAAACAGATTTACTTCCATGATAAAATGGAAAAAGAAGTACAAAGAAGGGTCTCATTAACCTGGAGAGCATTTTGGGTCCTTAAATTTATATTGTTAAACCAAGCACTAAGAAAATCAGATTCCAGACGCTCGAGACCTGTGTATACCTTGTATTACTATATGGGTGCCAGACATGGTCAATAACAGTAAAACAAAAGAACAAAATCCAAATATGCCAAAGAGAAATGCAATGCAAGATCCTGGGAATAACTTTGAGGGAGAAAATACCTACAGTATTACTAAATCACAGGTAGATTTTCCGAGCTCCATATTCGACAATTGTGGCGATTTACACAGCCGCTCACATGGAATATGGCCTCACCTAAGAGAACATTTTTTAGAAACATTTGTTCATCCTCAAGACTTTGTAGCATGCTAACAGCGAATTCAACATGTCCTGTAATGCAAGAGTTGAATTTTATAGAGACGTAACTTCAACTCTTCTTGAATCATATACAGTTTACTTAGACCACTGAGTGCAAAAGACTTCTGAAGACATCAAACAAAAGACTATTGGGTTCGTTCAAACGTTTCTTCTGATATCCTAGGGCTTCCTGCTTTCTGTAACATCATCTGATATTGTTTTTATATGGTGGATCCTATTTATGCTCTCGTCTAATCTGCGTTGTACAAAATCGCTGATTTGTGTTTCGCCAGCAATAAGACAATTACAGTTTTTCTTGTGCGGTAAATATCTTAAACAATTAACAGAACGCTTCTAATTATTTGAATGAAGATTGTGTCAAATCATTATGCACAACACACACTTCATAGTAACCTCATGAAAACCCCATCGTTCACTGTCGGAGACCCTGTTTATTCAGAAAGTGTGGACAGAAAAATGTGTGTTGAATATAAACGGCATGGGATAGCAAACGTACATTTTGCAGATTACAATTTTGTTTGCAACGATGTCGCGTCACGAGTCTTCAGCAGAACAGATGAACATACGTGGCCATGATGTGGGACACTTACACCAGAAGGAGAAGAGAAGCCAGGGATGGCTAAACTTAAGACCATAGCAGACAATCAATCAAGAATAGAAAAAACTAGGACTGTTTGCAGAAACCTTCAGAACGCCTCAATAAATGCACTAACAAGGCTAATGTCATTGTGACAGAGAATAACTTCCAGAACACTTTCAGGAACTCCGAAAATTTCACTGGGTGCCAGCCGCACGTTGGTAACTGAAAGGTTGCATATTAGAAGTGTTTGTGCACGGTGGGTTCCAAGACTACTGATCCCCGAACAAAAGAACGTTCACGTTCAGATTTGGGTGTCGCTGAAGTGATGTTACAGATTTGGAGTTTTTTCAATGGTAATGAAAGTCGGCTACATCCTGAGAGCAAACAGCAAACCTCTGTGTGGAAATCACCAACATTGCGGCAGAAATGCCACACAGAACTACTGGGTGCGTGTTCCCTATACTATCGAATGGCTAGGTGGACACAGGCCATCAAACGGGGAAGAATGTCGACAGCCGATCTGTCTCGCAGTGAGCGTCCTGTGTCCGTGGGCAAGGACGTACGGCTAATGGTGATGAACATTACGCGATGATGGACGCTGGGTATTTGTGGAAATAGAAGAGTACACAGGAATTCCAGCAAAAACAGTGCACCGCATTTTACGGAAGGACTTGAACATGCCACATCATTTTGTCGAGATTTCAGGGAGAAAACGGGATGCCATGTTGAATCGCATCATTGCAACTGATGAAACATTGGCAAGGGCGTATGAGGCAGAGCTCAAGGTACAGCCCAGTGAATGGCACCACCACGCAAATACAAGTTTCACCAAAGTCCTTCATCAACAAAAGTCATGATCACTCTGGCGTGTAACAGTCAAGGTGTCTTGGTGTCATCCAGTGCGTGAGGAGGCCACTGTATGATCCCAGCATTACAGGATATTTTTGGTGCCACAACCTTACGAACCAAACAACCAGAACAACGCCATTATTCTCTACGATAAGGCGACAGTTCACACAGCCGACAGTGTCAAGTGTTTAACAGCGGTGGGGTTGGGGAGTTCTTCCACACCTGATATATTCGCCCGATCTCAGTCCCTTTGAAAATAATCTCATCCCAAAAGTGAAGTAGCCATTGCTTGGGAAACTTTGCTAGCAAAGCATTTCGACGCGAGGTGATTCATATGCAACTCATATGCAGCTTCTTCCTCATCGCTGGCAACGAACCTTCGATGCTTTTGGAAACGTATTTGGAAGGCTGCTAAACATAGTGAATTATTTCAGAGACCCTTCTTCTGACGGATTTGCAATTAGATGTAAGTAGTTGTGTGTAACTTTTTCTCATGCCATAATAAACCGATGTTGTCCAGTTGCTTTTTCCATACGAGATCCACCTACATTCAGCCTTCCGTTAGTTACACCACTCGGTAGTAAATACCATAATCTTTCAATTATACATCTTAATTTTTTCATACTGTCCCTTGTTGCCATGACCCTATGAACTGATCATTCTTATACATAGATTTTCAAAATATGTTGTAATTTTATGTAAATGCTCCAAATTATAAAAAGAAAATATTTTTTCTGTCATTTTATTCTGTGATTTGATCGTTTGATACAGTCAAATATAAAATCCTACAGGAATAATTGCAACACCAGGGACGGACTTACATTCAGTTAAATGCGATAATTAATAAGGAATACAATAATGAACATAAGTATTAACTTTCCAGGTAAGGAAATGAAATATTAGCTAAAAAATTTAACAAGAATAGGTTGGCATTTAAGGTAATCAGGAAGTGTAAATGCAGCAGTATATTTTGCACTGTATCTCAGAAATTTATGAAGCTATCAATATGACATTTTTATGAGACATTAAAATACTTAACTAAAGATGCTCTGTAAATTTTAATTTTCTAATGCACATAAAAAGTGTTTTAAACACAAATAAATCCCATTTCCCTACAACTTAAAATGTTGACATAAATGTGAACGTTTCTCAGGATTGTCTGAACCAAATCTTGTTGAAAATTTGCACACACACACAATGTATGCAAATGTGATGTATTGTAACTAGAAACATTTAAATATCACTATTAGTTGATAAAAATCAATACCAATAAGAAATTAGAAATATTTATATTATTTTTTCAAAATTTGAAAATGAATTTCTTTTCAAGCAATTGGCATAGATAAATTATTCCAGTTCCCAGGATAGCATGTTCTCTACAATTTAAGCCACGCCAAGAGTGGCCGAGGTCGTTAAGGCGCGGATTCGTGAGCGTCTGGGGGTTCGAATCCCGCTAGGACCATCCTCCCTGACTGAGGTTTTTTCCAGGTTTTCCTCAGTCATCATAAATGGCTGAGGACGTACTCTAACCCTCGGCCTGGAACGTTTTCTTTCTTAAAAAAAACAAATACTATCCCAATATATCATTTCGTCTCATCTATCATCAGTGTTCACTGCTTGTGTGCCTCAGTACTAAAAAACCGGCTTTAAACACAATTCATTCCATTCATTCTACAGTTTAAGTAAAAAAAAGTAATTCCAATTGCACCAATAGTTTATAAGAAGAACGCATGATAATGCCACAGTGTCTTTAGTTTTTAAACAAGATTTTATTTTGGTTTAAAAAGTTTTAAAACTTTTTATGTGTATTAGAGAATCAAAATTTATTGAGCATCTTTAGTTAAGTTTTCTTAATACCTTTCCAAATTTTTATGTTGATAGCTTTATAAATTTCTGAGACACAGTGTAAAATGCATAATGTTGCATTATTTGCTAGATTTACACTTCCTGGCTACTTTATGAAAATTATGTTTTTTGACACAGACTACATACTTTATGATTGAATTTTCTAAATTATGTGCAAAATTTGTTCATCCAGTACACTTCAGTCGAGAGAAACAGATGAATAAAATTAATCAAAAATAAAGGTTGTAGTTTGAACAAAATATTTTCCATTACACAATCGAGACGTAACATACATAAATAAAAATAGGGAAAAGGGTTTGGGCGCCTTATGCGTGTACAAAAATATAACACAGACTCCACATCTGACAGCTTGCATATTGTAAGGTTTTCCACGGGAGAGATAAGGTCGAAGAGTATTGCTTCTTTCAACAAGAACAGAATCCATTTGTATTTCTACAGTACAGAGCATTTGTTTGCCATGGGACACATTTATGAAAAAAGCAAGCATCGCTTTGCAGTGAAGTTCGCCAGAGGTGCATTACGTGAGCGTGAAATCCATACGGATATTAACTGAATGTAAATATAGCGCGTCACCAGCATTCATAAGTTCTCTTGTAAGAAAATCAATAATACGGCTGAATCTCCTTCGAAATAAAATCCAAGTCACAAAATAAGACAATGGAAACCTACTGATTTTTTTATGATTGTTGAGCCGCAAAGCGCGTGCGGCCAAATTTTTTTATTTCGTTTTACTAAGTTTGCGAATTTTATTTATTTCTCTTAACGGGATTTATAATGAAAGCCACCAAGCGGTCAATGTGACAATATTTGCAAGTGCATGTGAGTCACCGCAAAGTGTTGTTAATCACGAGGTTTTTTTCCCCTCGCGAACAAGTTACAACGCAAAAAATCTAACATATACGATTGAAAGTGTACTGAATGTACTTTCGAATGAAGTGAACAGGTGGTGTATGTAAGCAGGATTGCGTGTCTCAGCACGCCCCCGAAGTTCAGTTGGTGAGAGACAGTAGTCAGGAATGGAGATTACAAAGATTGAACAGCGTGTATAGGTAAAAATATCATTTCTTGAGTTCTGATTTACATTAACCCCCCCCCCCCAAGTTTTATTAATTGCAACGAAGCGATTCAACATGACATTCACGTTTTTTCTTAAATTGATGCGACACGTTTCGTAGCGAATTACTTAATTGATGTGGCATCCACTTTGCATATCTTTTCCATATGTTCAGGTCCTGCCGTAAAATGTTTTTGCCGGGATTCCTAGTTGCTGAAACTATCGTTCAATCTCCATCAAATAGAAAAAAGATATACACAAACTTGGGTTCCACACCAGTTAACAATGATTCAAAAGGCAGCAAGAGCTCGAGGCTGGCATTGCTGTCATGTCAGCATTTTCTTGATAGACTAATGACTTGCGATAAGATGTGAATCCTCTGCGACATCCCAAGATGCCTTAATCACTGGTTTGTAGCCCATAAATTTATCTTAAAACAACCGAAACTGCCACTGCACCAAAAGGTTATGCTTTTATTTTGTAAACTGTGTATCTTTAACTGCTGTTAACAAATCAATGGCACTGTGTATTCTAATCAGCAATAACGTCCGTAGGAAAAGATAAAGTCTAACGAGCCTGGACTCGTGAATCGCAAAGAGGTTGTTATTCTCCATAAGAACGCAAAATCACATACAGCTACTAACAATTATCTGTCTAGGTTGGGTGACTAGTGCATTGACTACATTTTCCAGACATTGAACTATCAAACAATAGTATTTTTATACCCTTTGTTGGTGTGGAAAATGCACTGCATCGATTTTTTTTTGCCTCCCTGTTTAAGCAGTTGTGCCACAATGGAATTCTTAATCTTGCGTCACGTTGGCAGAACATCTTTGTTAGCGGTGACTGTACTTAATATTAAAGATTTTATTTTCTTCACAAATGTTCGGTGTGAAAACAAAATAACATTTTAAAAAGTGACTATCGCATTAAAAAGAAGTAAACAATCGAACGCGCGTTAAATGTGATTTCATTGTTTTTCAAAACGAAGCGTTTTCATAGCAACAGAACAAGTGACTGTCACTAGGTCTTATGGAAATTGAAACGCTTCCTCCTTCCAGGAAACATTTGAGTTCTGCAATGCTGTACAATTGACCGGAAAATGACCGGGGCATGTTGTGGTTTGTGCCGTTATCAGAACACGGCACGATAATGGATGGACTACAGCACTAAGTGCACCAATGTAGGATTATCGCAGTGTTGCAGCATCCATCAGAAACGTCACTTCAATCCCCTTCGATACATTGCCGTCCATGCTACACGCCTTCCAAGTGTAGCTCAGCTTTCCTGAATGACCACACTTTAATAAATTAAGTAAAACTTTTTAAAATAGATAATTCAGGAATTCTTTGGGAATATTGACTTTGAAACTTAAAGCTATAAATAGTTAATATTATAACGAAAATAAATCACAAAAAATATTTTAATGTGATATTAGTAATTTTTAGATCTTTTAACCTTTTTTTAAGGGTTCTAATAATTGGTCTACAGTGGTAGTTAGATTCCTTAATTTCATTTAAGAATATTGGCTCCCTCTCGCTCCGTCAAGCAGAACCTCTAAAAATAATTTCGTTAAATTATAATTGGAACACGCTGGCCTTGAGGTCAAGTAGGGTCAAATAAGAAGTCAAGAAACGGAAGAAAACATTAACACCTGCTTCTGCCATTGTGAGACAGTATTGCAGAATAACATTAGGAACACTTTCAGAATTCTGAAAATTTTAATTGCACATGAGATGTGTTTGTGCACGGTGGGTTTCAAGAATTCTGGTTCCGAACAAAAGGAATAAAATTTTACAGGAAGGTGCAGGGTTTCCTTCAAAGGTAAATGAAACTTGGCTATATCATTTCGATCGTGAGAGCAAACAGCAAAACTTCATTTAGAAATTTCTGTTATCGCCAGCACCAAACCGCCACGGGTGGCCGAGGTCGTTAAGGCGCGGACTCGTGAGCGGGAGGTCGGGGTTCGATTGCCACCAGGACCGTCCTCCCTGACAGAGGTTTTTCCAGGTTATCCTCAGTCCTCATAAATGGCAAATGCCGGGGAGGTACCCTAAATTTAGGCCTGGAACGTTAACTTTCTAAAAAAATTTTTTTTTACCAATATATCATTTCATTTCATGTATCATTCGCGTTCACCACCTGTGGTCCGCAGTAGTAAAAACGGGCGTTAAACATCATTAAAAAAAACCAGCACCAACAGTACCAGTTGCCTCAGCTGGGAAAGTTGTGATCATACCGACATACCCAGGGCAATACCAAAGAAGTATCCTGAAAACTGGATGCTGTAACTCGATAATGAACGGCCGCACATCTCAGATGCTATTGTTTAATATATCACAAAAATCAAGTTGAAGTATGTCCTCATTCTCCCTACAGTCCATATTTAGCACCGTCCGAATTTTTCCTTTTCCCCAAATTGAAGAAACTCCTTCATAAAAACATTTTCTATCATCAGTGGCGAAGGCTGCGGAGGTGATCCTGAAGGACTTGATAAAAAATTGTCTCCACCATGTTTCTGAAGACTGGCGCATTGCAATCAACGGGAGCAACTTTGAGAAACATTATCAAAATAAGTGGATGAGTTAAGGTTTGTAAAATTATTATTTTTTATTTAACAGCTCATGTATGCTAAACTTTAAAAATTTTTGAAGGCATTGTTTTAATTTCACAGGGAATGGTCCCTACACAGACCACCCAATAATGAACATCCTTTTAGACGAGTGCAATTATATTGTTAATAAAGAATATTTACTTGTTTTTCTATATCTTTTAATGAATAATGCGATTATCTTTTGCACCTTCAGAAAACGCTGCGGAATAATGCTATTTTATCTTCTCATTCCTCGTTATTTCAACCATCATCGAGAGAGCACTTAGGGGGATATTTTACACCAGCCTTTATTCTCCAGCCAGTCGCAGCCAAAGGAATAATATTTTACTGCAATATAACTTCGTTACCATGTAGAGTGTTATATCACAACGATCGAAACTCCTGTGGAAAGCACACACCGTTAAAGGAGAAATCTAGCGGTGAATATATGGGACAGTCTACGATCTAATAAATTCTGGAGAAATTGTAGCTACAACGTTAAGGGCTCTACGTGAAGTATAGCCATCAGTCTGTGCGACACTGCCATCTCTTGTCACCAAATTGCACATTATGGTTAGCAAGGTACTATGTCTTTCCAGAGCACAGTGTGGGCACAGTCGACCGAACAAATGAATAGCTAGGCAAGTATTGACTAGACAACGAACTCAAACGTGCATTTTAATTCTAAAATCCAATGTTTAACTCTATATATCTATTTAGTAAGTGAAATGCTCTATTAATGCACCGGTAAGTTCCAAAAATGTGTATCGAATAACACTGCAGTGGCGGCTCGTGACATATATAGTACTGCTGCTCTATCTGCACATAAGGAGTTTAATTTAAATATCTACCACACAATTTGCATGTATATAGGTAATGTTTGAAAATAGATCACCGTTATTTATTTATTATTTTGTTTCTCAGAGCTGCGGTGGATAGCTGCAAAGCATGCCCAGATACCGAACGTCAGCAGAAATGAAGATTGTAGACATTAAATTGTATAAAAGTTGTAAATTAAACAATTGTAAATATAATTATTGCCCCTATATAGTTGAACTGTGATTTGACAGCAGCAGTTTCAATTATATAAGCCCCAGTGTCACCTTAACGCCTTACGATAACAAATCAATAAGGCAATGAATTAAATAAATTTAAAGTTTAGTTCAGCTTTGTATAAATCCTATCAACTTGGTATAGAAGTCATCTCTCAGTTAACTACATGGACTATCATTAAACTATCACTTCAGCAGAGTGCAGTGTGTTTAGCTCCTCTTAACAAAAACGATTAAACGTGAATTTGTGGTGGTGGTTGTTGTAATGCGAAAATAATTTATTGCCTCGGAAAGCGCCTTTCCTAGCGGTTTTTCCCTGGTAATGGAAGATAACGGGGAGAGGTAAAGGGGATAAAAAATATGTGTGCGCCGAACCAGTGTGAACTAGCCACTGGGATGAACTGCGGTGGACCTCGCGTTAGTGGAAAAAAACTTTTTTTTACACTGCCACAGCTGGTCTCAACGATCTGCTTATATGTACACTTCAGAAGAAGAATTTACAGAAGAAATAACTCCAACGTTTTCGAAGAAACAAAAAGCGCTGCAAGTGCCTCTTTTTCAAACGTACCTCCCACATTAAGACGTAAAGAAAACATTAAGAAGGTTTTTCCTCTGTTTTCATTTCAAATCTACTCAAACTGAACAAGTCTATTAAACTTAAAGTTAATTTAAACAAAAAGCACGTCAAATTAGATGACGAGGGAAAGTTAAAACCAATAATGATTACATCTTAGGTTTCTCTCTCAGCCTCGACCTCGAATTTTTAAATTAGTCGTCTAAATATTAAATATGCTGCACTTTTACCTATTTTTCATCATTGTCTAACAACTATATTTTTGTATTGTTGCTGGAATTTGAAAAAAAAAAAAAAAATATACGTAAAAACTACTGATCATTTAATGCAAAAGCTGTGTTTTAGTAATAAAAATTTTGTGACACTTGCCCGGAGATAGTATTTTTCTGACATTTGCAAGGAGGGTCCGAGTTCTGGGATATCACTAAATAGGTCATTTAGGAAAACAACATTTGAGTGGAACTGACGATCGAGATTCAAGTAAGAGAGGGTAGAGGCCGGTGTTATAATTAAAATAGTTAAAAATCTTCCGGGCTCTTTTGCCATGATTTAATATGCCACCCTTTCGCCAACTTCTGCGGTTGGCATCATCAGTGGAAGATGAATAATAAAGACGACAGTATCCAGCTCATGCAGAAGAGACAACCTGTCTGAACAATGAATGACGGAGAAAATGAACTTCTGTACGATGACAATGGCAAACCTCCGGAAAGAACATTACTGTGCAAAAGGTTTTGATTACTGCATCTTTGTTTTTTATTGAAGAATCTGAATAAGCAAATGCAAAAATGAAGATCTGGGAAATTCTTTGGAAAAAACAAATGTCATACCTATATTGTAGGCAGCTCTGTCAAATAAAATAGGCGAAACATACGAGACATTATTCACAACTACCTTGCGTTGCGTTTATATGCATAAATGCGTAGTTCGCTTGCACTGCAGTGACCTCGGTATTATTACAGTAGCGCACTAGCGGAGAATGACCCGCTTGAGGCTACACTTATCAGCTGATATACTGAGTCAGTTGCTGCCTTTTGTTCGAGCTGTAAAGACTAGAGTTTGTTCAATGTGCATTGCAAAAGTGAAAGTTTATTCAAGACATCTGTGTTGTGTGTGAATTAAATTAGCTTATTCTTATTGGTACCTACCGAAGAATTCACGCTTGGACATAGAATTTTTACGTAAAAACCGAATCATGTAGACAGGTGTGTTGGTAGTTTCAAGGAAAACTTCCTGGTATTCCAGTTCCAGCTAGAGAAACTGTTAGATGCCTGGTTAATAAGTTTAGGGCAAAGGAGTCGCTAAACACTAAACCTAAAAAGGGAAAAAGAAATGTTCTAACGGCGGGAAAAATTGACCAAATTGGTGCATCATTCGAACGTTCTTCAAACAAGTCTCTAAGACGTGTTGCACAGCAAGTGGGTTCGGAAAGTTCATCCGAAGATGGCAGGTGGACACTACTTTCAACACCAGCTGTAATAAGGTTAGCAGTAGTAATTATAGTGCATGTTACTATCATGCGTTTAATAGACAGTGGGCAAAGCAGCGTAATAAACTGAATGAAAGAGTGAGTATATTTTATTCAAATTAACATACATACTAATTACTTTGCAACCTTCGCAAAGGTCCACCTTGTGATGGGTATGTGCCTTTCACAAAGCACAAAAAGTACATTACTTAAATAAATAAGTCACGCCTCCAATGCTTAACGCAGTAATAGCATTAATAATAATATTGATGATAATAACAATAATAATAGTTCAATATAAACATCCAGAATATGGAAATCCTTAACTTGTCAGTGGAACAAGTGAATACAATATCATAACTATACATACATTTTATTTTTAA
Organism: Metallyticus violacea; assembly: GCA_030762175.1. Lineage (NCBI taxonomy): Eukaryota > Metazoa > Arthropoda > Insecta > Mantodea > Metallyticidae > Metallyticus > Metallyticus violacea. The sequence goes on along the minus strand of CM060837.1, from coordinate 67,915,401 downwards.
ATTCAGTTTAGTGTCCTTCATCCCTCCCCACGGTTTTCAGCCTTTTCAGACTTTGAGCTGTGTCAGCTTCGACATGAATTTGCCTACCTGCTCCTCATCCTTGCCTGCCAACAGAGCCCAGCATGCCCCTTGCCCTCTGTTAGTATTGGAAGGCGGCAGAAACGTTTTGCTCCATACCTCAGTGCTGTTACAGTTCGCTAGGATGTCGACCATATAGCGGGTTAAGTTCTTAGTCCATTTTCACCTGAGATTCACCTGATTTGCCGTCATGCTCCAAGCCTAAACTGGAGCCCCTGTTTAATGAGTCTAGTCTCTGTTTTGATGTACTGCTCCACCCTCACCCAGATTTTAACCCCGTTTGCACTTACAGTGCGCGGACGATGCATAGGAGCGATCCGCGGTCATGCAACATGAGGAACGTTCTGTACAGAGTAACACTTGCCGGGCTAGAATCCAAAGACTTAGCGATGATATCTTTGAGCGAATTAACATTATAGGCATATTGATGTGTGTTTCGACATGAAGAAGGTTAAGTGAACTTGGAACATAATTGCGAAATGAAGAAAAATAAAATTCACGCCCTTTACTTCGACTTTTCTTTTTGTTCATTGGGTATCATTTTCAACTCGCGTTTATTTCACGTTCGGAATGAGAAGTCTTTATACGAATCGGTTAATAATCTTAAAAAAAATAGATGTTTTTGATATGGTAAACAATTTGTTCTTAGAACATAGAAAGAGTATATGAAACCGGATACCTAATAATCCCCTAAATTAGTATGCCATGAAAATAATTTTTATAAGATTATATATTATAATGTTGATGTCGCTTTTCATTAAGTCCGTGGTTTTCTTGTTTTAATGCCATAAATGTATGGTATATTTGTGAAAATTTACTTTCAAGGACACAAAATTGGTTTTTACAATATATAACTGCCGAAAATATAGTAGATTAAACTATAAATAGTTCTTTCCATATAGAAGATTACGGAAATAGTAAGAAATATCTTGGTATTACAACGTAAATTCGGGAATATACGGTAAAGGTTTCCAAAGGCTGTTAAAATTTAATTTTGGCAACATAGCTCGCATCTCCGAACTTCTATTAAGATCACGGAAAACATATGCTGGGAAAGAACGGAATTGAATGTCTCAAAAGACAAAGGAAATGTCAGCAAATGAGTAGCGGAAAAAAGGCACTCTCCTCCCCTGATTAATAAGCTGCACCTTCAATGCATTTTTAAAAAAGTAAATTCGGTCATAAGGCTGTCCTTAAATTGTCAGCACTTTAGAGAATCCCTAATAAAGATATGGGCTATAAAACGCATTTAAGGCTAATTTACAAGGAAAACACTTAACTTAACAATAAATATTTAGCATTTCAATAATCTTGGTAACCAAATAATTTCGCCTTGGTATAAAAAAACTACAAGACGTTTTCGGATACAATTAAAGCTACTTTTACTATACTGTGAGTAAACCATCAGGGAATTCTGTTACAACAGCTTTCTACACAAAGTACCTTTATAAAAAACCTGCCCCATCGTTTATTATAAAGATAGTATTTAAGTATGTAGCATTTTTGACACTGATTTTCAATAGCGAGATTGAAATTATTTAATTATTACAAATTAATAATTCAATTGTATTTTAAAAACCCTACTGCGAAAGAAATATCGCTTTTCGAAATCAGATATTCGTAAATCATTAAAAGTAAATCCCTAAGAGCTAAAAGACCACAGACAATGCGCATAACGTCATGGGCAGGAAGTTGGTGGGGAAAGAACAAGCAAGCGCTATGTGCGAGCACTACACACATAGTCATGCGCTGGGTGATGCAGTGCAATTAGCGCATGCGCAAAGCAACACACTCCAACCTAACGCATAATTATCGTATCATGACACACTAAAGCACTGGCAACAAAACTTGATATAACGAAGCGAGGCAGAACGGACTAAAAAAGGAAACGAGAGGCATAAAATATTAAATAAAAAAACGCAGTTTGGCAAAATCAAGTAATCCTTAAAAAAGAGACAGTGAAAGGAGAGTGCATAACTGTGTGAGATAAAGATATAAATGCCCTTACACATTAAAGGAGAAAGAGAAAGAAATTTATACCATAAAACAACCCAGTCGAGTGAGTTTGCAATTTACACAACAGAAAAAGTAAAGAAAAAGAACATGAAAAGTGCAGAAATAAATATAAGAGGTAGAAATAACATAATAAAAGAATAAAAACATTGTTTTATAATGCCGTATTAATTTCTGCCTTTAGTGAGATGTCAACGATACTCTGCGATCTGTTTTTGTTTTTATATATTTTTCGCTATGTGTTTGCCTTTTGTTCACGACAACAACAGCCGCATGGAACACACAAATTTACTATACTAGAAAATACGCAGTCATCTGTTGATGTAATAGTTCACTAATCGCAACGAACTTTGCATACATATGGTAAATTATAGTATCTTAACATAATGTGTTGCTTCACGCAAAGGTCACAATGTGCTTTTGTGACAAACAATGTCCAAAGAATAAGGTGAGCAAAATTTACACCAAGACTTGTTAATTTTCTGTTTGATTTTTATACATTCATGATTTATTTGCTTATATTATAACCGTAATTTAAAATCTGAATACGATTTTCATTTTTGGATTAAAATATAAGCAATATTCTCAATATTTAAAAATATTTATGTTAACAACATCATAAACACGAATATATTGTGAGAAATCGAACGCTATTTTCAAGTTCAACAATAGAATAATATCTATAAACATCAATATGCTACTACTTCATTAAATAATTGTTATATTTTATAGGTAACCATTTTTTAAAAAGTTTTCCTTCCGTTAACGAAAGTTATTGCTCACCAAATTCTCCGGATATTCTAAAATAAAAAACAACTTCTGCTAATGTAATAACTACCATGACAGAATAACTAAAGAAAGCGTAACCAGATAGCAGTACCTGCTTGAATTGCCTTATGGCGCCATTTATCCGCAGCGAGTCAGCAGCAATGCCGGCAATTCCATCGCCTGGTTCACGTAGTTGTCGCAGCGAGGCGCTTGGTTGAGACGGTGCGCTCCCGTGCAGATGATGAAGGCATTGTCCGCTACATATCGCTGGTGCTGACGATTCCGGCTGTGAGCTCTGCCGGATGATTCGCGAACTAAAACAAAAATGTAAAGTTTAGATAATTGTTCAAAAGATCGCAATAAGATGCATAAATTGACTGCTAGAGTCAAAAATATACATATTTAGTAGGTTCTTTTCATTTTAAGTTAGTAAAAAATGTGTTGTTTCATTAGAATAAATATTATCATAGCTAGTTTGTTATTTACTCTAAATGTAGGCATATCATTTATTTAATTTGACTTTTTAATTGCTGGACATTTTGCATATATTTACGACTTAAATTTACATAAAAAGGTACTTCAAGAAATGAGTGAACATGCTTAAAGGGGTGTTTATTCTCAATAATTATGTAACGCAAAATTCTTTCCACGTATAACAATATGAGTAAACAATAATAACTGTTGGTTTCAAAAATAAATACACATATTTTCAAAATGTACGAAATAAAAGCATATAAATACAAGTGAATGAGACACTTTTATTACATACTGTACGTCTGATGCAGCTGGAAGTTTCAATATAGGAACAAACTTATATACTTAACCATTTACATATCGAACAGTTCTCAACACTTAGGACAAAAAAAATGTAAAACTAATTTTTTCTAGTCATTTGTAACTATTGTTGAATAAGGCTGTGCAAATAGACAGCACTTTCATTGTTTGTTTAGTGCGCTAGAAGTATGGTTTAGCGATACGCGTATTCCACTCAACATTAGAAATGAAATGTGTTCAAAAATGTTCACAATTTCTGAAAGTGTTGTTCAGAACAAGCTTTCCACAGATCTCCTGTAACATTGCAAATGCCTAAGCCGAAGATTTGAGGTGAAAGCAAACAGAGCAGCATATTTTTCGTCGCGTATCACCTATATTTTGCTGTAGGCGGCAGTGTATATTTAAATTTGCAAGCTTCTAACAAGCGGGAATTGGAAGTAATAACTAAATTAGTATAACGTGTACATAATGCATTAAGACAAGGAAATTTTAGCGCGAGAAATTATGAATGTAAAAATTATAATTCTTTGTTGATCAATTCTCGTATAGTCTAAAATGCCGCATGAAGTGGTAAACTAAATTCTTTTCTTTCTTCAAGTAATTGAGCTAAGTAAAAGTACAATAGGTGTAGAATCTATGTTGATTTTATATTATACTTTATATTCTGTTTCCTAGAATCTTTACGCCTATCTTATAGCAATTATTCGTTTAACTAATGATTCTATAAATGTTACATTAATTCATATTTTTTTCTTTAAATATTGGAATTATTATTGCTTTTTTCCAATAATCAGCCTTTCCTGTTGCAACATTTAATTGGAATCTGTAAAATTCTACAGAGTAAACAAGATGAATAAGCATAATGCTTAATTAAATTAAACTAGCCATTTTTTCTATTTTATTGCTTTTTATGTTGTTAACTCTATATTAATATTATTTAATACTAGTGTAAATGTTTTTTCATTGGCATAGTTCACAAAACACTTCCCATTATTCCATCATTATAGGATTTATCTGTACTTTATGTTTCCGGATTTTAATCATATATTTAAATATATCAAAAGTTGCTATTGTTTTCCATAAACACTTAAGTTCTGAATATTTTATATTGTGTTCTGTTATCTTCTTTTGGTTCTTTCAATAATCATCTTTCCCTAATTCCACATGTATTAATTTATTTCATTAGGTATAAACACAAGTATCTTACACTATCTTATTTTAGTATTAAATCTTTCTTCAACTAGTTCCCCACTTTATCTGTTGATGTCTTCAGTAATCCTGGTATCGGATTCGTCTATGCTGAAACAACAAACATGAAAACGATTCCCACCTAGGTAGATATTTGATGTTCAATAGTCTACCAGACATCTTTGTAGACCTCATTTATAGCTCTTGTTATCTACTCATAGAGTATGCTAGGACAAAATAAACGCACGTGCTTCTTTCTCAAGCCTTCAAATGCAACCTACGAAATTTTACTAGTGTTGCGTCATCCAAAACGTCATCCAAAACGCTCACTATGCATTGTTTGTAAAAAGAACGCCGTACTCCACTGCATATTAATTATAAAAGCATATTAAAAGTAGATTGTTGGAAGAGTTTAATGCTCGGTTTTATTTTCCTAAACACTTCAATGAGCTGCTTATGTGGATAACTTTAGTGGTTATGAGCATTTCTATGTATGAAATAAAAACAGAAAAACAGATCGCCGGAATGCCACACCAAAGCTGAGAGCTACTATAATGTATTCCATGTTTAGTCACGAGTGATTTCAATGCGTGGTACTGTCTTATACAAAGCGTAAATGATTCCTCACCTGTAGGGCGACGTGGTAAGCAGGACGGGAGGCGGAGGCTGCTGTATGCTGTTGACAGGGCAGGAGCCGCCTCCGGGAGCTGAGCCGCCGCCTCCACAGCAATGCTGAAAGTAGTGTGGATGCAATCCTACAGATCTGACACTCTCCCTTGACACGGAGCGCGCCATAGGCCCTGCGGAGTCCCTCCTAGTGTCGCCACATCTACAGCGGGAGTGCGCATGAGGCAGGAGATGGTAGCCTCCAGAGGCGGCCGAGGAGGAGCCGGCCCTGAGGCGACAGGAGGACGGGCTGGCGGACGTTGTGGTGAGCGCGGGACTCATGGCCGAGGTGGAGCAGTTCTGGTGATCTGCGAGGAGGCGACAATGCAGTTCAATGTCGGGGACGGAGCGAGCAACCGATTCGGGTTGCTGGCTGCCGTCCTGACTGGAGAACAGCAGGTTGGTGGTGCATTCCTGTCGCATGAGCACCGGCTTACTGCTGCTGGAACTGCTGGTGCTGGGAGCGATGGTAACGCTAGGCTCTTCCTGCACCAGCAGACTTGCGGTCTCGTCCCCGCTCCCATAGCCCGAGTTGGCCACCGCGGCGGCCACCGTGGCCGGGGTTGTTGTCCCGCCACTCATCGCCACCCGGCCTCAGCTGCAGTCAGGGCGGCGGCATCGTAACAGGCGCTGCAACAATGTCAACACTTTGATCAGTAATAATTTACATACAGCAAAAATGAATTATAACAGTAACAGCTGTTCTAATATAGGCTGTGAAGAAATTGTGGGAACTGTATCGCAATTCGTTCCAACATCTACAATATCTGAATATATGCTAGTGTTTGTATGTTTACTCTGTTCCATTCCGCACCCTTTGACCAACTTTTAACAATTGTACAATACAATTTAGAAACTGGCAAGATATATATATATATATATATATATATATATATATATATTGTTATTTACACATCAGAGCTCTATGAATTCAATTCCCTTTTACATATGAGGTATCTTTCAAGTGTTCAGTCAATTTGGATCATACTATAGAACAGCCGATCAAAAACATGTGGATGTTATAGCTGTACTGCTTATCTCGGCTATTCCCCCCCTTTTTTTCATACTGTAAGAGAGTGGGGAGATTATAGAAGGGGTTGAGAAGCTCCAGCTCACTGAAATCAGCAAGCAAAGTCTGCTTAATGTCAATGACACCGTCAACACATTCTCTTTGGACGAAATTGATTAGCGTTTAAATTCTGTAATAGAAAGTGTATAGAAGCTTATTTCAGAGAGTAAGATGAATGAAGCACTTCTGCAGTTGTGACTCGATATACGAGATGGCGCGTTGCTCTAGTGGACAAATACTTTTTTGTTGAGCAGTTTGTTGTGGTTTTTCCTTCAAAGGGTTCAACAACGCTCAATATCAGTCTCATGTTACTGTTTTACCATAAATTGGTAGTATGGCTTTACCTAAAGGCAAAAGTCTGAAAGAAGAGGCATCTCCTTCAAGATTCGTCGGCCGTTTCACGTCCTGAATTGAATGGGACGCTGATGACCTGAAATGTTAAAGATCGTCGGTAAATAAACCAAAACCACATTGAGCCTTTGTATTGCTTGATGCACTTTTACCAGTAATTCTGCACTGCTTCGACTTAGATGTGTAAAGTTCATCAGTACTTATGTCACAGATAAACGAAAAGAAAATGTCATCCACTGTGTGTATTATCAATAAAATATCAGCAATATTAGGGCTAAAATACACCATTATACATCGGCAGTTAAGAGCTAGAATGTGTATTTATTTATTTGTCGGTCCTGGTGGTGTAGTGATTACCATACTTGCCTCCTAAACCCACGATCGTGGGTTCGAACCCGGCCAGGACCGATGGATATTTTCGGGCGTAAAAATCCTAAGTATGGCTTCCTTCGGAATGGAAGTAAAGCCGTGGGGTCCCGTGTCGTACATTTACGGCACGAAAAAGAACCTCAAGCCTGAGAGAAGAGGCCTCTGAGCAAAATTTGTCACGCCCTGAGTTGAATGGGACGTTGATGACCTGAGATGTTAAAAAGCCTCCGTAAATAAACAAATCAATCAAAAATATTTATTCAAGTGCAGTTCAAATTATTTAAATCATCTCTTCCGCTCTACCGATATAATAATAATTACACTTAAGATTCAGCGGCAATACCACAACAATCATAAACAGAGGACAATACTCGTACACATACAAACCTATGTTAAACACCAAAGAGAGAAAACGTGTGCTAATACATAAACATGAATAATGAAAAATATTTATATAATGAAGGAATGATAAAAATAGCAATAATAATAGAACAAGCAGTAAAAATAACAAATCATACACAAATAGATCTATGTGAATCACGAAAGTAGAATCAGCAAAGCATGAAAATGAAAAGCACTAACAGTACTATGGAGTAGATGGGAAGGATGATGATGATAGTGTTATAAATTCTACAGCAGGATATAAAAAATACATAGTGTATTTCAACATGTCGAATCTGAATCTAGGGTAATCGATTATTTCTAATAATATTAAACAATTTCTTATGCAATACTCCTAAAGTTCGGCAGTCTCTGACATCCCGTGACAATGCATTCCAAACGGGTAGATGATGAGTAAAGTGATGTTCGGTGCAATGTAATAATGGTACTTGCTGGGGGATTCAGAACATGTGTTAAGATTATGAGAGAAAAATCCGCTTTGAAAAAGAGAAAAATAGATTAGACGGAGAAGATATATGAATAATTTTGAAAAAGTAGTGTGAGACAATATTTCTTCGGTCTTTAAGGCGAAACTAAGATGGGTATTACAGGATCGAACAAAGGCATATCGCAGATGTAACGTAGGCACATATTATGAACACGCTAGTGTAGTTTTTGCGTTAGGTTAGAGTTTAAGTCTGTGAGCAGAAAATAGCAATAGTCTAAGTCAGGCATAACTAAGCTGGTTGTTGTTTTTTTATTTATTTTATGTTATTATTATTATTATTATTATTATTATTATTATTATTATTATTTATTTTTTGCGAAATTATTGAGCAGAGTTACAGTTTGATTTATTTTGATGCGAGGAATATTGCCTATGTGTATGGTGCTTAGCAACCATTGGTATCGCACGACCATAGCCTGCGATTTTAAGGGATAAAGATCAAGGCCGATATTATGCATCCATAATAACTGAATTTAAATCATGGTTTATGTTCGTTATTACGTCATGAATGTCCTAAGTTCGGAGAGTGTGTGTAAAGTTGTATGTCGTCGACGTGTGAGATGGTATTTACTATGACTAATAGCACGAGATATGTCATTGATATATGTTGAAAACAATAACGAACCTAGAACAGCTGCCTTCACGAGCCGCCATGAGGAGGAGAGATTTGCAAAACAACACACTGTTGCGCTGGCGAAATTAGGAGTTGAACTACAGGACAATATATTTAACGCCTAAACTTTGATAACAAGTCTGTTTACGAAATCAAAAGCTCTAGTCCTCTCAAGCAAGACCGCCAGTGCCAGTCTTCCGCTCATCGCAGGCACCACTTAAATCTTCACATATGATAAGCGGTGCTGTTACCTGGTCTGAACACAGACTGATAAGGACAAATAAGGGCACGCTCATTAAGGTAGTCTGTCAACTGTGTATGGTGCGTTTAAGTGGTCTGGATAGCGCAACAACAACAACAACAACAACAACAACAACAATAATAATAATAATAATAATAATAATAATAATTTGAAATACTCTACCCCCGTACCTTGTTTCCTACACCGGGACGTGTATTGCAAACGCTTACACTATATTTCTAAATTAGCAAATTACATTCTTACATTATTATTTACCAGATGGTATTTATACTTAGGTTACAATTAGAAATTTACTAAAATAATAAAAATAAAAAATTTGCTAAATAACAAAATTGCATTTCCTTCAACTATTTCCTAATTGCTGGAAATGAGCCATACTCCAGTAACTGGAAAGCAGTTACTACTTCCACTTAATCTATAACACTACGTTAATAAACTACTATTCACCGGTATCCGAATAACAGCGTAGGGCTTTCATGGAGATGCCAGAGGAAAGAAATGCACAACCGTACACCGAAAATTGTCCTTTATTTAAAAGTTTCACTGTCCTTTAGAGCCTTTTTTTTTTTTTTTTGTCTTCAAAATAACCCTATGTACTGGTAGCCAAAACTTTGCTATCACCAATCTGTCAAGAATATTTTCCATTTAGTGAGAAGACCTAAGTGACTTCTTTGTGGTTATTTTTCTCAAAGTACAAAAATTAAACGCTTATTATATTCTTTTCTTGTGTTAAAACGAATAGAGTAGAAGAAAAGACTAGTTACATTAGCACTGGAACAAAATCAGGGAGTACTACACATATGCCTAATTTTTTACAGACTCCTCCAATTGTCATTTTTTGGTCCATTTATTTAAGGACGCTCTTTAACATCTCAGGTCATCAGCGTCCCATTCAACTCAGGGCGTGAAACGGCCGACAAATTTTGCTCTGAGGCCTCTTCTTTCAGGCTTGAGGTTCTTTTACGTGCCGTAAATGTACGACACGGGACCCACGGCTTTAATACTTAGGATTTTTACGCCCGAAAAAATCTATCGGCCCTGGCCGGGTTCGAACCCGCGTTCTTGGGTGTAGGAGACAAGTATGGTAACCACTACACCACCAGGACCGACTCCAATTGGCATTGGAAATAAAACCCCAATAGGTATGTGTAATATGAATGTGTTATTTTTTTATGGAAATTAAAACAACATTCAGAAAAATAAACATAAGTGCACTGTGGACAAAATGCTCACACACCACTCCTCGCGGCTTAAAACAGAAATACGTGTTATGTATTTGACTTAGGAATGCTCATATACTGTAATGTTAGTACGTGTTGATCTGCCACCGGAAATGATATTTGTTCTTCTATAATCAAGCAAGATAAAAGCCCAGAAAACACATTACAAAATAGCACGGCGTTTTTGAACCAAGCTACAGATCTTTTATTTCTCCCTTCCATTTTTTTTTTTTCAGAGCTACTTTTAGAACGTTTTCTTCTTCCGTTACTTTTAAATGTAATTTCCTGCAGATTCGGTTTCCCTTCTCAAACAAACCTCTGAAAGGATCTCAACTTCCAGTGCCCGGAAGGACTGCAAATAAAGGACCGGAGCAGCAGACATCTAGCTTCTATCCGCACATACACATTGCCTTGGTGATCTCATAAGGGTGCTGCACGATTGATTCTGAAGTATATACATCATCTTCCTCTCTTAATAAAGCCTTTGCATCGCTAGATCAATAAGTTACTCAAGACGGGAATTCTATTTTTATCGTTAAAAGTGCTATATATTATATTTTTTTATCAATACTAGAAGCCTTATGTCGAGTTATTTTTGGCCTGCGTCCGCTGAGCGAAGGTCAACACAATCGCCAGCAGAGAGTCCCCTTACTTATGACTGCAGCTGGGCTGTCAGTCGTAGATACTGTACAAGCATTAGTTCTTGTTCTAAATTCGCAGCAATTTCTCTGTTTATGTTCCCCTCCAGTTTAGCATGATTTGGAAATCAAACTGGCTATCTTTAACTATGACGCTATTTTCCAAATTACATAAAATTAATATTACATTAAAAGTACAGTAGTTTTAATGGTACTGTTCTGTAGAAAAAGTAGACCCAGAAGAAGAAAAATGTAAGGTATATATGGAAAAAGTAGAAGATAAGGAGAGAAGAAGCATAGAAACTGCACTGTAGATGCGGGTTCGAATTAGGCAGGTATGCAGGGTTTTGAACAGGAGCGTAATGGAATGGAAAGACCTACGTTCTTTTAGAGGTAGCCATGATAGTTGATTGCGTAGGGGTGTCACATGATCAAATTTACAGGTGGTGAAGATGGAACGAATCCCGACATTATAAATGCGCTGTGATCTGTCGATCTGCCCAGTATTCAGAATAGTAGACATCACAAAGTTAGACCAAACAGGCACTTGAATGAGATTGAGAAATAGATATTTAGCTACATGTTTTAGCGTGCGAATCAAAGAAAATATTTTATTGCATGTATGGGCTATCTGGCTGTGTCATTCAACAACAACAACAACAACAACAACAATAATAATAATAATAATAATAATAATAATAATAATAATAATGTTTAACGCCCGTTTTTGCTACAAAGGCATCACAGGGGATGGACACTGTTGATACATGAAATGAAATTATTTTTTTTAAGGAAGAAAACGTTCCAGGCCTACGTTTAGGGCAAACCTCGGCATTTGCCATTTATGAGGACTGAAGAAAACCTGGAAAAAGCTTCAGTCAGAGAGCCAGTCCTGGTGGGATTCGAATCCCAGACCTCCCGCTCACGATTTCGCGCCTTAACGACCTCGGCCACCCGTGGAGGTGTGTCATTCAAGATCGAAGTCTGATAGTGAAAGGCCTACATATTTTCTCAACATATGAAAGTTATTATCACATCAACACTGTATGAAACTAAAAAATAAGAAAGTAAACACATTATGATTTACTTTTTTCTTTTACAAAAATTAATTACTATAAAACAATATTTTGTCTCATTTCTTCCATAAGCACCGCTTATGTGTTACAAGATTACAGCAACCCATGACAGATATTGTAATAGGATAGGTTGGGACAGAGTTTCATCAACTTGCCCACTCTCATAGGTTCTTTGTACCTATATCCTCCAAGAGAGAAGTGCTGACATGAAGGAACAGTGTACTTAGGCGTTGTCCCTTACATTTTCGAAATCGTAAGTCTCAGAAGTCGACAGACCCGCGAGAGCCTCTTCCAGCCAGAACTCGCCAGAAGCTTCCTCCTTTCCGAAAATCCACCGCTACGCCGCACAGCATAAATGTGATTCGTCTGGCACTTTTGTCCCTACATAACTATGTGAGAGTGGAGAATTCGTGGAAAGAAATTAAAACCTGCATTTACTACGTGACCAGGGAAAACCACGGAAAAAACCAACAAGGGATTTGAAACCAGGACCTCCCAAGCATTACCATCTAAACCAACCATATTCTTCATTGTGTACTTCATGTGTGGTTTTCTTTTATAGTTAAGCAAAAGAATTATAATACATTTCCTATCGACAATTTTTGTGGATTTGCGCAGAGCGATTATACACGATGTTGCAATCTGCTTTATTGTATGTATAAGCTACTAATAAATTTAAACGACATGTATTAGATACGAATCCTGCTCTATTATCAGTAAAAGTACTGTCAATTTAGGTCTGTTTATCTGTAAATGCTGCGCAAACTGCATCTTTGCATACAATTGGGTACGAAAACATAGAAATGTTTACCAAATTATATGCCGCTTCAGTTTCTAAAAGAAAGACAATTAAGCATCATCTCACCTTTATTTACTTTGTAGAAACAAAACACAAACGAAGGTAAGTGAATTACGTATGTTGATTAATTTAGGAGGAAAAAAGAGTGTTTTGATTTCTTTATTGTAACCTGCTGGAATTGTTGTGAACACCTCCAAACACTAGAACAAAGAAGTGACTGCTATTTTAGCAGGAAATTTATAGCACACTGCTTTGATACAAAGGGTTTTGTTTTTTTGCAGATTTCAGCACCGTGCTTAATTACTGGTGCTATAAAAACAATTAATTTTTAAAAGTCGGTACTAGAATTTTGCTACAGAATAAACTAAGTTAATATAAACGAGGAAAAATATTGAAATAACCAAGGATGCACTAGCTACAATTTTAATAGAATTTGCATACTTGCAAATTATTGACAGTTTAAATGGCTGAAAAGCAGCTCTTTCCAGGTAGGTTAAGAAAGCGTTTATTCGCTATGAAACAAAACAAAGTCTTATTTTTTCCCTTTATATAATTTCGATACACTGACACTCCATTCGCTTCTTCATGTTGGTAAGCGCTTCTAAAGAACAGCGTGGAGGGGAAGGTGGGAGGGAAAGTGGGGAAAATGATTAAAGAAGCCCCCACCCCAAGGTTACAGTCAGGACCTCGGCTATGTACAAATCCGGAACTCAACATTGACCTGCTCCCGTTAGCAGGCAGCATTTCCCACTCCTGACTTACTTAAGAGGATGCTCAGGTGGTCTCGCCAATCCTTCGAAATTTCCCTTCTACTTCTACACTTAACCGTTCCTGATTATCTCCTCTTATCATAATTAAAAAAAAACATAACTAAAGGGCTCCCTGAATGGATGGTCAGTCCAATGTCAGGATCGCTTCGAATTCAACTTTAATCTTAACGCATGTATGAGCATATTTAAATTCAGCAGTCCACTTGTTAACCGTCGCATCTGAAACTTTACTATGGGGAAAAAAAAAAAAAAAAAAGAAAAGAAAAAAAAAAAACCTCACATGATCGTGTAAACAAACTAGTGTAAACATTTTCTACAAAAAGGATAAAACTGAAATCCGAGCTGTGATAAAGTTCTTTGTTTTGAAGTTTTTTAAACCCCAATAGAAATACAAAACGGGTTAGATTTCATATTAAATGATTCTTTCGCTTCGACGGTTAACAAATGGAATTTAAATATAGTCATACACACATTCAGATGATGAACGCTCAAGGGGTCCCAAAGCGATGAAATTGTGACAAAAATCCCGTACTCAATGATCGCCGATTTGGTTCGATGGGTGCCGCATGGACCAAAAACGCATTTGAATAATTTGCAAGAGTGTTTAGATTTATTTAAAAGCAATTACACGATATTTCATAACAATAGATGAAACATGGACTCATTACTACACGCAAAGACGAAGGAGCAGTTAAAACAGTGGATGGCAACAGGTGAAAGTGCACCAAAGAAAGTAAAAACGGTTTCATCTGCAGGAAGAGGCATGGCTAAGGTTTTCTGGGATTCTCGTGGTAGGATCCTTTAGATTTCCCCCAGAAGAGTAGAACCATCACAAGGGAATATATCTGCTCACTACTGGATGGTATTCGCTATATGTCCACACATTGTGAAAAAGAAAGTTCACTTTCATCACGATAATGCGTCTTCACACAGGTATGAGATTGTTGCTGCATGACCTTCGCTTCCACGTGCTTCCACATCCACCATATTAGCCAGATTTGGCTCACAGCGATTACTTTTTATTCCCAAACCTGAAGAAATGGCTGGGTTAAGGAAGATTCACATCAAATGATGGTTGAAGCCGAGACAGATGCTTATTTTGCACAATTGAACAAATTTATTTTACTGAGGGAATTAGAAAGTTTGAAAATCGTTGGACTAAAGTATTCATTGGTTGAAAAAAATAAAATTTTCTCATAAATCTTGTGTTTTCTTGGTCAGACCGAGAACTTTTAGAACGCCTCTCGTCAAACTTCATTTTAGCAAGTAGTTGAATATATTCATGTTACTGAATATATCTAAAGTGTATTTAGGTGCTTGAGAATGTTGTGTAGGCTTTTGACTATATGGCATTCATCCCTTCAATTATGAGGCAGACTAACAAACAGCTTTGTTCTGTTTCAAACAACGCCAGTTTTCTCCTCTCCCCACAGAGTTGTATTGCTCTGTTGTATTACAGAAACAGGAGTGGCTCAGTGCATCCCTTTCTATCGTTTACATACCTTCAGATTCGTATGACAAGACACATTGTCCATCCTGCTCTAGTTTTTTTTTTTTTTATTGGCATTTGGCTTTGTGTTTCTTCCAGGTCAAGGGTACACAATTAGAAGAAAGTAAACTGTGGGGAATATCGATGTTGGGGAGGTTGGCGCGCGCGCGCAATTATCTTCCTACCTACTTCTTCTTGTTCTTCCTTTTTAATATTCATAAGAACGTCCTGGGGCATGCGTAACTCCAATTTACTGGGGCTCTTCGAAACTGTGGGATTCAATCAACCAGTTTCTGTATCCCCTGCATTATTAAAAACCGAAAGCCCCTCTAAGATTCCCCTTTGGCAAAATCAAAAGGCGTTGTTTCTGAATGCATTATTAAAGGATTCTCTTCTCTTGGAAAATATATAGTGCAAGGCTTACACTTTTCAAGACTTCACCTAAAAAGAGTAGTTATCAAACATTCATGTGCCTGGTTGACTGCGAACACAAAGAAAACCGAAGTATCTAAGGGCAACCACTACTTTTATCTCCAGCCAAACCCTGCTACCGCAAATAAGAATGTATCTGTCATGTCCACTTGTTTCCCCACTTAACTGAAGCTGTAGCGTTTTGTGTTTTGCATGAGGGAGATAAATTCAGAGCTGCCAAGGCAACACAATACTGCCAATGAACTGCTAACTTCATTTGTTTGTAATATTAAGGGTATATAATCTGGATATTTAATCATATAATCATATTTATTGTCCCTAGCATATTAAACAACATCACCAAGCACTTGAAGACATTTATTAATTCTGTGCATGGGCAAGGAAAGACTTTCCTTGCGGAGTGGTCAATGCGTGCGTTTACTTCCTTGGGTAGTATACTAGCTTCATTAGCAAGGCAGTTTACTGAAGTGAAGGGAAATGAGAACTGTAAAGGCTATGGTGAAACATTTCGACATTACTAAAATTGTTTTATTTATAACAGAGACTTTTTCTGAATAGTGTTCAATGCCCGTTTTTACTACTGAGGCACCACAAGCGGTGGACACTGGTGATACATGACATGAAAGGATTTTTTTTTTTAAGGAAGGAAACGTTACAGGCCCAAGTTTAGGGTACCTCCCGACATTTACCAGTTATGAGGACTGCGGAATCAGGGAGGACGGTCCTGGCGGAATTCGAACCCCAGACGTCGCGCTCCCGAGTTCGCGCCGTAACGACCTCGACCACCCATGGCGGTGAAATACTTTAATATATTTATTTTGCCTCCTAAACCCAAGATCGCGGGTTCAATCCCGACCAAGGATCGATGGATTTTTTTCGGGATTAAAATTCCTAAGTATGACGTTCTTCGTGAAGGAAGTAAAGTCGTGGGTTCCATGTTGTAGATTTACGGCATGTGTAAGAACCTCAAGCCTGAAAAAAAGAGCTCTCTGAGCAAAATTTATCGGTCATTTCACGCCCTGAGTTGAATGGGACGCTGATGACCTGAGATGTTAAAGAGCGTCCGTAAATAAACCAAATCAACGTCTTTGTAACAAAGGATAATGCATTAGTGCTTTTAGTATGTAAAAAAAAAAAAACTTAGTTTAAATCTCTGCATGAAATCTTTGGGAGTTTTGGGTGCAATTGTTGAACTAGATTCAGCTTTAATAAAGGAATAAATCTATTCTTTGTATTCCTGTGAACTTCTAGTTTAAACAATGCACAATTACGATGATAATGTTCTTTTCATTATTGAAATAAGCATAAAACAAAACAAAACTAAAACAGTAATCACCACTTCCTACTTTTTGCTCTTCCGCCAATATCATGCAAAAGTCATTAGTTTTTCTCGCTTCTCAAGGTTCGATTAACATATTCTTATTTGAAATAATAATATTTATAAAACTACCTGTTTGTAGAGTGAAAGAGAAGACATTAACTCTGCCAGGATAAATAAATAATTAAATATATTAAAGTTGTTATTCTATGCGATGTAAATGAAACTGAAGGCGAAACTTGGATTTGTTCCATCTACTATGGAATTCCATGGGAAATCCATTAGGAGTAAAAATGTTAATATATGTCCAAATCCCAAAATAAAATTGAAATTTAATTACCTAGACAACGATATAAATTTTAAACTTAATACATCCCAGGCATGTGCGGATTATAAATAAAACATTAAGAATTACATACATATTACAAATATATTTTATGCATAGAACGTAGACCATACATGCTCATGTATGATACACAATTAGAAAGAGAAACAAAAAATAACACAAATAAAATATTAATAATAAATAAATTGACATTAAAATGGGAAGAACGATATTTACAGATATGAATGGAAACATGTTACATTATTTATAATTATACCAGCTATTGCGTTCTAACCAGAAAATAAATTGTATCTATCTTCGCGCACTTTAGCTAGGAAAATGCCATAATTAACCAATTAGTACGACTCGCAAACAGCATGCCTCTCGAACTGCCTTGAAAAGTGTTCAGGAATTAGCGTTTTTCTCAGGTGTTTCCAGTGGGTACATTTGACCAGAATAGTACCCATTCTTCATCCCCTCCACATAATGGGCATATTTTCCTACCAGAACTATCCGTTATTTTTTGAGTCTTTCAACTTCCCAGTCTAAACCAGGCCATTCATGATCTTGCCTTTCTCCCTAGAACGAATATATAAGTCTTTATACCCCAGGTTAATTTAATTTCATTCGATAGGCTCAAGGAGACTTTCGTGTTACATTCTGCCTAGATTTCTATTCTCTAACCTCTTTCTAACCTTCTTCCATATATTTTTATTATTTGCATTGCCTCGTTGCCATATTGAAACACATATAAAGATATTGACAGTTCGGGTCTTGCCTCATGGCAGATTAAGAATAAATATTCTAGTCGTATCCAAGCAGATTCTAAGGTCAGTTAAAGACTACACGAAATATATCAAATGGAAAAAATAATACGGGATTTATAAACGTATATATACAATAAATGATAGAATAGAACAACACAGATGAAAATAGGATGACAATGGAAGAAACAAGGCTTAATTGTTGAACACTAAAACGATGACAATGAGGCCGGAACGGTCCATTATCTAAGAAAGTGATGCTAAAATTATAATTGTGTACTACGAGTACTTGAGATATCTCTGCAAATTATTGATGAAGGAAACAATCTTCAAACTGTCCCAACAGAATACAGACATGCACTTCAAATTAATTTCTGCAGCAAGAGTTTCAAATGATCGTTCGGGCACGTAACCATAACACGGATATCATGTATGTGCTGCATTGAATTACTTTATATGCGTGTTTAGACCTATGCCTATTATAAACGTGTTTTGTTGCATAAACGAAGTCATAAGGCACTTTCTAACGTGCGTTTAGTTATTTCCGTTAATGCGGATTTTTTTTAATCCGGTCAAATTATTAGTTCTCGCGGTTACATAACATATAATTCTTTTCCATGACCGAGCTTTATTGGTGTATAGACACAGAGATGTTGATTTTCCAGGTTCTGCTCGGGATTTCAACAGCCTTGCTTGAGTACTATCAGGATTACATCACTCTGCAAGAGGTGCTTGAACGCTCATCTTGCGCCTAAATGCATTCTGCGCACGCCGTATTATTGACACAACCAAAACCCCAAATGTACCACGGATCTGCTGGTAACGACTTGTGTTAAATGTCAACAGCAAAATGGGAGTAGGAACACGCTCTTAGTTCTGTCTACCGCACTCGGCGTACAAACAGAGGTATATCAACAGTGTGAAATCTCTGCTAATGCGGGAAATACAGGTGTCCCTAAGTCAGTTGACACAAGTTGCAATTTACTAGTTTTAGTGCATAGTATGACTACTTATAAATAAGTACATAACAAGTGTTAAAATTAGTAACAATACTACATTTTAGTACCTTATTTATTATGCAACATTGTTCAATGCACATGGAATCTCTCAATGTACTCCCTAACAACGTCAACACCACTATGGCGTTGCAAAACAATTGTTTGCGAGTACTATGCCGCCGCCACTCGTGGGCAGCTGCCTGAACTTCCTCGTTGTTGCCGAATTTTTGCGAATGTTGTCGAGTCAAATCAAACAGAGCAAGATCTGGTGAATATGCTGGGTGCGACACAAGCGATGCCCACTTTACGATCATAATGTTGCTACCGCCATGGGTGGCCGAGGTCGTTAAGGGGCGGACTCGTGAGCGGGAGGTCTGGGGTTCGATTCCCCCAGTACCGTCCTCCCTGAATGAGGTTTTTCCAAGTTTTCCTCAGTCCTCATAAATGGCAAATGCCGGGAAGTACCTTTCCCAATATATAATTTCATTTCATGTATCATCAGTGTCCATCGCCTGTGATGTCTCTGTGGCAAAAAGGGCGTTAAACATCATTCGTTCATTCTATAGGAGGGTGAAAGGCCTGCAAAATGGCCTAAACGCAAAGCAAGATTTGTCGTTACTGAATCCTACGTAGTGTAAGATTCTGACAGTACACCTCGCTGTTGACAGTCATTCCTTGAGGCTATTAGCAGTATGCCAAATGATGGTGATCATCTACTTGTCCTTGCAGCGAGAACCGCTGTCTTCTGTGGTATGTGATTGTGACACATAACTTATCATCAAAAAATCCGCATCTTCATTATGCATTATGCATTTCCCATAGCCGACGACAGACTTCAGCCCTATTGTATTTCTGTGCTGCTCTGGATGTTTTCGAAAAAGCTGCGGAAGATAGTGGAAGACATTTCCAATTCGAAAGAACTGCTGAATCATAACAAACGAGTTACAGCTCTTGAAGTCACTCTAGAGTATTGGCAACAACCCTTTGATGCTCTTTAAGTGACTATAATCGAAAAAAGGAGCATGGGGCTCTATCAAACATCTATTAATTGGAGATTTAAATAAGTCTTTGTCAAAAACTTAGTTGAAATGGTGAGTAGAAAATACAAAAATATTCGTAGAAATGTCTCCTTCTTTATAATATATTTCCAATCACTAGAATTATCGGAATTACTGTAATTATAAATATATGTTTTTTCTTTTGGTTAGAATACATCCGTTTCATAAAATTTAATTTCCTTTCTAAGCTTATATTTATATATTTCAGACCTTTAAAAAATAAACCCATTATCTAATTTGTAATACGTTAATATAACTATATTGAATTTGGTTCTTGGTATTCAGTTTGCCAAACAGATCGATCCCGACTCCCAACTCCTTTTGCACGAGCTAGCCGTCAAGAAATGGGGACATTTCCTC
Source organism: Metallyticus violacea (assembly GCA_030762175.1). Lineage (NCBI taxonomy): Eukaryota > Metazoa > Arthropoda > Insecta > Mantodea > Metallyticidae > Metallyticus > Metallyticus violacea. The sequence goes on along the minus strand of CM060837.1, from coordinate 67,895,114 downwards.
TAGGGGTTTGCATTTCCTGCGTCTAGGATACTGTTACTGTGATTTCGACACCTTAGTGGAAAAGCTTGTTCCCCAATCAACTGAAAGTCAGTGTACACGAGATGGCACTAGTACTGTTGCAGTACTAATGTCACAACCCGCCGGCCACGGCGACTCAATCGATTCTTGCTTTCTCCCTTCCACTGCTTGAGGCGCAACCGCTGTTGAAAGAAGTTCTACATGCAACCGTGATCTGTTGTTTTGACATCACGATGCACCAGTTCTCAAGTTTGGTGCCAAGTGTAGCGAATATTGCACATGAGTTATCATAGAATTGCATCTCTTGAACAAAAATGTCTGCTTCCCATAGCAACAAAAATAGGAAAATAGTACAGAAAATATTTCATGAAATTAGTCAAAACAATCTATAAAGAGTGTTCCAAAATCGCCGTATAATTTTCCGGCAACGCTACGCCTGTAAGAGTGGAATAAAACATAAGCTAATTTAATAACAATTAATACAGCACTATTTTTTTTAATATAGCCGGTTTTATGATACATGAAATGAAACGAAAAATTGGGAAAGGACATTTTAAGGCAGGAAATGTTCCACCATTAAGTTTAGAATATCTCCGAGACACTTGCCATTCCATGAGGTTCGAGGAAAATCTGGACAGTTTTAGTCAAGAAGGACGTCCTGGAGGGGTTCGAACGCAAGATCTTCAGCTCATGATTACATGACTTAACTCGTTCCCCCCGTGGCGGAAACTTAGTACCGAAAACGTGATACAGATATTTTATATTTTTTTCTTTGAAAATGGTTCTCTTTGTTTTACTTACTGTCAATGGATAAATATCTTACCGAAGTGAACTGAGGCCCCATTCATTTAAATCGCAACGGGTGGCCGGACTCGTGAGCGGGAGTTCTGGGGTTCGAATCCCGCCAGGACCGTCCTCCCTGACTGAGTTTTTTTCTAGATTTTTCTCACTCCTCATAACTGGCAAATGCCGGGGAGGTACCCTAAACTTAGGCCTGGAACGTTTCCTTCTTTAAAAAAAAAATGCTTTCCTAATATACCATTTCATTACATGTATCATCAGTGTCACCACCTGTGGCGCCTCAGAAGCAAAAACGGACGCTAAACACCATTCAAAAAAAAAAAAAAAAAAAACACATACACACACACACACACACACACACACACACACACACACACCCGTTTAGTTCAGAACTGAAATAAATTATATTTAACACAGGTACACAAGTTGAGGAGGAAATGAACATGAAATATTAAAGAGAAAATTTTACGAAAGAAGCATATTTATATAGCATCTAATAATGTACATCCCTAAAACCTCTGCAAGATACAACCAATATGGCACGGAATCGCACGAGGGCATGCCTTTAGCCTTATTATGTCATCATAAATCATAATGAATTTTCCATTGCAGAATATGCTGCAGTTAAAAGCAGGTGTTTAGCAATGAGAGGCACCGAAGTTCAAATTCTAGCCATGCGTGAAGAGTTTGTTATTTTTGGCAGTATTAATAATATTTAGTATACACATGATAAGATAACTTCCAAATGCAAAGACTTATTTAAAAGTTAAGATATTTATGATTACATACAAAAAAAAAAAAAGAAAGTAAGAAAGAAAGTAAAGAGGAAATGTATAATTATTTTAAAAGAAATAAACACACTTTATATTTCCTTTAGAATATTAATTAATGTAGCATTTGTTTTAAAAACAAAGGTGATTAATTTATGTTTATGTTTGGGCATATAAAATTGGCATTCTAAGCGCACCTTAAATCACGGTTACTACCAATATTACTTTATTTTTCTTTTCTTTTCTTTTCTTTTCTTTTCTACTTTTTCTGAAAGACACGACAGTATGATATCTTCAGTAACTTCTTTCACACGCGTACTTTTTCTCCATTCACGGAACAAATTATATTCAATATAACAATGCAGACTTCTGTGGAACTAGTGAAGAGGCAATCACTTAAAAATCTCCCACTATAGATATTAATTTTCTTTGGGTATTTTCATCAGGTTCCTAGATCGCCACTGGTGGCCGAGGTCGTTAGGGCGCGGACTCGTGAGGTCTGGGGTTCGATTCCCGCTAGGATTGTCCATCCTGACTGAGTTTTTCCCCAGGTTTTCCTCAGTCCTCATAAATGGCAAATTCCGGGGAGGTACCCTAAACTTAGGCCCAGAAGGTTTCCTTCGTTTAAAAAAAATCCTTTTCCAATTTATCATTTCACCTCATGTATCATCAGTGTCCACCGCCTGTCGTGCCTCAGTAGTAAAAACGGGCGTTAAACACTATTAAAAAAAAAACAGTTCATAAATTCACAAACAAGTCCAGAAAATTCAGGCATTTTATATAACGGTAAGAACCAACCTTTTTGCCATCCTAAACGGTCGGCTGTAGTATAGTGGTAGCATTTGCGACTACATTCCCAAGCAGATCAAGCTATATGGGTAAGGTTATTTCGGAATTTTTCCTTACCTTGAGAAGGGGAATGCCAGTTAGCTTAAAGCTGCCAAAGACTCCGAGCTCATTTGCACCTTATTATTTCATTTCGTTTCGTTCATCTGTATATACTAATAACAATAAATTCACAATCTACAGACGCTGCGAGAGGACCTAATGCAGCTAAACGACATAAAAAGCAGTGGGCTCGTATTTAATAAATAGCAAAGCAATTGGTTTTAAATATTACTTTACCGTGCCAGGATTGGTAAAAAAATATTGTATGCACCATGCGTTATTCACTTGTGGATAATGTCTCCCTTGAGTCTTTTCGCTCTGAATAAAATTCTACTTTACGCTCTGTTACGTAAATAATTAATATAGTACGTTTGCTCATACGTAGAACGTTAAAAATAAAATCTTAAAACTACTCAACTGTAATATCAACAGCAGTACCATATGCCACTGTTTCATAAAAGCGTGCACATGAATCGACATTTCAGTTTCTTTCTCGTTCTTTCTGTTTTCGCGTCCGCACTGGTGGCTAGTGGTAACCATACTTGGCTCGTAAACCCAAGATCGCGGTGCCGCATGTACCCAACTGGAGCATTTAATGCCTCAATCAATGAAACTTAGGAAGAAGGCGTGGATTTGAAATTATGTAAGTTTACTCATATAAAACGCTTAGCATTTAAAATGCATAGGATTTTAATACAAATTATCATAACTTTTACACCATAATTTCTCGCACGAAAATTTAACATGATAACATTCTGTTAGCTTAATGCGTGATGTACACATGATACTAGTTCCATTGTCACTTCCGATTCCGCCTGTGAGGTGTTCAAGTTGAGACATGTTCAGTTCCGCCTACAGCAAAGTGGTGGTGACACGCGACGAATAATATGCTGCTCTGAAATTCTGCTTTCGTTTCAACAAATCCTCAGCTGAGGCCAGTTGACAGTTTGTTCTTTCCTATAAAGCACAGTCCAAATATTTAAAAAGGGAAGGCGATCAATTTCAAAGGAAGTTGAACCCAAAGCCCCAGTTTGTGGTCTAACGAAAGAAAACATCAACACTGCTGTTAAAACTGTTGGACATAATGGTCACGAACACTTTCAGAAATTCTGAAAACGTCACTGGGTGTCATGTACTCGTTGGTAACTGAAAAGTTGCACATGAGATGTGTTTGTGCTTGGTGGGTTCCGATATGGCTGACTCCCGAAAAAAAGAACGTTCGGTGCAGATGGTGTTGTAGTAAGATGCAGAGTTTCTTTTCAAAGGCAGTCACTGCTGGTGAAACTTGAAAGTTCTGTGGGAAATGTTCGTCACCAATAGCAGAAAAAGCAAAATTGGTGGCTTCCGCATCAAGAAGTGATTTACCTGCACACCGTCTGTAAATGGGTAATGCTATAGAGAAATACTGAAATCCCTTCAAGGCAATATTTCCGAATGCTGCACCACGATAATTTGCTAAAATATCTCACTAAATCAATATAAAACGTGTCCCCCATCCTCACAACAGCCCAGATTTAACCCCATGTGACATTTTACGTTTTTTATAATTTAAAAAACACCTTAATTATAGGCATTTTCCATCATCAGAAGCAGTGGTGATTGCTGCAGAGGCGATTTTGAAGGACCTATCAAAATTTTTTCCAGCATTTCTTTGAAAACTGGTAGAAACGCTGGAACATGTGCTTTGCATCCAAAGGGGACTACTTTGAGAATAATCATCAAAATTATCAGAATCAGTGAAGGGTGTATTGCCAAAAAAAAAAAAAAAAAAAAAAATAGTATTATTCTTTATTGAAAAATGAGATAAACTTGCCCATTTATAAATGCACTGACAGTATTAAAAACGAAAATAATGTATTGGAGTAGAAGTGATTAAATTCAACAGTTTAATGCTTTCGTTAATGAGCGTCACAAATTGTTTTGCTACGATAGCGGCCAAGTCTAAATATTAAAAAGCGCCAACTCGAATAAAATCTAATTTAACACTTGAAGGAATCAATAAATTATACGTTGGAATGTTTCCCTGCCACAAACACCAAGTTCAAACATAAATATTTACATCGCTCTATAGCGAACATCATAATTTTTGCCCAAATAAAGGTTTTAATTGGGTTTGCATCATACGAGAGATCAGAATAACAGCAAATTGGATTGTATTCCCCCAGTGTATGTTCCATTTGAACTGTTTCAGGTTTGAAAGAAACTATTCATTTAGTAATAAATGGCTTATTTGCCTCGCAGCATTTTGCGATCTTTCACTCACACTCCCTAGCCTGCTCTTGAATTAACATTGTTTGGCATGACGTCACACCTCCCATGATGCATTCGGTGTTTCATTTGTTCAAGTGGAGTCCCAGCTAATTGCTGCACTCGCTGTTTTCCGCTTGTGATGAACAGAAGCTATGACAGTGCATTAAATGAATGCAAAGCTTCGCTTTTTACATGAAGCCTGTACAATGAATGCAATAAAAGTGCACGGAAAGCAATGTTTCCAACCTGCAATATTACGTTAGAGTTTAGGCCTACACAAGTCTTTTCTTAAAATGTGCATACAAATTAGTTTAAAGTCCCGCAGCACGTAAATAACCAGTGAGCAGTGTGGTTCATTAACATGAAACTCTGGGAATCCAAAAATGATATTACCGTTTTTTACACATGGTCTAACCCAGAAATGATGTTGTCCCGTATTTTAAATAGAACACCCAATATATATATATATATATATATATATATATATATATATAGAGAGAGAGAGAGAGAGAGAGAGAGAGAGGGGGGGATATCAGCCCGCAGAAAATCGGGAGAGAATGTAACATGAAAATCTCGTTGAACTTGCTGAATGGAATTAAAATAGCCTTAGGTATATATGTTCGTTTTAGGGAGAAAGGCAAGATCAGGAATGGCCTGGTTTAGACTGCGAGGTTGAAAGGATGAACATCTCTGGCAGAAGGATCTGCCTATTTGTGGAGGGGATGAGAAATGTGTACATATTCTGGCCGCATGTACCCAATGGGAGAACCTCAGAAAATCATTTGTTTCCACAAAAATTTCTCAAGGCAATTAGAGGTCGAATGGCATGCTGGGATCTATTTGTGAATTACATAATTAGGTGAATATTTGCCAGAGGGAGATACACTGGAAATAATTATTTATTTTCTTGTTATAATGTAGTAACTAAAATGAGAGTATGTATGGTTTTACATTCATATATCTATAAAATTTATTTTCCCGTTTATTATTTTTATTTTTCTCTCCCTAATGAACCGCCACGGGTGGCCGAGGTCGTTAAGGCGCGAACTCGTGAGCGGGAGATCTGGGGTTCGAATCCGGCCACGACCCTCCTCCCTGACTGAGGTTTTTCCAGGGTTTTCCCCAGTCCTCATAAATGTCAAATGCCGGGGAGGTACCCTAAATTTAGGCCTAGAACGTTTCCTACCTTAAAAAATCCTTTCCTAATATATAATTTCATCTCATATATCATCAGTGTCCACTGCCTGTGGTGCCTAAGTAGTAAAAACGGGAGTTAAACACTATTAAAAAATCTCTCTAATGATGTACCGCAGTTAAGCATGTAAGATCGATGACCCATGCATTGAACCTATTTGTAATGCATAGAATTTTATAATAATAATAGATATGCACCTATTTACATTTTATGCGTTATACGTAACGTAGACTATACTTCAAGAAGCATACAAGAGAAACTGGCGATAGTAGAAGACTAAATGAGTACTGAATTACTTATAGCGCATTGAACAATGCTACCAGAGGACGATGCAACCTAGGACGACGGGTTAGAAGGTTATCGAACAACTATAAACCGGAGCCGGAACAAAACATTATTGGTTTATTGTGTTGTTGAGTCATAATGATACCACCACCGACTATTCAGAAAGCGCACTTAGTGAAAAACGCAAAATTTGCACATTAGTTGTTTTTGCATTGGAGCTACGATCTGTAATTGTTATACTAAATTATTTTGAGAATCAGAATATCTTATTCCTTGTTTTAGCATACCTCCAAAAACTCTTATTATTCTTGTTTTGTAAACAAACAACATAAGGAAAATTAAAAAGAAGAAAGATACACAAATAGTTAATTATTTGCTAAGGTAAAATCACAGAAGAACTAAAATGGATATTTGTTCACTCCTAAAGTTATCTTTGAAAGGACATAGCTGCAGTTGCAGCATGTGTCACCCCAAACCCCGCAAATTGATAAGAACTCGGCGAGTGTCCCCGAGGAAGTTTGCCTGGGATTAATTTCCTGCAGGATGGTAGCCAGCGCACGGAAAGTTATAGAGCAGGTACTTGCAACGTGTAGCACAGCGAGAGACTGTAATTAGTGGCAAAGGTAATGAAGACCTGGGAGATAAACCTCCTTCCTTCTGATTACGTATAATTACTGCTTCTCCAATATTCTACCACGTAAAACATCTGCAGCAAAATAGAGGGTTATTTTACCCTAGATATTTTCTCTTTAATGTTAGCTAGCTTTGTTTCCTTCACTAAGCATTATTATTATTGATTTTTTTCCTTTATTTACCGGCTTATTTATTTCATTTATATTACTTTATTTTTCTATCTCTCCCATTTTTTCTAGAACTTTCATGCACTTCATTTGTACTTTCTATTTAAACTTTTCTACACTTAATCCAAAATATGTCCATGTATTTTAGTTATTTTACTGTCTAATATTTTTATTTCGTTTGCTTTTTATTCTTTATTCTAATAATGTATATTTACAGGGCGACCACGGTGCGGATTGTTATGTGGCGTGCCTCTGGTTTCGAGCTACGGAGCTGTAATACAACATGAAATAAATTGGTGCTTTTAAATTTTCCCCTATGACATACGATAAATGAACTTTCTGTCGAGTCTTCAATTAATCTGTACCCTAACACAGATTTACCCCCGAGAAGCATGCAGTTATTTTAATTAAACTGGTTCTCTGCTCTAAGATTCAGGAAATACTATAAATGATGAGAAAGTCCCTTCATTTAAATTTGTTTTCAGAGGTAGGAGGACGATATTAAATATTATTGTTATACTTGGTTACTTACGGAGAATACAAGTAAAAGAAGAGTATTGCCTTTATGAATGGAACTTCTTACAATAAAGCAGAGATATGGACATATGTAGGACAGATATACATAACGTTAAGAATTTCGTGTACCATCGATGAATGGAGGAGGGGTGAACAAATTGATGGGGCGAAATCATAAAGCGAATATGAAAGGCACAGAAACTTTCTGTATACGAAGCAGAATTCTAGATGCGCCGGTGGGGCCGTTACGGACAGTATATGGGGAGTAGTATCATCTACAACGACTTATAGAGCCGAAATTGGGAACGAACGAACAAACAAATTGGATCGAATGAGGGATTTTCTGAAATGTATTTTAATATTGCGGGCACAGTAAATTGTGAAATTCTTAGGGAATTTGGTGCCTAGAGCGAGATTGTAGAGTGCAGGATCCGAGCAAGTGAATTGTTCACGGAGATCAGACACCAATTAGGGCGATCTGCTATCAGGAGCAGCTGAAAATGTGGGGGGGGGGGAAATAAAATGTGGGTTTCAGAATTAAGAAGGGATCTGGAAAATACAGGAATGGCTAACATTTGTATCGCACGGGAAAACTGAAGGAAAGGGGTTTGGAGGAAAACTAACAATCACTTGCGGGACATTAATATGGTGCCGACTCTTTCGGAGTGTGCTGAAAAAGTTTCGCTGCAGATATAGTCAGAGCTGAAAATCAGATGGTGGATGGAGCGCTACATCTAGAGGCCAAATTCTGCATTCATGGGCTAGTTAAGGTTAGGTGCATGATGCATGACTAAAGTAACAGACAGAAAGGGTCGGAGAATCTGCCCTATACTTGGATGAAAGAATCTAGGGAACATATTCATCCTTTCGTCGCCTTGCGTACTGCAAGGGGACAGAAGAATGGAGAAAGGTATCTACTGACTCCGTTTGTTAACGGGTGGAGCAGGCAGTGGCAGTGCTGGAGTTTGCTGGCAGATAGGAAGGAGGAGGAGGGAGTAGGTAAAATTTAAACAAAGTGAGACCCTCAGACAGGAAGAGGCAACCAACCAGGAATGGGGTTAAGGGAAAATGAGTCCCAATATTTTTGGCATTATTTGTACATATATTTATACATATATTTATACATATTTACTTTTGTACTGTTTTCTTTTGATATTGGTCAATCTGATATAAATAGTCTGAACAGTTCCTGACTATAGCGTAGGCATGAATTATATTCCATGTTGAAGCTATAAGTGAGTTTTTAAGAATTTGTATCTTTGATCACAATTTTCTCAAAACTACATTTTCCATCATATATGTATCCATCTATAGAGAGGAAAAAAACTACTGCTTCATTTTCTTGACAGTTTTATTTTTAGACATAATAATGAAGATACCGAAATAGAATTATGATGAAAAACCATACAACATAGAAATTAGGAAATTTTGTATAATTTTTTTAAAAACATGTAATTATTGTTCCAATGCTTAAATTCAATGTTTAGTCTTTATGGTTCTGCCATTAACTTACCTAATTTACAATGGCAATATAGGGCTTTCCGGCTCCCCTAAAAGAGAGTTAACACATTTTTATACTACTTCACCTCTTATACACACATAATAGCTGCATGTTGTCTAGGTCTAACAGTTTTGTTCTAAATTAATTAACAGGTTGTGTACATGTGCTAATCGAACCGCACTGCTCCCCAACAACTCGGTGTTTCACAAACACACATTACATCTAATATTGAACTATGCCTTCATTAGCTTAGAAACCAATTATGGATTTTTATCGATAAGGATCAAAGCGTTCAATATTTCAGTAATACGAGTATTAATGGAGAGTTCTATTGCATTTGAAGTCAAATATGAATGCTGTACTTTCGTTCAAAATACCAACTCAGAAAGAATTAACCTATGTTATGAATAATTTTACCATAGCCTGATGTAAATATAAACATCGTTCAAAATTCCTCAACCGTATACTGTAAAAACAATTAGTGATTAAAGAAGTTCTGTTTTCTTTTTAATTTATTCTCCAGATATTTAACATCTTCATAAACCTTTAGCTTATCCGTTTTTGCAAATATTATCTTTGGGCAATCGTCATTTGTTAAACAATTGATCCATAATGATTGTAAGATTAAATTACCTTAGGGTCTTGAGGATTCGAAGTCATAGGAGAAGAAATGACCTACGGGATATATGTTTAAGTCTCATTAATGACATTCTGTTATGAGCGCAGCTAATTAATTTTCGGGATTCTACTCAGTAGACGGCTGTAACTCACAAACTGCTTATTTCTTTTCGAAGTAGTGTCCCCCACTGTAGATACAAAGTTTCATTCTCTGGAACCAATCATAGTAGCAGCCACGCAACGATCTTTAGAGAATGGCATCAATCTCCTCTGTAGGAAGCATAGATTCTTCCGGAGTTCCAAACTGATGATCTTCTCAGTTTTTCTCTTAGAGGTACATGAAAAAGTTTCAGGGAGTCAAATATTGACTGTAGGGCAGATGATTCATCAGTATCATTCCCAATTTTTGGACAAATTTTATTGTTTTCAAAGCGATATGCCCAGAGACATTGTCGTGGTTAACGAACAATTATCGCAACCCAGGCTTCGGTCTTGTTTCTGTTAAGTGTTCTGAGAACCTGGGAAGGCAAACAGTGGTGTACCAGTTGGTAGCAATTGTTTTTTGTTCGAGCAACATGACTATTTGCTAAGATGAAATTGGCAATCATCTTCCCACCTATAGTTTGATATCGTGTAACATTCACTGGAAGATCACAATTAGGGAAGAATCGCGAACGCCTCTTCGACTCCGGGTCGTGTTGTGCAAATGCACCGCTCGTCACCTATGAGGAAATCGTGGACACATCGAGAGCTGTCATTGTGGAAACGATGAATCACTTCCTGGCAACATTCCACTCTTGCAGCCTTTTGTTCTTCTGTGAGGTTGTGGGTTACCCAATGACAAGGAAGCTTCCTCACACGAAGATATATGTGCAGAATTTCTTACACCTGAGGAAAATAATTTACAGACTCCTCTATATCCCTGCAGGATATATGTTTTCATCTGAAATGGCAGTTACTGCTGTAGGCGGAACTGAACATGTTTCTACTTAAACCTCTCACAGGGAGGAACCGGAAACGACAAAAATGAAAACTATGCATTAAGCTTGTAAGAGCGATAAATTATATCTGTAAAACATCGTTCTTCATTGAAGAGTTTTCGTACCTTTTTACTAGCCGATGGAGAGGAGCCGTGTGGTTTCTGCACTGACGTTGAATTACTGTGCCACGTCCTCACAAGTGTGGCTGTTGTTCGCCGCTAAGAGAGCCTCTTTATCAATTATTGTTGATGTTCCAATCTTGATTCATCCTCGAGGGTTTCATTGCTTTCCTGCAACTTCGTGAATTTGCATCGCCCGTTCATTTACAGCATCAACAACGAAGGTATGGCACATTTTCCGCGTCGCTGTAGTGACATTGTTTCCCTATTTAAACTCACAGAGTATACAAGCTCATATAAATGGCTAATACCAAGAAAAATTGAACCTACCAGCTTAACAGCCTTAACTCTTGGCAACTATAATTTGTTACGCATTTAATTGTTACCTGCCCTTAAAATTTGAGCGTTAAAAATAAACACAAATTTTTTGTCAACTGCACCTAACTTCATCCTACTTTACAGCAAAGTATGTACAGTCGTACATTGCATTTGTTAAAAAAATTCAAAATTATTAAAACATGTACATGTATGCTATAAAGTACATTTCATTACTTAGCTCAGATAATTAACATTTACAGTAATGAAAAATTATAACTTTGCCATTTTCCCCTTTTGCTTCTCGGTTCTACCTCATGTTCCCTTATAATAAGAAGCCCAATATTTAGAATTAAAAACATGAGTTTTATGCTATACATATTCTACGTATTATTTTTGTGTTAAAGTCTGTTATATTAACATTAAGAAACAGTTACTTTTCCAAAATTAGTGATATATTAAGAATGGATTCACGAGTTAAAATGCTCTAGTGAATAGGTTATTTAAGGAAATAAATCTTTAACTTAAATTTTAATAAAGTTAAAAAGAAGTAAATTTTACACTTTTAGAGTAAACAAATATCAATTAATACGTGAATATTCTTTGATATGGTCTGGTATTTAATCTCCTCAGTCTTCTGAAACGTGTTTCACTTCTAACTGTGAAAGCTTTACTTTGGAACTGTTGCTGTCATTTCTAATTAATTTCATTAATTACTTTCTACTTGCTTTTTGCTAATCAAGCCCTGCAGATTCATTACAAGCCGATTGCTTCTTTATCCGCTAGCGCGCAACCAGACATGTAGTCAATGAATCTCATTCCGGTAATGCTGGTCTGTTTCCAGCTGTTTTCGCCTTGGTTATGATTGGTTTCCTGGCCCAGTCAATTACTGCAAGTGAGTTCTGACATGAAATGGTATTAATGTTGTAATATGGGACAGGAAAGCTTCTCTTTTAGTTAGAGTCAAGCAAAATTGACACAGTTTGCGTGTTTAATGGGAACTGACTGTATCAAATTTTCTTCCCGCTACTTTCCGAGAAGAGTCGTGTTTGTGGGACCCGTGAAATGTAATACTGGGAATCTTACATGCATGGTTTTCAAATTTAACCGGAATTATGGTGAAGGTCTTTTCCGAGTAAAATTAGCAGATTGTGGAGATATTTTCAGTTCTTTCTTCATTGCTAATTTGATAAAGTCCAGCATTTTTTATGCTCCTGGCACTGAAAACTTAAGATACAAATAAAGGATGATAGATAATTTGGCCGAATGATTTTAGTAGACTCTTTGGCCTAAGTTTCACAGAATTGAAGGAAAATCCCGTAAAATACCTGAGTCAGGAAACAAACATAGCCCGGAATCGTCACCACTACACAATGGCGGTAGCCAATTTCCTGCGCTTGCTTAATCAAGGATTTATTTATATGAAAATTTATAACAATCAATTAAAAATGAACGTAATATTTTAAATATATTTTGTTTATATATTTATACTTTCGCTAAGTGTCTGTAATGTAATACTACATTTCAAATGTAGTATCCAAATGATCATCACATCTTTCCTTCATTGTCTATGCAGCTTTGCTTCTGAACGCACCTAAGCAGCGAAGATGAAATTCTGTTGCGGACTTAGGTATCACCAGGGACGTTGCGGAAAATAAAACGACCGGCATTCATATGGAATGGAGTTCGTGCTCGTAGGGAAGCTTTCGAAAGAGGGAATAGGAAAGGACCCCAGTGGTGCGATTAAGTAATGATGGCAGCTCGACAGACACAAAATGTACTGATGGTACAATGAAAATCCTCACCGAATCAGACTGGTTGAGGTGCAAGGTCGCTGAAGTTTCAAAGTACGAATATGATTTGAGACTCTCGGAGACAGACGATCATATGGTGGGCTGCAAATATCTGCGCTTACTCCAGAGGAACTTAACACCCACACGCTTCCCTAGCAATGATCATTGAGCATGGTATTGTGAAACTTTCTCACAATCTCGACGGTTGTAACAATTTCGGACGCCCTGAGCGCTCATCATCTTGAATAGATGTTCGACCACGCCTAGTTCTAACTGTCGAAAAGCTTTAATTTGAAGCCTTACTACCTTTGTGGGGACAGTTTTTTCTTTTGATTTACAAATAGGGCTTTCTTTAAGTTGAGTAGAAAAATTGATGTTTATTGGCTAATTCAAAGAATTGAAAACAAAGTTCTGCATGTTGATATTCAGCAAAGGCAACTTTATGTCCCAATTTGACCTTAACAACATATTATCCTTACATGATATTCCTTCGTATTGTTATACGAGGAATATTAAATTTCTCTGGTGCTTTTAAAGTATACTACTTTTTTGTGGAAATAGCATTCACGTTTTCTCTAATGCATTTTGAGATCAAATGTCCCTTCTGCTTTTATTTTCGCTTAATGCCCCCCGTTGAAATAAGTCTGAAATAATTAATACAATTAAGGATATAACCAATGTCTGGCCTATATACTACAAGTGATACGGTAATAATTGTAACAAAAAGTTAGAGAAAAATTAACTAAGGAAGAACATTCTTTTTGGTCCAAATAGAGCGTTGAAAATATACTATTTAATTACAAAATAATAAATTAATATGAAACAGAACTATTCCATTACTTACCTATCTGAATTTATAGCCGTACTTTTCATTTAACAGTTGACAAGTGACTAATAAAATATTGCTGCGTAAATTTTCGTTAGGCATATTTTATCGGCTAACTGATGAAAACCGATTTTAGCAATGCCTTAACGCAAGACCAGTATTTGCATTAGAAAGTTTCGATATAGTTAACGGGCAATGTTTACTGCAGATATTTAATACTTATTGTATTTAATGTAGAATATTGGGGCACTTTGTAGAATAGAATGTTATTAAAGGTTATTACTATTAATAAATGAATTTTATCTTTAATATGCAGACTGTAAATAAAATAGCGGCAACATTTTTGGTATGCGAGTAAACATAAACTTCTGCACAGGGAGGGTTTAGTTATTGGTAATTCAAACCAGTGTCGAGGTGTGCAGTGCCGAAAGCAGTCGGTAAAGCGAGTGGTTGTGGTGTTCTACGTGTTTACAAAATTCCAAGTGGCCCGTGGCGAAAATGCATGGACCCATGAAGCGTGACAATGATGCTTTATCTTACTAGATGGACCAAAGGGTTTCATGCAAGCCAAGAAGAGTCTGCAGATTGGGCTATTTAAAGTTTTCTCAGGCTATGCGTCGCAAACTCCCGCACATACTGAGGGTCACACCACTTTGCATCTTGCTTGACCATGTTCGTTTATTGTTGATCAGGTGGCATTGGAAGATCTTAGAACTTCCACCATACCTGTTGCATATGAGCCCACGTGATTTGGACTACTTTTCTAGATTGAAAGAACCTCTCCTGGGCACCAAGTTTGCAGATACCCCCTCCTTGTTATGTGTAGTAAGACGGTTCATCACAGACAACAAAAATTACAACCTTGCCAATGGCATACGTCGACGACCACGAATTTTGGAGACAGGTAGGAGATGATAGTCGTGTTATTCGATTGTCGCTGTAAGTTCAATAACGTAATATGTAATAACTGTGCAGTCACTTTTTTTATTTAAAGCCCAAATATGATATCCGTTATGTAACAGTTACATTAATCATACTAATCTTTTATATTAGATATCACATTTAATAAATATATTCAGAAAATATTCTAAAACAATAATCCATCCATTCTAACATTCACGTTTACGGAGTACATATCTCTAAGCTGACACTACACTCAAACCACTGTATGAATATAATTAATTAAACTGGAGTAGATAGAAACACGGTCTCTCTCCAATCGCACACAAGTCTCACAGCTACTTAATATTCTCAGTGGCCAGTAAGCTTCCTCACCGCAAAACCAATACCGCAGACAGAACTGTACCTTCTCAGCAAGCCATTACTCTAACCAAGAAAACGAATCCACGTGTTTGGTGAGAGAGGTTTGGCTTTGATAGAGTGACTAGTTTCCCTACCCTTTTTCACGGTATGTCGATCGACCCAGAGCCACTGATGCTTGCGGACGCGTAATTGAATGAAAGGGGGAGTAGCTGCAAGGGCCCAGAAATTTCTGGAATTAGCATCAACCTCACGCCGCGCGCAACAAGTTAGAAAATGTGAGCATCTCCTAGCGACGCAACCCTTCAACATGACGGCTTCATTACAAGTGAAACATGTCACATGCTTTCTATGCAAAAGAACTTTTCTGATAACTTTGTTTCTACTATTTACTGAATAGTCTCTTGCAAAATAAATTATGTTATTTATCAGTAAAATCTACGTTTTAATTGCACATATAACCCCTTATTCATGTAAGAGGGCTCTCCGATAATACCACGTAAAAATAGTTTTATTTCTAAACATAAACAAATGTACATGTTCTGGTGTTCTAGTAGCAACCATATTTGCCTTGTACACCGAAAATAGTGGGTTAAATCCCTGACAGGGTTGAAGAATATTTCGGGCGTAAAAATCCTAAATATGGCTCCTTTCGGAAGGGAAGTAAAGCCGTGGGTCCGGTATCATAGATTTACTGCAGATAAAAGAACCTCAAACGTGAAAGAAGAGGCATCTGAGCAAAATTTATCGGCCATTTCACGTCCTGAATTGTATGAGTGGCTGATGATCTCAGATGTTAAATATATCCGTAAATAAACCTAATAAACAAAAATAATTCGAACCTATTCACTAATTCTAGCCATTTTCTAATTTGTTAATTCCATCCTTAAAATATATTTTCACAGTTTTGCAAAATACCCATTTGTTTCGGGGACAACATCGTCACTTGAAGCGAATTTCATTTCTTCATATTGTGGAACAGCAACTAGTACAAAAAGAGCTAAACCGGTAGAGAAGGAAAGATGAGGAAAGGGTCATACCTTAAGAGCAATCATTTTAAGATATCAATCGCAGACTTGTGTGCTGGCACATTCTCGTAATGAAACGACCATTTTCTTTTCAAATGAGGTCGATTCTTCTTGATCGGTTCGTTTAACAACTTCAGCAGAATAACATCGTATTATTTACCGGTTAAGGCTTTGCACTTTTCCAAAAAGAAAAATAAAACTACTCCTTGGCAAACCAAAAACACAGTTGCCGTCACCTGTTTTGCCTTCTTCGAAGCGTATTCTCCGTATGCAGTGCACTGCAAAATGATGGAAAATAGCATCTTTCAACCCATTATTGTTCGTCTCTATCGGCCGTCGAAAGTCAATGTTCAATTCTGAAAACCGGACATGGTCGCTGGAGTTAAGACCACATATATATACAGGCAACCTAGTTATGATATATAATCTAATCTGTGACTTTTTCTTAGTGTTTTTTCCTTTTCTCCTTTTCTAGTTATTGTTATTGTAGTTACATTGTTAATAGTGTTACATTATGTGTGTGTGTGTGTGTGTGTAGTTATGCAGTGGAAAGATTAAGTACAGTCTAGGATTAAAATAAAACTCAAACACACCTTTAAAGACTTTACTGTATGCTGTTGATTAAATAGTTATCCAAGAAACAGAAGACAATTTACAAAGAGTTGATTTATTTATGGACGCTCTTTAACAACTCAGATGAGCGTAATTTACAAGAAAGAGTGTACAGATTATGTCAAAATGCAATGTATTACAATTCAACTATATCTACAAAAATGGCTTTTAAACACAAGAATCCTGTTAGATCGAAGATACTAATAAATGAAAAATTCAACTATATCTACAAAAATGGCTTTTAAACACAAGAATCCTGTTAGATCGAAGATACTAATAAATGAAAAAAATATTAAAACAAGTGCCTCACTTCAGTTATATAGAAGGTGATATTAGTTTAAAATTTGACAAAGACATTAAGATGAAAGTTAACAAATTTGAAACCAAGAGTGAAACGAATGGAAGAACTTTAGGAAGAAAAACTAGAAAAGAGGCACAAAAGAAGCTTAATATGGTTATGATTGCGCCTACTCTTATATATGGTTCCAAATCGTGGACAATAACAAAAAGAGAGAAATTATGTATTCAGCCTGCGGAAATTAAATTTATCAGCTATGTAAGAAGATGCACTAGATTTAATAAGAAGGTAAATTATAACATCAGATTTGATTTGTTTTTGCAATTATCCACAAGATAAGATAAAATAAAATAAAATTGAAATGTCATATTGATAGGATGACAGGGAATACATTGTCAAAAAAGTTAATTTGTTATAAACCAACTGCGAGGAGACATTTGGGTAGACCGCGTAAAAGATTAATTTGCAATAGAGACCGGAACAAGTGAAATCACCTAATCCTTGAAAGGAAAAGAAGAGGATGTTCAATATTGCCCTCTAGTTGCTACAGTAAAGGTTCAAAAACTTTCGACAACATTCCACGCTCACTTGCATTTGAACTGATGAAAGAATTTGGGGCATCTATCTTGTACTAACCTAATGTACATGTAAATGTTGATGAAAGATGCTAAACGTAGTTGTTTAGAAAGTCCCAAACGTGCAGCCATTTCTTTCAGAACTTTCTCCTCGCCCAGGAATATTCTTTGTGTAAACACATCCACTGGCCTATCCTCTTGTGGGTTATTTCAAAGCCGTTTCATCCCAATAATTTTGGCTACTCCTTCACAGTGGTATATGAAGGGAAAGCTTTCCCATACACACTGCCAAAACTTCGTTTTATGTCATTATATTCTGAATTCAATTTTGAACATCATGGAGATCACCTCTGCAAGCAAATGAATTGCTTAGCTGGAGAACCAAAGCACTGTTTACACTCCTGAAATATATATCAGAAAGTGCAAACATCGCAACAATGAGTTATGACCTTCTATGTCAGGCCGGAAACTTATGGATCACATCTCACTTTTTCTATTGTTTTAATGTTTTAAAAATAAAGTGCGAATATTTATATTATAATACAACTTTAAATTAAAAACTGATTAAAATTTACCAAAATACTCTCAGCGTTTGCACAAATTTGAAAATGTTTGTAAATACATTTTCACGAACACGCTTCTCTAAGCAACGCTTTAGCCCAAGGAGACACACACTTTTATACGCATTATATAAATTAATAACGTCCTCGTTTTCCATTATCACTCAAGTGACTTTCTTAAGAATAAAGAGCTCGCCTCCGTCTCCCAGCGTCTCAAAGGAGAGGCGATCAAACCACTTGAGACGTGTAGATATTACAGAAGCAGCTAGACGGCTCCATATTACCGGAACAGACCTTAAGCGGATTACGACGTTCTCGTCGAGGTTGAGGAAGTTAACCGCTTAGGGGAATCCATCCATGTTCAATCATAGAGCATCGTACAAATCAGATGAACAACCATCCACGTAATTTTGCCTTTATTTCTGTATCTTTTGTTATTAAATAAAAATAGCTCTAACGAAAGAACCATACAGATATTTACCATTCGTGCAGTGCTTTCCAACATGACATGATCCATGAGTCAGTAACAGTAGAAAAGTTTATTGTTTACAAGAAAAATGAATAAAAATTTACTGTAGTTTTTTAATCCTGAATTAACAAAAAATAAAACATTTTTACATTAAGCTAATCTTATGTGACGGTCAAATTCATTGTTTTAAATGCTGGTATTCTTTGTGATCGGATGAATTAGCGTTATACAGTGAGGTTATTTGAGTTATGGGCCAGTAGAGTGCGGCTACTTACCGAGAGAAGCCAGTCGTCAATGCCATATATACATTAATTCTGCCACTTTAGAGATTTTTTTTTAAAAATTACATTAACTTTTCATTTTAATTGAAATTTATGCTTTTATTGAAGACAAAATTTCAGAAAAACATGCCTTAATGTTTAAAAAATGAGCAAGATAAATTATCAAAACAAGTGTAATGGTACATTTTGAACATATTCAAACGTTCAAAGGCAAGGACACGACCCTTCGAAAAAGCTCCAAGACCTTGAAGGATTGTTCTATGTGGTAACACTGTAGGGACTCCCTCTATGTCAATGCCTCCCGCCCGGTTTCATCTTCCCCTCGTCCATTTCTCCGAGAAGTGCATCTATTTGGGGCATAGACAGAAAAGGCCGTTTCCATTATCGTTAACTACTTTGTGTTAATATTTTGTTGGATTTGACTACTGCATCTATTCTTCGTTACATCGAGTCCAAGATCTTGTAGTGCTCTCTAAACCACGATTGGATGATGGCTATTAGCAGCATCCTTTTGTTACTGGAATTCCGAAGGGACACAAGACTTTCAGCCTTGACCACAAGTTTTTAATTGGGTTGAGATCAGGCCTGTTCCCTGGCCAAGGGGGGACAGTAACATGATGTTGCCTGAACCATTCTGATTGATTCGAGCGGTGTGGCACTTTGCGTCATCCTGCTGGAAGATGCACCGCGAACTGTCACCTCTAAAGAAATTACGTATAATGAGGGACAACCTTGACAAATTAGCCCAAGTCAAACTTGAATTATTTTGAGACAATAATCCGAATATGGAAGCCTCTGCAACTGCCTCTCAACTCCCTTTCCGTGTGTTTACAAAATGCGCTCCATTACTTTCAGTAGATCCTCCGTATTTAAGGACCTCCTCAGCTCAAAGCGTCTACTCACATCCTAAAAAATAGAAATGTTTTGCATAATCCAGTGTATCACATCGGTGTAAATACAGTAAATAGCATGTTTGCTTCCTAAATTTTGTTCTTTATGCGATTTACTACAGTTTTGATTGTGGAATTGAATAAAGACATTTTATCAGAACTTTTTAAACGTTTTGTATACATTTTAGAAGCTTTTCTTCCCCCAACCATAATTTGGCACCTTTAAAAAAATAACTTTACGCAAGACAATTCTTATCTACTTTTCCGGTTGCAGCAGTTGCATTTCCCCAGTAAGCAGCCCCGCTCAGGCAGCCCGTTATTCAAGTAACCTCATTGTATATTTACCTACTCTGCATATAAAACTGGGCTTAGGAAACATTTTGCAAAATATATTGATAAATTTTGAAAATACAGGCCACAATTAAAGTATTTTATTTGTTATAAAATATGTATTTACGCCTATAAAGTTTCTAAACATTTTGGCAAGTACATTTAAAGTTTTAACTTCATAGTGCGTATACAACTTTTGGCCAAAACTGTACACATGTTTTGAATGGATCGTAAACGGTTTTTCTAGGGATAAAATGTACACAGAGCTAGACGATTGTGTTGAGGTGTGAATAACATGTGAACAACGTAATGTCTTTTTATTTTCAGTAAAACTTGGGAGAGGGGTATTTTAAGAAGATGTAAGCCACTGTGAAAATCTGTGTTACTTCTAAAGTGGGAACTAAACGTGCCCCATATACCACAGCACTTTGTCGACGCGATGACGTAATAAGAGTGCAAGTGCTGTATGTGGGTAGAGTGTTCAGAGAACAAAGACCTGGAGTGGCTTGTTCCTCTTGTGATCTGACCCAGATAAATCCTAACGTTCGGAAACTGTTAATTGTGTGCAGTCCTTATAACCCAGGACATTGTCTGCCTTTGAGTGTCAGATAAAATCTCATCATGTACGTTTCAACAGCTAACGAATCAAAGCTCTTTTACTTTATACGACCGTGCATTGTCACTGATATACCAAAAATATTTTTATCTGGTTGTGGCGGTTCTGTTCCTTATTTAACACATATGTGTATTGAGAAAACGTTTTGTATATAGGGACTGCTTACATAACACATCTAATGTTCTTTTTTCTTTTCTTTTTAAGTTTATTCAGCCAAAAGTGTTAGTGACAGTCTTTTAAAAACAGTTAAGGATATTTAGCAGGTTTTTTAATAGTGTTTAACGCCCGTTTTTACTACTACGGCTCCACAGGCGGTGAACACTGATGATACTTGAATTCTTTTTAAGGAAGGCCCGAGTTTAGGGTACCTCCCCGGCATTTTCCATTTATGAGGAATGAAGAAAACCTGGAAAAACCTCAGTCAGGGAGGACGGTCCTGGCGGGATTCGAACCCCCGAACTCCCGCTCACGAGTCCGCGTCTTAACGATCTCGGCCACCCGTGGCGGTATTTATCACATTGAATTTGTCGAAAGACGTATAAAAGTGTGCATAGCGGTATGGTATTGAGAAAGCGCTAACATAGACATGAACGGGGAAAAAAAGAAAAAAAATTAAGTGCAGTAACTGAGCATGAAATATGCTAGAAACACATCCCAATAATTACACTAGGGAACAAAAACAAATTGTCATAGCTCCAGAATGAAAATCTATTATTATGGGAAACGATATATATAATTTCCGAAAATGTGTGCGGTGTCGGTGACTTGGGCAGATTCGTGATCTGAAGTCAAGTATGGAAAGGCCCTTCTGATGGACTCGAACTTCCTGGAGGAGAGCTCGCTTTGGGTTGTTCTATTGCCAACAATTTTCGGACCTCCTGTACGTTTGTGCCTTACTGTACCTGGAATCTGGACGCCCGATATCTCCCTCACCACATTCCTTCCTTCCGGCCAACTCTTGAGCAAGGCTTAAGCACTGAAATGTCCTACTCACTCCCTATCAATCCAATTCAGTGCATTTCCAACCATTTGTACTAAATTTTGAAGTCGTATTCATTAGCCTCAGACCCACTCCCCTTGATAATTATAATTATCACAAGAAATAACACGAAGAGGTCTGAGATTACCGATAAACTCACAAACATAGCGAGTAATACATCCTAGAACGATATTTATTAGTACCACTTCACAAATAAAATAATAATTTAAATATAATGCTCATAAACTCGACTTACAATATTGTAATACTTCCATATTTGTACTTAATCTTTCCAAGCAAGCTTGCGACAGAAGAATGCCTATAGGACTATTTCATGAATGAATAAGAATAAAAGATATATACATATTTGAAATTCGCGGTCAGAATATTAACACTTGTTAAATGTCGATTATTACAATCGCTACAGTTCAATTTTCTAATACCAACTGAGGAAAAAAAAACACACACAGTGTCTCTACTTTTCTTTGTATTCTGCGGTTTGGAATTCTTAATGATAAGATCAATTTGCACATTTGACGCAGCACCAAAACGCTTTGAAGAATCCTGTATTTTATGTTATGATTATCGACTGTCCATGCTTTTGTTGCTATCAATAGCTCCCTACCGCCTCTAGCAAAAGTGGTCAGTGATGCGTGTTCAGGAATTATAAAGTGGAGGTATAGAGTTGGCTACACAGACCACAAGACCAATGCACGTCGCAAGATAAATCGGATTTGATAATTATTTTGCCCATAATTTCACTTCGTAATCCGGCTGTGCTTGGTCAAAATTCAAAATTTTGTTTCGTTTCATTGGTCGATTTTAAAATCACGTAAATGAATGAAATAATTATATTAATTAATTCCATGTCACTTCTATACACAAATATGCTTGCAGTGTTAACTTTTATTTCTTGTACATCTGTTGGGTTATTGTGTACCCTGTTATTTCCTTACCAGAGTGTAAATGTACCCTAGCCATTAGACTTGACCTGGCCGAGAAGACAGAAACCTGTTGTCTATTTGTTAACAATATTTGTATAGCTGACCAAACAAGCGGGAACACGGCCCGTTATATCCTGGAACATTTATACAGCAGGGTCCTTGAAGATGATGTTTCTTTTGTGGAAGTTAAGAGAGTTTTTACTTTGTTATATTCGGTAAGGGAAAGAGTAATAAACCGGATGATGAAAGAAAAAGAAGGCAGAAGAAAAATAAACTCTTAAGTAGATATACCAACCAAAAGAAATTCCCAAGTGTGGAAAGACGTTCGAGCTTTTTCTAGGGTTATATTTTGAAGGGAAAGATAGCGTCGGAGATCTGGCCGATCGTAATGTTCATTTAAGGTTATAATTTTGCGGCCCAGCATCAGTTCAAATGAATTCTAGCTCAGGAGAAGTGGCATCACTGCAAGCAGCTCAGTTCTAGCCCAGTAGGAATTGCGTCAGTTAGGTCAATTATATGAGTTGTAACTATTTCTTCGCAGTAGTTGTATCAGTTTTACTCAGAGTGTTACCATATCAGTCTTATTTAGATTTAGTTAGTTCGGAAAAGTGTCATCATTACTAATATTAGTTGATAGTCATTATCTCGAGTTGTGTGTTATTCGCTATGACAGTGCGAGAACATCAGTATTGTCGAAATCAGTGCGGGCCGTGAACATTAATATTTGTTGGAGACTAGCATTAAATAAAATTGTCGTGGGTGGAACATTGTAAGTGAACTGAGATTCCTATAGTTAGTGCAAGTGGCACATATAACCCAAGAAGTTCTCCAAGGAGTAACGGTGGCATTTTTAAAGTGAAGCATACTTTGAAAATAAATCTTGTTTCATATCATAACACTATAATTCTGGTTAATCTCCTGCTAAGCTCCTTGACTCCTTCTCCTATGGTCTCCGGATCATAAAAATTGCAGCAAAGAGAAGAATAGTCCAGACGACAGTAAGTCTGCGGAAAGTCGTCGGGAGAGGAAGGAAAGAAGAATTTCATCCCTGAGATTCGGACCATAACTTAATTAATGAAACTATTAATTACAATCCTTTCCCCAAGCAATCAATATCCCCACATCCCCAATACTTATAAATTACAGCTGCAATTCCATCTCTGTCGTTTGAGGAAATTAATGGTGCCTAGTTGATATTTAGTGAATGGATTTATGTTTCTATTTAATAACACACATGCAATGTTTTCATTGTTTTTTGAGTTGAAAATATAGAAATTATGGCCTTTTGGGGTGTTCACTTATTTTCCAACCATCCTGCACTTTCAGAAGTCATGCCGTACATAAAGCTAACGAAGCTGGTTATTTTATGCTCAAATATTTTTTATCTTCCTCTCGCTAATGTTTCTTCCAGCTCAAATGATTCAGGAGTCCATTTCATCATTTCTGAAACGAAGCTTGATTGTATGTTGAAAGAGTTATGCACGTTCTTTTCTTTCCCTTAGAGACGATAATCGCGCGATAGTGAGGTTGCCTAGGTAACAATGTTTACTGTTCCATGCATTTTTAATTACTTATAGCAAAAAGCGGGCAAATTGCTTGAGCTTTCTCCAGCAATTTCTTACCTTCTTTCAACAGAGCCATAAATCATCGCGAGTAATTTCCTAATAACATGCCTCGGAGTTCTTCATTGTTAATGTGCTAGAACTAGCCAAGTAGTAAGAAGTGTTCTTAAGTGAAAATCGAAGACATGGGGGCAAATAAGAGGTAATTTCAATTTGTGTGTGTGTGTGTGTGTGTGTGAGAGAGCAACATAAATATTTCCTGAAGACATTTTGACAGCAGTTTGTAATTAATGTTCATAATGTTTTGTATTATAAGACGAAAAGATTTAATCCCGAGAACAGTCTACAAAAATTAATTAACGCAAATATAGCATTAACGTGCCGTAATAACACTAAGGATCCGAGATTTTAAAAGTGGGATATTTTAACATTTTTTTTCCAACTGCACCATTGCTAGAAGACAAGAATTCTAGGACCTGCGAACTATATTCTGCAGATTCACGTCACTGAGTCAAAATCCTATGATTTTTTGAAAAGAACACAAAAATCCTCAAGAGTTTAGTCAATGAAATGATATTTTACTGTAATTACAGCTTTCAGCGTGTAAACATCCATGCTATATTGCTCTTTTGTCCAAACTGCATCCGAAAGTGAGTAACAAAAGAAAAAATCGCGTTTTAAAACGTCCAAAATATGGCGTCTTTGCGCGTATTGTCTGAATACACATTGTTTGGTAAAGTAATTAAGGTTACGCGGCCATGCAGAGCAGATATTTTTTTGCTTTCTTTCGGTAAAAGCGTAGCCAAGAAACTCCCGGTCTAGGGACAATATGTTCTATGGAGATTCTTTTCTGTTTATACCGGTGACCCAGGTATTTGAAGGAAGTAAAACTTACTTTGTTTTTAATTTTAATAGTTAAGAACTTAGCTCTTAATGTTATTTCTCTTAAGCAACATTTTGCAATTAATTTTCAGGATGCTTCAAGGACATTGTTAATGTTTTGTAAGCGAATTTGTCCTGGTAAGGAAGTTGAAAAGTGCTGCTATTCTTCGCAAAGCTTTAGTATTCTATTAATTGAATAACGGAAACTTTAGGTATACATTAGGCATTTATAATTTGTTATTCGCTCAAGAGTTTATTGTAGTCTGGAGTTATAATTTTTATGCGCGTCTTTGCTTTGAAAGTTGTTTTGAGAATATTATATATATATATATATATGTTTAACTGCGGTAGAGTTTACACCCTGTAGCGGTGAAGAATTGAAAACACAATGATTATTTACAGCAATATTCTTAAAAAGAAACTAGCTAAGGAAGCACAAACTTAACATTTATAATAAGAAAAAATTGACTGAAGTACACCATTTCCACTCAAGTGTATTCACAAATAGACATAAAGAAAACCAATGGAAGCTAATAGAAGATAAATACAGTGGTTGTAATAGTGGCTTGTTTTGTGTGGGAAATACGTGTTTCGATTCGGAAGCGAAAGGTCAGAGTTCAGGCTACCGCTCTATTTTAGTGTTTCATTTGAATATCTTGTTCTTTCCACTCTTGCGGTTTCTCCTTGTTTGCGTAAAGAAAAGCGGTTGAGAGAGACGCGAAACTAACAATATAGAGAGACAGCAGCTGTGTTCCCAACCGGACGGTAAACAACGTTTTGCTTTTGTTATTCCGCTATTTTCAGTCGCCTTGGGGAAAATATAAAGGTTGATATGGATACCGCATAGCCCACGACTATTAAAACCTCAAGAAGGACAATTAAGCGCTTAACATGTATTGTTTTAGGGAAATTTAGGGAAATTGCAAATGTCATCAGCAGAGCCCGAAAGTTACGCAAAATGCCTTTTCTATCTGGGTGGAGAACATGTTTCCTTACATTTGAGGTTGGTAGGGCCAGTTTTTATTTTGCCCTTTTTTTTTTTTTTTTTTGCCTATATGTTGCTCATTTTAAGGTTTAAAATATTATTTTACCCTTTTTTTGGATCGTTGCGGATTTTTTTCTGCGATTATTTACGCTTTTTAAAAATCTTATAAAAATTCCGATACACCGAAGTAAAAAGTTATAACAATTAAATGACATGTTCAACTCACAAAGAGAATCTTGTTATGCATTTATTTCTTTTCAAGCAGTCAAAAACTGTCTCCTTAAAACATTCACTTAAGCTCTTTAAATAGCAGAACCTTCATTAGTGAAAGGAACACACGGTTACCTCGGGCATACGAATATCAGGAAATAGAGAGAACGAGGAAAGTAGTGTAGTTTTGAAATAGTCCTGACGAATGGCTTTGTATCGATCTGCGCGAAATTTGTAGTGGGGTTAACTTCCCAGGTGCATAAATATAACAAACAATTGCAAGCGAGAAAGATGTGAGCGGTACAGCTGTGCAATAAACCGCGCCTACCTTTAATGATTTCAATACGAAAGTAGGAGAGATACTAACCTGATTTCCCAATAAACGCATAAACAGAAAATGAACTCGAGCGCACACCACTGCGCATCTTTTGCTCATTCGCCAGGACTATTCAAAAGTTTACGTTGTCTTGATCAACATTTCCATGATGTCTTAAAAGGTGAATGAGTTATTCCGAAATAGTTTGTTTTAAATATGCTCCACTCACTTCAGTGCAAGTAGAAAGATCTTTTTTTATGGTGAAAAATGTTCTCTCTGACAAGCGGCTGACTATGACAGTTGATACCTTGAAAAAAAAAACATCTTGCTGTTGCTTGTAACCAAGAAAAGTAAGTTTAAGCACTTTCATTATATTATAAAGCATCTTAAATTCCTATTTTCATTAAATGATGAATGATATTACTATCTGTTTTTACTTTTAATAAATGCTTATGCAAATTATATTACTGCCCATATGCACTATTTTAAGTGCCCTTTTGCCTGCCTATTTTAACCATAATACTAACATGTATAAACTGCCGAGAAGGTGCTTCCGCCTTTTATTCAAGACTCTACTATAGTTCATACAGCGAATATTTCGAGCAGAGAAATTGAAAGCGTGTTTCGGAATCACGGAGTTATTAATAAGGATTTAGATCCTCCGCCTCCCTTTGGGAATTTCATCTCTGGGATAAGTTAAAAAACCCTTTGAAAGCCAAACCTGAAAGAATTTACACGAAATATCCGCCAGCATCACTCAACTTGAACTACAGCGAGTGACGAAGAGTTTTTTGTTTAAAGAGGTGCCAAAAATTCAACGATTGTGGCCAGTTTTGGCAACTTTTTTTATAAAGTTCAAAATTATAACCCTTTAAAACAGTCAAGAAAACTGGTGCGTGCATGTGTTCGGGCAACTCTACGAAATCTCCAGAGCGCCGCCTTTGCCCGTAAAAAAAACACAGCAAGTTGGTTCGTCACTTTTTTTTGAGTAGTGTTTAACGCCCGTTTTTACTACTGAGGCACCACAGGGGGGGGACATTGCTGATACATGAGATGAAATGATATATTGGGAAAGGAATTTTTTAAGGAAGGAAGCGTTCCAGGCCTAATTTTAGGGTATTTCCCCGGCATTTGATATTTATGAGGACTGAGGAAAACCAGGAAAAAACCCAGTCAGGGATTCGAACATCAGACCTCCCGCTCACGAGTCCGCTCCTTAGCGAACTCGGCCACCCGTGGCGGTTGGGTTCGTCACTCTGTACTATTACATAAATAAATGAAACTATAAGCGACCGTATGGTGCAGCTCATCTTAAAATTGACTGAATCATTTGTCACTCTTCCTACCTCATCCGCAGTAACTTACAGCGCAGCAGGTGAAGTGTTAAATCTTTGAAAGCAAGATGCAGCCTGTAGAAACGCAATTTGGTAGCAGATGCTTTTTAAAAGCGACTTTCACTTGTCTTCCACAGAAGATGGGAAGATTGGTGCTGCAAATGAAGACCCGAAAGGGTTCACTGTTCATTAAATTAAATAAGTCACCCGGAAAAAAACCTTCTAATTGCTGCAACCCGTCTTTTTCATTACTTGAAGATGCTGAGAGATCCCACAATTATTACTGGAAACTTCCGTAAATATCTGAATTTAATCCTTCTGTCGCGTTCCTTGTTAGAATAGAAGACTGCTAGTATTTACACATGAAAATCTCCTCTTCTGCTAACAAGAGTCACGGGCTACGAGAAAGCTTTTGTTTTATAATGCGGCTATTGTCAGACCTCCATCTACAGAGCCGTTTGCATTACACAAATTTTTACACAGCTGAGGGGAAAAGAAAAAGCTAAGAATCAGCTGCGTAAAAGAGATAAGATATTTTCTTCTGTTAATTGAGTATGGTTCAAAAGCAAAGTCAAACAATTTAGTAATAATAATAATAACAATAACAATACAGGAAGCTACTATTTCGTCAGTCTTGGTAGTGCAGTGATAACCAAGACAAAGTAAAGTCGTTTTGAATAGTCCTGGTGAATGCGCAGTTGTTTACGCTAGAGTTCATTTTCTGTTTATGCGTTTATTGGGAAATTAGGTTAGTATCTCTCTTACTTTCGTATTGAGATTATTGGTTTATTGCACAGCTGTACCGCTCTCGTCTTCTTGGCTTGCATTTGTTTGTTACATTTATGCAGCTGAGAAGTTACCCCCACCACAAATTTCGCGCAGATCGATACAAAGTCGTTGGCAAGGACTATTTAAAACTACAGTATATTCCTCACGCTCTTTATTTCCTGGTATTCGTATGCCCGATGTATGCTTCCTAAACCCAAGACCGCGGGTTCGAACCCGGCCAGAGTCGATGGATTTTTTCGGGCGTAAAAATCCTAAGTATGGCTTCCTTCGAAAGGGAAGTAAAGCTACAGATCCCGTGTCGTACGTTTACGGCACGAAAAAGAATCTCAAGCCTGAAAGAAGAGGCCTCTGAGCGAAGTTTATCGGCCGTTTTACGCCCTGATTTGAATGGAACGCTGATGGCCTGAGATGTTAAAGAACATGATAAATAAACCAAATAAAAAGAGCTACTATTTCTTAAACAATACTTAAAAAATGCTTGCACCAAAAAAAAAAAAAAAAAAAAAAAACTTTAAAATGTTTAACCTCGTAAAGCCTGCGCCATTTTTTACGCTTGAAATTGATAAACGCCCCATAAGTTGTCATTGTATATGATACAAAATACAAGAGCTATTTAGCAGGAATTACGATAATCCACCACGTACATTAAAAATGAGCATTTATTTCTAAGGAGTACACAAAATCTAATTCAAGGCATTGAGGACATGTGGCATCTCCTTATTACTCTTAACTCGTAACTGTTGTCTAATACTTTAATAAGTGTTGTACTTCTTTAGTGTAACAGAAAGTTACAATACCATACTTTATAATAATTTGTATTTATACGAGTACACTTGTTATATATTAATCCCAACTTTGTGGTATATGGTCCAGGTCTGCCAACGCGGCTAGTTATGTAAATAAATCTTGAAATACATTCATTTATGTTAGGTACTTTCCCTATGACAAGTTGGAGCGCCTTTGAGCGGTGTAGCAATAATCCGGAAGCTGTTTAAATGGGAGGATAAAGGGTGTTATTTCCTGTGATTTGAATTTTGCATTAAACACGGATGCCCCTGCTAAAGCTGAACGCTAACAGAGGTGAACAACAGAGACAGACGGATAAACTAACTCACTATGTAGGAATTGTTTGGAATGTTAAGAGAAACGAGTTGCAGAACATACTTGCCCGCAAGAACATGTTGTGGCCTTCATTACCGACAGCGCACGACTAAATAAACTGCTTGCAAAACAGATGCTGGCTTGAATAAAACACTGTGCAGTGAAATTAAAGCATTTTCGAGTCAGTTTAATTAAAAAGCCGCAGTCTTTATGGCCTGTGCAAAGGGTTTTCTGGTTAATTCCTATCATTTCTGTCTACGTGGAGAATTTTCATTAACGCCACTTGATGGGAAATTAATAACCTGCAGAAAACTAATATTCCCTCATGGTGTATTAATTAATCCTGGTGGGGAAATGACGGAAATAATGGCCCGATGTGTCCCGCAAAGAGCCAGTAGCTAAATTATTTTCGCAAATGGTCTTAAAGAGAAATGGTACGGCTATGTCGGCTTCATTACAGCTATAAAGGTCCGGAATTTTAATAACGGCTCTCTTAATTAGCGTGTGCCATTTTTCTTTCGAAGAAAACCGCCGAGAGAATAAAGGCACATACAGGGAAGCTGATTGTCTTAAACTACCTTTGGACAACACGATATTTAGGATGTGTTTATTTTTATGCTGAAACGAATGTTATATTTTTATTTTTATTCGGACAACTGCATCTCAGGTGTAACAAATGTTGAACAAGAACATTTGAAGTTAACTGCGCAGTAATATCGTATTACATGAAAACATAAATAATATTATAAAACTAGAGTTGTTTAATAAAGCTTAGCCATACTATTTTTTACTCGCACTGAAATTTAGCTTTACAATAACTTTTGCAACAACCTGATACCATTTTTCCGTCAGACCGCACTCTTCTCTAATAATACAAAAGTGATTTTTGAGCCATGTGTCTGTTAATAAATACCCAGATAACTTTAGATTGAA
The DNA here is from genome assembly GCA_030762175.1 of Metallyticus violacea. Taxonomy (NCBI): domain Eukaryota; kingdom Metazoa; phylum Arthropoda; class Insecta; order Mantodea; family Metallyticidae; genus Metallyticus; species Metallyticus violacea. The sequence goes on along the minus strand of CM060837.1, from coordinate 67,864,485 downwards.
AGTAGATCATTTTAGCAGTTTGCATTGTTAGTAGGTATAAACAAAATGAATATATCACCAGTTACGGCTCAAGTTAAAAAGATCGCTCTATACTTATAACAGCGACATTCAAAAAGTTTTGCAAGTATCACCTTAAAGACCGAATTAGAAAAGATATCCTCACAATCCTTCGAAGTCCTCTCCGTCTAACTCCACCCACAGTTGTCAAAGCACTACGGTACTCAGACTGAGATAATTAGCTTGAGCAAGGTCCTGCACTCCTTTAAAAGATATTCCAGCAATGCAAGATTTCACTCGAGGAAACAACAAAAAGTGCTGCGGTGCAAGGTCAGGGCTGTAGGGTGGACGGTCAAGCAACTGGACCTTGGCGACTTCCATTTCCTCAAATTTGCAGCTGTTCTGTGAGGAGACAGACGCTTTGTGCAAAAGCAACAGCCTTGAAGTTCCTGTCTTCGGAAGCTCTTAAAATAAAGGATCCATAATATGAGCGTCATGGTATTTTCCATTCACTGTCATTCCTTTGACTTCACTTAACCACTAATGGTCCTTCATAATTGAAGAAAAAAGTGAACATTCGCTTCCAAGAAGGACCATCTTGTCGAAGAACTGGTCTTGGGGCATTCTCATTTACCAACTAGCAGTTCTGAGCTTTATTTGGAGTGGTACAGTAATAAAATCGCTTTCATAACCGTTGCATATACCTGTCAAACGTTTAGGACCATGGTGGAGGCATTCTCAACAGTCTCGTTGCATATTCATTTCTCCCCTGCTTCTCTTAATTGGTTAGGGAATGTGGATCCCATTTTGCACAGATTTTTCTCAGCTTTAAATGTTTATGGAGTATACTTTCGATACTGCCTTATTGATACTAATTTCCATACTTATCATCCTACAATGTTCAATTTCTTCCAGGAACTATGATAGCGTATATATATTAACTATGAAATTGGTTTGAATTCTGATTGTGTAACTATGCCATTCTTTTCAAAATTACTGTCACTATGTAACACTGAATTAAATGAAAATCATGGCACATTACAAAATGTAAAGTAAAAAGGAAAAATAACTGTCAATGCACTAATATATATATATATATATATATATATATATATATATGTATATATATGTATATATAAATTATATTCTACAATAATTTAACTCTCTACTGCATGTGTTGCCATTTGGCAGCACAGCAGGTGCTTTTTTTGTTTTTTATTACTTTTTTAACATCGAATGGAGAGCAATTCTGTGCATTGCATTAATGGATGGCCATAAACAGTTATTGGCTTTGTGTAGTGAAAAAAAAAATGTTATTTGGTTCGCATTTTAGCGAGCAGCTGCCAATTTGATGTCATGTGTTTGTGTATATTCAATAATTGTTATTTTTTCGCCTTCTGTTAGATTTATTATGTTTTTAAACTTGTAGGAGAAAGTTAGATATATTATATATTCCTTATTTGTGGCATTATTTGACCAATTATGATTATAAATTGATTTGTTAACATATGGCAACACCATAAATATGAGCGTATGCTATTCTGAGATACATAAAAATATTATCGCACACATTTTTAAATCTTTGTCCACCTATAATTGGAATATCGCTTAAAGAACACAATATCGGCTCACAAAACCTTAATTATAAGAACAAAATAATAATAATAATAATAATAATAATAATAATAATAATAATAATAATAATAATTAGGGCAAGGGGTGAGCTACTCCAATCCTGTGTACTGATATCCGATTGGATCAAGTTGGACATCTATCCATAATGGAAATAAATAAAGCACGATGTAAAATGTCTAATTGCAATGGGGATCGTACGAATAAAGTGTTAAAATGAACTTGTGCCTAACTGCAACTAAGAACTTTCTTAAAATTCGACACATATGCATAAAAAGTTATAATTTGACATACATCATGTTCATCATTTAACGCTGTATAACCTTCAGTTTTTGCAAATATTAATTGAAATAGTTAATATGTATAATATTCGTGCATTAATGTGATAACTACTTTTCATATTCTGTTTTGCCACGGTGTTGCCGTTTAGTAATGTATTTGAAAAATGTTCCATTTCTCTAATTACTTAATGTAGATGATTAATTTCTTCATCATCATCTTCTTCTTCTTATTATTATTATTATTATTATTATTATTATTATTATTATTATTATTATTATTATTCTGTAAGTGACCTTTTGTGGAACATATCGAGTTAATAATCTAAAATTTGCACTGCAATTATTTCTGAAATAGGAGGTGCTCTTGATGTGTTGCTTTCACAGAATTGAAGTTTAAAGAGGGGCTCATAATTGCATCACATGGGCAGATGTTAATAATTGTTAGAATATGTATTTCTTGAATATGGCTATCTTTTTTTCTAATGGAACAATGCCTATTGAAATCAGGACTATAAAAGTGGAGGAAATTAGATTATCTATGGAGTTTTTGCAAGATTCTAGTGCAAGTAGTTTATGAACTATAGTAATATGAATATTTTAAATATCTATAATTTCTGTCCCATTTAACTGCTTAGTTGCTAGGCTGCGATGTTCGTATGTTTATTTAAATTTTACACTGATTTTATTGGAATTTCCTTATCTGTACTTTATGATAGTTCTTGAAGTAGGGCGTGCTGGAAAACGGTATTCACTAATGCTGAAAAAATCAACATACAGAATGCAGAAATGTGTAATGTGTACACTGAAAGATATTGCACTAGACGCACTACGCTTTTCTTCACCGAATGTTTCAATATCACTGGATTGGACGAAAGGGCGCTTTACGTCGGCCTGCCCAGATTTGACCCCTTTGGACATCTCCTGTAGGGAAAGTCAAAACACACTGTTTACAAAGACATGCCGATTACGCCAGAAGATATGAAACGATGTATTACAGCTGCCTGTAATTCAGCCTTCTGCTGAAATGCTACAACACGTGAAGCAATATTTACATGACAGGCTGGAAGCTTTTATTGTTGCTTGTCGTCTTCATTTTGAACATAACCTTTGAAGACCAGTTTTCGTATTTCTTAAGAGAGTGCCGATACATGGTACATAAAAAAACGCTACGGGTGGCCGAGGTTGTTAAGGCGCGGACTCGTGAGCAGAAGATCCGGGGTTCGAATCCCGCCAGGACCGTCCTCCCAGACTGAGGCGTTTTCCAGGTTTTCCTCAGTCCTCATAAATGGAAAATGCCGGGGAGGAACCCTAAACTTTGGTCTGAACGTTTCCTTCCTAAAATAAAAATATCCAATTTATCATACCATCTCATATATCATCAGTGTCCACCATCTGTGGTGCCTCAGTAGTAAAAATAGGCGTTAAACACTATTAAAAAACATAAAAAACACATAATTACAAAATTTAACATAATTCTCCTTGGAACTTCTGAGGAAAAAAACATGCACAAACTAAACAAGAAAAATAATCATACGAAGATCGTAGCCTACCTAGTAAGTAAGCAGTTAAATGGAGAGAAGCTGTAGATATTTAAAATGTCCATATTACGATAGCTGGTAAACTATTTGCACTAGAATGCTGAAAAAACCCCATGGCATTCTAATTTTCTGTTGTTTTGTTTTCTTGACGTCAATAGGCATTGTTCCATTTGACAAAATATAACTTTTTTTCAAGAAATATGTTTTAATAATCATTAATATCTTGTATGGGCTGCAAATATGTACCCTTATCTAAACTTCAATTCTGTGAAAGTGGCATATCAATTGCACCTTCCATTTCACAAATATTTGCGATGCAAGTTTTAGATGATTCACCCTATATAAATAAAATCATACAATAGAGGGATAAAAAGTACTAAAAGGCACATTTTGAGTACAATAAAAATAGAAAAGTTACAATTATTCAATGCTTCCGTCAACAATATCTCGTAGTTCATGACAACTTAGGAAATTGGGCATTAAAAAAAAAAGAGGTTTCGATTATTGCAGTTCACTGTTGAAACTGAGCTTATTTTTCAAATTATTATATTTCTTCATTGATTATCTGCTTTTTGATATAAAAAACGGTACACTTGTAAATGTTGTTAACACTTTATTTCTTTTCCAAATGCACTGGCATTAAGCCTACTACACACTTTCTGCACTAAACGAGGCCTCTGTCAAGAACCTCACGAAGAAGGGCTACCGTTCGCTGAGCCGTACTTTTGTTCTCCAGCTTCACACTTTGCAGCAAGGATTTGGTTTCTTCTGGAGAGTCCCGGATGAGATCGTCGAAGGTCTGCTCCTCAGGATGTTCTCCGAGAAAGATCAGGAACGGTGCGCTGATTATATAACCGAAGATTCCACATCTGGTGAAGTCTTCACGAAAGGCATTCAAACTGAACTCCTCTGGCTGACGCCCAAGACACCGAATCAGGCTTCTGTGATACTCCTCCAATAGTTCGTCCCAACGGCTGACGAAGTCTGCTCCGTGCATGAAGAAAAGCGTTGCCAAGTCTATAATAGGAGAGGAATATAGCGCCGTCTGGAAGTCTATCAGCTTCACATCCTCGTCCTTGAACAGGAAGTTGTTCATGACGTAGTCCCCATGACAGAGGACAGCTAGAGGTTCTTTGGGTGCCACACAGTCTTTCAACAGATTGGTATACTTCAATTTGTCTCTCAATTTTTGCATCTCGCTCTTGTATTTGCCTTCTGTGTCTTCTTTCTCTAGCCAAGGACAAGGCAACAGAGAACCGTGATGCAGATATATATTATAGGTATTCACCTCGTTATCTCCAGGTTCTGCCATGAACATTCTCGTGTCTTTAACTTTGTTTGCCACATATTCACGGAAGAGCTCAGGCTCTCTCAACTTGAGGTCGTAAGACAGGGCATGGAACCGTGCAAGAGCCCTTGTGGCTATCAAAACGTCAGAGAACTCCATGGCTAAAGTTACAGAATGTCCCCTAACACGGTATCCCTTTAGCCTCAGATCTTCCAAAACGATCATGGCGTTTTCACTATCCCCTGTGTTTGAGTAGAAGCACCTGGGAAACAAGTCTGCAGGCTTCCAAAAGTCATAAAGCTCCTTGTAAGTATAGAAGGCCGTCTTCTTCAGCAACAATGGGATGATACTATGATACATGACATGTTCGTCGTCAAACTGCATTCCGGAGTTCATCGTCTGCTGCATTAAAGCAGTGGCTGGCATTGTCTTTATCAAGATGCTGTGACTAGTAACGATTCCGCTCTCCTCTAATGTCAGTTGACCTTTATACATAATTGAACCTGCGTGGTATGCCAACTCCCCTTGATCCAAATCTTTCACTTCACATTTTATTACTTTACTGTCGATTCCGCCACGAGACAGATATGCTTGTGATTCCTTCAGCAGCGTTTTTCTTATTCTGTCTGACATTTCGCCCGTTACAGCTGTCATTTGGCCGAATAGTTTTTTAGGAGAATCCTGCCGAGTGTGACGAAAAGTCGAAAACTGCTTTCACAGCGTAGCTCGTTGTCACAGTGTTATCTCACTTCTCTCTCATACTAAAGGTCACGCGCAGGGAACGGATAAGATAACTTCTAATCTTCTGTATACAATACCAAGTACATCACTATTATAAACATTCTTTCCATAAGTACTTCACATTTTACTTTTCTATCCACTTTTTACTTTATATATATATATATATATAAATTAACACTAATAATAAAAGTAGATAAAGATAAAACACAGAGAAAGAGTCACACTTGAAATTGCAATATATGTATGTGTGTGTGTGTGTGTGTGTGTGTGTGTGTGTATGTAATTGAAAAATGAAAATAAAGTAACAATATTAACAATGTAACAAATTAACAATAATAATAAAAGTAGATAAGGATAAAACACTTAGGTAAAAAAACACTTAGATAAAGTCACACTTGAAATTGCATATATATATATACGCATTTTAAGCGTTCATTTATGAAATAAAACCATAATGAATGTGTGTGTGGGAGGGGGGGTTTAACTTAGGGAGCTACCACTCAAAAAATAATAATGTTTACTTGCCATAAGGTAAGGTGCAAATATGCGAGAGTAAGTTCATCAGTTTCCGGCCTCGCCGATAAGGATTATCGCCTTCACAAAATCCTTAGTGTCATACGTTATCTGTTAAGTAAATAATTGTAGCTATAGCTTCCGCTCCGCTGTGCCCAAGATAAGGCTTTTGTGAAGGCGATAATCCTTATCGACGAGGCCGGAAACTTATGGACTTACTCTCGTATATTTGCACCTTACCTTATGGTAAGTAAACATTTATTTTTTAATTCCAACCGTGGATATTTTTAAATTGCCAAAAATTCTATAATTCACTAATCTTAGCGTACATAAATGCGGGTTATTAGAAAACTCTTAAAACATTCATAATATTACTGTGTTGATATAAAATGAGAACCCTGCTTATGTGTAAGTTTAAAATGTCACCATCATATCTGTAGCTTTCATAGTTTTAAATATATGAGCATTTTAGGCAAGCTTGAACATTCAATAACACAAAGAGCAGTTATTTTTTTTAAATAAACAAAATACCTGGGGCTCGTATACGGGATGCCCTTGATTTCTATCTTTGGCGCTGGCGGTTCTGACGTTGAATTTTTACGTGGTCAATTAGAGAAATGCTGGGGTTGATATTTGCATTCCTCTAATTTTCTGCTCCCCCATTTCATATAATATTATTTAATTTGTTCTGTTACAGGGTCCAGCGATGTCAACCTAAGCGGTGTAACAGTGGCTTGCGCTTTGAAAAGGTTTTTGCCCCCCAGCGTCTGGTATGGAAGTGGACCCTCTAAGGAACTCGGACTTGGGGGAAATAAACTCAAAGGAGTCTGGGTACTCTATTTGAAAACATGGTGGGAGCAGCATGCTGTCCCCGCCCGTTGCCTTCCTCCCGGATGTGATTCCATTGGATGCTTAAGCACAAACGGCCAGCTGTGAGTATGACTGAATTAGAAAAGTTTCCAACTCCGACCCAAACAATCTAATCCATACGAGCTGTAAAATAGCAACGATTCGACCTGTATGATTGCATGAACTATAATGAAACAAATTATTGACTAGTTGATGCCTAAAGTAGAATTTGTATAATTCCTTTGCTAGGACGAAGGAAATTTTCCAAACAAAACCTAACCTCGAAAATCTATCGAGATATTGAGTAAATGCGGTGAACGAGATAAAAAAGAAGGTAAAAAAATTAAATAAATAAAAATGGTCATATCACAGATGATATTAATGCATAGAATAGAAAAACTGGAGTTTATGGTCGGGACTAGAACCACGGATCTTCGGCTTACAGAGTCGATACTTTCCCATCTCAGCTACCATGTTCACAGCCATGCATCTTACCCTACCTGCGTCTATATAACCTCGAACTTTATTTCGTTGTTGAGGTTTTATCTCTAAAACGCTACTCGAAGTCTTCCAGTATTTTTGGCCAGACTTCTAACTAACGGCACTATTACGATTAATTTTTATTAATAGTTATTTACGCAACTGGTTTCAAAATAAAAGGAGATAACTGGGTTTAGCGGTAAAACGACCACAGGGAGTGTTCTAATAAACACGATTAATAAATCATTTTTTGTACCTTGTAATTTTCAACACTTTATCTACGTTTTGTGTTCTTTACTAAAAACTATGAAAATTAGCATAAAATATACTGATAATAAATTATTAGTTATTTTAGATTATTAGGTAAACGCGATACATGATAATGTTTTCTATTTTTTTAATGGTGTTTAGAGGCTCCATAAGCGATGGTCACTGATGATATAAAATGGTAAACTGGGAAAGAAGTTTCGTTTAAGGAAGGAAACGTTCCACGCCTAAATTCAGGGTACCTCCCCGGCATTTGCCATTTATGAGGACTGAGGGAAACCTGGAAAAGGGAGGACGGTCGAGCTCCAAACCTTACGCTCACGAATCCGTGCCTTAAGGACCTCGGCCACCTGTGGCGGTAAGGTTTTGTAATGAAAGATTGTCTAACGTTATATACACAGGAATGTACTTTATGTTTTCATCAAAATACGAGCCCTGTTCAATAAAAAGATTTGTTTACAGCCAAAATGAAAGTGAATTTGGCGAAAAAAAAAATATAGTTCTTTATTAATCAGCCCTCCTAGCAAGTATTTTTGTTTTGCAGGAACATTGAATACTATGAAACAATTGTCCACTTTTGCAGCATTGGTAGTGTCTTTTTTTTATTATTTGGTTTATTTACGGGAACTCTTTAACATCTCAGGTCATCAGCGTCCCATTCAATCCAGAGCGTGAAACTGCTGATAAATTTTGCTTAGAGGCCTCTCTTTCGGGCTTGAGGTTCTTTTTCGTGCCGTAAATGTACGACACGGGACCCACGGCTTTACTTCCTTTCCGAAGGAAGCCATACTTAGGATTTTTACGCCCGAAAAAATCCATCGGTCCTGGCCGGGATTTGGTAGTGTCGTATATTATTTTTATCAATCTGTTGACGTTTATAAATAAATTAGTAATTTTTAATAATTCCCAAAACTTATTGTTTGGAATGAAACATTCAGTAATTTCTTTATAGTAGGACCATTTGTGTAAAATGTTACAAATATTGCAACGGCGGTAGTTAATGTTTTCAAACATATTTTAAAATGTTGTAATTTATAATTAGGCTTTCTTTATTTTTACACAAAATTGTTGTTGAAAAAGTAATTTTCTCGCTTGGACATGCGCAATAATTATGGTTTCAGCGATTTTCTTACAACCTGACATGGTTCCTGTCATGTTTATTTGTGCAAATAAATCTTACAAACGCATTTAGGTAATCTGTTCAAAACAATAGTGAGAAAAGTCAAATTAATAAAAATTGTATTACATTATAAAATACGAAATTTGTATTCGCTTACTATATTGATAATAATAATAAGAAAAAATATCAATTATTCAATCACAATTGGCAACATTGGAGTGTTATACATTTTTATCGCATTGAGTGATGCAAAAAGCAGTTTCAAGTATGTCTTGTGTCTTATCTCTTCCGGTAACACGTACATGTGAGTGTAATGTAAACGAATCTCATTATGTAAACGCCTACTGACAGTGAACGGTGCTATAAAAGTTTATTGCCTTGTTTTTTTACAGTAGAGTTAGCAAACTATTACATAAATCCCACCTGAGCGATTCTTACCCGCTAGATTTATGGTTATTTCATTTTCCATAACTAAGAAAATCTATTTATTTTAACACGAGATATTTATAAATGATTGTAGTGGTTTCAAACTTATATTTCTTCTCTGTGGTATACTATATAATTTAAATTATAACTTAAATTGAAGAAAAACTATGGAAGTTACCGTACCGCAAATTATAGGTATTCAATATGGGATCCATTTGTGACACGGCATACATCTAGTCGGTAGTTCATTTCTTGTCACACTAATGTTAGCACGTTTGGTGTAACTGATCCAACTGCTGCAACAATCCTCCGTCTCAACTCAGATAGGTCAGCAGGTAGGGTGACATGTAACGATCTTTATGTAGCCCCACAACAAAAATTCACATGAGTCAGATCTGGGGACCTCGGAGAAAAATCAAGACGTCCGGACCATGATAACCAATCCAATGACGGGGAAAATTTCCCTTTATGTAGAGGCCTTTAGCAATTGTAGACGACACCTTACGCAGTGTTGGAATTGTTAGTTCTCGAGTCGCCCGCCCCTCAGATTTTTTAGAACTACGCGCGAAAACTGTTCCGACTCTGTACATTCTCATCTGACACGTGTGGTCACACCCCGTCGTTTGCATCTGATTGTATCACATACGAATGTTGTTACCAGAAGTGACGTTAAGCAAATCTTCTCCTATACGCCCTCTGGACTGGATTATGTTTCGCAATTTCCAAGACACAAAAAGATTTTTGCACGCGAGTTGTCTTCTTTTGTTTACTTCGTTGCGATGACTACAAAACAAAAGCTGCGCTTGTAGAATTGAAACTTTTACAGTTACTCTTCAATTTAATTATATTGAACACCGTAGTGAAAAATACAAGTTTAAAACCGCTATAATCATTTGTGTACACCCTCTATTATAAAAACATATCCACATGCACAACATAGATATCATTTTTAAACTTACAATCACCTCACATCGCTAATTTGCACAGTCGGTGAAATGAAAAAGGTGACTAATTCTAAAAGTTTTACTAAATAGTGCAGAAAAAAATTCCAGTAGTTTCTGTTGTAATCTCATACCATACTACCACCTGATTAAACCATTATATTTGTCCAAGTTTGTGCAAGTACTTTGCGGGTAGTAAAACATGCTACATATAATCAAACGCAGCTCAATAAATTTGCAGTATATTTTCATCTTTGTTTACTCACCACGTTTTGAGGACACTTTCTACTAATAATAAAATATAATTATATGTAAAAGTATAGTAAATATTGAGCGCCCACATTTTTTTAATGGTGTTTAACGCCCGTTTTTACTACAGAAGCACTACAGGCGGAACACTTAATGATATGCGAGATGAAGTGATATATTGGGAAAGGATTTCTCTTTTAAGGAAGGAAACGTTCCAGGCCTAAGTTTAGGGTACTTCCCCGGCATTTTCAATTTATGAGGACTGAGGAAAACCTGGAAAAAAACCTCAGTCAGGGAGGACGGTCCTGGAGGGATTCGAACCCCAGACCTCCCGCTGACGGTCCTGGTGGTATAGTGGTTACCATACTTGCCTCCTACACCCAAGACCGCGGGTTCGAACCCGGCCAAGAACCGATGGATTTTTTCGGGTGTAAAAATCGTAATAGGAGGCTGATGACCTGAGATGTTAAAGAGTGTCCGTAAATAAATAAATAAATAAATAAATAAATAAAAACCTCCCGCTCATGAGTCCGCGCCTTAACGGCAACGGCCACCCGTGGCGGTATAGTAAACATTGATCGCCCACACTTGTATATTTACTAATTAATTCTATCTGGTATAACACTTATTTTAATTTTTGAACATTCTGCAGCGGGTGCAATCCTCCCCCTCCAAAAGAAGCCTTTCATTTAAAGGTTTGTAGTTTTGAAACCATGAATGTTCATAACAAAATTCTTAGTACGAAATGTAAATTTGACTTTGTTATCAAGCTCAGTGTTATATGACCCAAATGATATTTCACCATTAACTCTTATTTCGATAATCAAATATTTAAGCACCCTAGTTTACGGTAAATTTTGAGTCACTTAAAAAGCGGAAAGTGCTCAATTATAATTTATTCAGATATATTCCTCTTTTTTTTATATTTACCGGTGGCAGCTCGCGAGAATGTAAAACCAGGGTACACATATTTTCTACCACCACTACTACTGTTGAATATCTTATAACTAGAACTAAACTTATATGTGATTGAACGTGCATGAAAGAAAGAGAATTTATAAAAATATCGTAGTAATGCATGTATTGAAACAAAGCAAGCGTCCGTAATCAAATGAAATCAAATAATAATAATAATAATAATAATAATAATAATAATAATAATAATACCTGCTAATCGCCATCGCTATAAATGAATACGGAACCCCCGTATATACTTCTGCGGAAAAAGTGTTATCACTTTCATTAGGAATACCTTCAAACTGGATAAAAGCTCATCCTGATATTGTTTCCAGGAAAAGAACTTGTTCCAAGAAATATCTACTCCGTCTTACGTAAGAAGCAACCCTGACATTTGCAGTACTACCAAATGGCACCATTCCCACGGTCTCCAATTGACTTTTTCAGAAGACAATGCTGAAATATATAGCAGGTGCCTAGTCATTGCCGATATCGTTAGGTTGGGAACTCTGTAAGAAATTGGGTCAATGCCCCCTGTTTCCGCACATTAAATTATATACGCTAGGGTTTTATGAAGAACAGTCTTCATTCTTTACATTTTTATTCGAGTTTTGTGTGTGTTTTATTCGCAGCTCCTTAATAATAAGAAAATGATGTAAAACTGTTACGTAAATGTTTATTAGCTTTTTCTTTCGGTTCACCAGAAATTAACCTCAGTGTGGTCCTTTTAAATTTGCCTCTTACTTTCCTATTGCCTTTGGATCTTTCTCAATCGTTCCGTTATTTCTTCCAGTGCTTGTACATTAATTCTATTCTTTCCCTCTACAGTTTTAAAAATATATTAAGACATAAGAATGTATTTGATAGCTTACCTGTAAATTGCGCATTTCTGAAGATATAAAGAGTTAACTAAGCAGAAGCGAATACTTCGACTGTTTTGTCATATTTGCTTTTAAATCTGCAATATACTACCATAGTTGAGATAGAGAACTGGTAAATTTTATAGCATGTGTAAAAAAAAGTGCTTAAATCTCCAATATTTTTGCTTCATAATGCAAAAACAGAATTTTAATGTTTACGGAAAAAGGTCCGTTAGTTTTTCCTCCCGTCTTTAACTGAAGACAAATATAAAAGAGACTGCAAAGAAGCTATAGCTCCAAGACACAGTGCTTAAAATCTAATGCTTTACATTTTGTATCTAAGAGTTGCTCTATTCCGCCCTCACCTAAATCATTTTAACATCTAAGATACGCTTTCAAACCATATCCGATCTCTGCTCACAAATGAATTGTGACATATTTGGTGGAGGCGCCGGAAATTGCATTTTTCTTTTACGGAGGTCTCGATCCATAAGACATTTTAAAATACTAAATCGTGACAGTAGACGATGAAAATTCAGACTCAGTTGAACTATTCGCAGATAGAACGTCATGCAATCTCGATAATGGCCTATCAAAGTTTAAAAGCAGCTGAGATAGGTCCATCAATAGAGGAAAGATTATAAGAGAGACAAGCTTAGACGGAACAGGAGTAAGTTCGGTTATTTTTGGACCCTATATCGTATAAATTTTAAGAACTGCTCGTTATATATGAAACGCTATATTTAAACGAAATAAAGAACTACTTCGGTTTTGAGGAAACTGATGTAAGTATTTTTCTATTTAAAAATAGTTCCACTACAAATGCCTCAAAGACATATTATAAAAACCGTAAAATCTGAAATTTAAACATTTGAAAGTCTTAACAATTTTGTTTAACAGTACACATGAAGATTTATTTAAAAATATCTCCAGTACGACGATTTTGCTTTTATATTAGGTCCTGAAGGAAATATTTATATACATAAAACTACTGCAGACTGATAGAAAGATCTTTGCAGTAATTTATGGCTTTTTGTCACAGAAGAACTGAAAGAAATATCTGGTAATTAAAGCTACCATGCAGTTATTTAACATCTTTATAAAAATCACAATAAGGTGGATTTAATTACCTCTAAGTATGCGTTGTTCTTATTGAATTATGCACAAATATCGGATCTACATGGGAGTTGCCAACTCTAAATGATAAAAAATGAAAAGTACAATATGATTAAAGCATTATTTACTTATTAAGGAAGTAATTTATAACATGGTTTAATAGGATGTAACGTTAGTAAGCGAAGATTGTGTTGTGATTTTGTGTTTCCGTTTGTTTTGCAAGCTGTAAATTTGTCCAATTTGACCACCTTTCAGAAATACACACAAGATCTGAAACTTTTCCTCGGTACAAGTTTTTATTATACCATAAATAGACTGAGATTCATGCCCCCCCCCCCCTTTTAATAGTATTTAACGTCCACTTTTACGTTACGGCATCACTGGCGGATTCATTCGTGGACCTGTATCTAATTTTGTGTTGAAAAGTGTTAAAAAAAGAGAATCATTGTGTAACTCTCAACTACTACTGAGTTAAAAATTGAGGTGTACCCTTATGATAGTAAAATATAAGCTGATTTTGCTGTCTTTGAAGCACTTATCTGATTGAAGAAAATGCAGGTTAGATATATTTAATTGGGAATTGTTCTAAATTTGTCTTAAAAGCTTTAAGCTCCAACTCCCCAACTTATCATTGCCTGTCGTAAGTAATTGGATGAAATAGCCTCCCAGCGCGTCATTAAATTTTAATGGATTCCTGGCCAAGTGGGAATTCTAGACAGTGAACAACCTGAAGATTTAGGAAAACGTGTCGCTACCAAGTCACGTAACAATCAGATAATATATCCCTACTCTCATGCTGCCACGCATTAGTGTTAGTCTGCAAAGCTCTCAAAAAAGTAAGTAAATTTACAGCCTTTTAATTACTACACAGTGCGGCGAACGCCTATCCTCCCCCATATTTGTATCTTTTTATCTGAAATATACTCCATCTACAATTTATTATATTCGGCGTTTTGAATTTTCTTCTCTCCCACTCTTCTACAAATATACGTTTACCCTGTCCTCCACACACAGGAAATACTCAAGTGAATTCCAAGTTATTTTGCCGTCATAGTAAAAAGTAAAATGCGCGAGTATAATATGTCCCGGAAATACGATCGCATTATCTACAGTGGGCACACATTATCAAAGCTTATTTTCGCAGTGATAGACAACTTATCTAACCAGAAAGGGTCATGATATATATATATATATATATATATATATATATATATATAATTTTTAATAGAGAAACACATGAATTCAACATACATATTTTAGCGGCTATAGACCATTACAACAAGATCTTCAAAGTTACGATGGGAATATTAGATTGAGAATCATATGGATTATTATGAAACAAAAGATAATTTGAGGCGACTAGTTAATAATAAGACATATAACAATCCATTTGTCAGACGCTTAATGTATTTCTTGGTGCTTTGTTCTAAAATAATCACGCACTGCACAGTTTATTATACCTTACAGGATATTTAGGTCTGGGCAGTAGTTTTTGAGCGTTATTTCGAATTTTTGTAACCCAATCATACCTTTTTGTATTTATTTCTTGTGTTAAGACTCTTGTAGATTTCAGACGAGGTGTGCATCATTCGATAATAAAAAAAACTCAAACTTCTTTATTTTTTTTCCAATCACCCATTTAATTAAAACGTAAAAGTAGATTATTACTTCAAACATTCCAGAGTAGCTCTGAGGAAGCCCTTGTTTCTCCGTCTACAAAGTCAAGAGCCTATATTCATATCTAGCAAAACAAATAACAAACGTTTCACCCCTTCCCATTGGAATTAGCGCTTAGCATGCAAATAACACACTGTACAAACATTTCGAACGTTCTCTCTCCAGAGATGAAGCGCACAGTGCTTTCTGCGCGTTGCAAAAGTCGGGATGCCCATGCATTATTTTAGTTTATGCTGAATATTGAACACAGATTTCTTGAAAGCAGCAATTTATTCAATTAAGATTTGAAGAAGCATTTTTGAGAAAGCGCTCTAATTCGCGAATGTTAACATTGCAAGAGATTTTTCAATACAAAAAAAAAAAAAAAAAAAGGACAGATAAAAGATCATTGTTTGATATTATCTGAAGCTTCTAAAGAACGATATAAATAAATTCCAATCTGAAACCTTAAGATTTCCTGTAATTTGAATAGATTTTTCTAGTGCCCCAGGTCGGACACCAATTTGGAAGATATTTATTATGAGGCCTCACGGTGTTATGAAGTGGTGAAGTGGTTTGAATGATCGCTTCGGTGTTGGTACCTATGCTTCAATTACAACAATTTCTCTTCTATGCTATTACTCAACAGGACTGGGAGAAGAGTTCAATAGCAGGAATAAGAACGCAATGCTATGTTATACGTATGTGTGTGTATTAGTACTGTATTATATTCTAAATCTTTAGCGTCCTCTGGTGTTTTGCGTACGATAAACTTATCTACGTCGATACAAACTTAGCTGCCGCGAGTGGAACTTAAAAGTAAAGCTTTGTACTGCGTAGTGGGGATTTATAGTGTATATTTAACTTAATTTATAGAGCTAATAATTTAAAAGATACGAGGGTAGGTGAATAAATTTCCGGCCTAACCATTTTCTAGGTATGATAAAGACAAAAACTGTATTTCACTTTTCAATATGGCTACTCTTTATACTGCAATACACTTTTCACATTTTTTAATTAATATTTCAACCCCCCCTCCAAAATAGTCAGAAGTCTTATCTGCAAAATGGGCAAAAACGGCATCCATCACCTAATTTCCTTTCTCGAAGGTCCTTCTTTTGAGAAGAGGAAATAGTCACTGAGAGCTAGATCTGGGCTGTAGGGTGGATAGTCGATCTTCTTGAAATGAAAACAGTAAACATTTTCGGGGCTACTCTTTCTTTTTTTCCGGTTGCGGTGACTACGCTTCCCCAATAAGCAGTTGTGCTCAGGCGGCCCGTAACTCAAATAACCTCAGTGTACAGTGTGCAATATTTAACTTTATTTTGATACGCAGTCAATGTCTTCAGCATTCTTGACGTCAAATCAAGAATGAATTATATTGTTTTAATTTTACTTTTAGTGTTCATATTCCACGCCGGCTAGCGGAGCGAACACCGCCTCTAAACAATGAGGTCCTTGAGCAAGTTTTCACCTTTGACTTAACAAAACGAACCAGAGATTCATATGGAGCCCTAATGGTTACAAGAGGGCCCCTTTCAGAATTGTTTGAATGAAATAAAGAGACAAGGAAAAAAGGAGAAGACAGTATGTGAAGATTTAGGTGACGTGAAACCCTTAAAAATTGGATGACTGTGAGAAAGAATTTCCCATTCTTTCAACAACAAAAAGCACTCACCATTATTGTAGCAGTATAGCACTTTTATGACCCATTTCAGAATTTTCCTGTTCTCTGATATGCTGCTATTGGCGCCTTTAATCTTAAACTAATGTGGCCCTATATTTCGTTATCGGTTCATCGTTTTGAAACCTCGCTGGAAGGATTTACTTTACCCGAGAAAAATAAGAAAGCTAGTTAACGTGAATTTTACATCAATATTCATAACAGCCCTTGCGAAACATATTAAACTTTTATCTTAGTTGAACAATCCAGGTTTTGAATATAAAGTTTACTATATGCATCACGGTTTTAGGCTTCCTGCTTTAGTTTCATTAAAAATGACCCGATAAAATCGCATTATTCATAGCGTAGTTTAAAAAGACCTGGGATGTCGCCATGGCGCTCTCTTGCGGTGTAACACTCAGGTTCGTGTTTTCTGGATTAATTTCCCCTAAGTGTCCTTAAGTGGCATATGTCGTGGTAGTCTATGAATACTATAGCATCCTCTTTCACTGAAATAAGCCAAGCAAACAGAATCAGTAATTTTGAAAGTTCATTTCCTACAGTTTTATGTTGGTTACCATAGTAACAATAAAAGCTTCATTCATTAACTGTAACCATGTGCAGAAAACATGCTTTCGTAACTGTCATAAAATCTATGCAACCAAATATTATATGACACAATTATCATAGACTGTTAAATGCTACTCAACAAATCTCGCGACATATAACCGAAAATTACCGCAATTTCTAAATGATTCGTCTGTAAATGAGGTTAACTAATGGGGCGTAGCGGAGAAGAGAAACTGTTACATCAGATTTAGAACATCGAAATACAGCATCTGTAAAACATGTTGAATTGTTAATTCAATACGTAAAGCGCAGTGGGGGCTCATGCACATTTTAGGTGTTGGGGCACAACTTATAAAAAATAACATTTGTATGGAATCCACGACTGATCTGGCGGGGGGATGGCACTTTCCCTTTTCTCGAAAATATAGTAAAAATTAATTGTATGTATTGACGTAAAATAAGCAATTCACCTTCGCTTAAGTGTCTCATGTATTTCAGGTCTTTGTTAGTAGTTTTGCTACGTACTCTTATCGGTGATATACAGAAGTACCAACATTGTCGATTTAATCTGATAAACCTCCTCTCACTAATCATTTAGGTTTACCCTTATTTATAATAACGCTGCTTCTTTTTAAAACGTAATGTTATTTAAGGGTAAGCTTGTTGAGTTGCGTTTTTAGTGCAGAGGTTTCCTACACACACACACACAAAAGACAATTTTTTTGTTTGATTATATTTTCTTCTTCTTCTTCTTGTTCTAAGTCTGGTTTTCCATAGCGCCCCCCCCCCCATGTGGGCCTTAGGCTTACCGCGACGACTGCTGCGTCTTCTACCTCCATTACGTGATATCATTGGTAGAGTGCAGTATTGCTGGGGAGTATGTGATCAGCATATCGCAACCCACCGGTCGCTATATCGCGGCTTATTAGATCGATGATCGCCACCTCTCCATCAGGCAGCTTCCCAATTGTCCTCAAGAGGCTGGGTGTAACTCCAGACCTTTCTATTCCTAAGTAGGTACCAGGAATCGAACACGGGACTCCCGGCCAGCAGTCAGCAACGCTAACCACAAGATCAAGGAGGTGTTCGTTTTGTTCTAATTGATATAAAAATAAAATAATATTCATTTAAACAATATATTGTTTTATTAAACGCCTTAAATTACAACAGAAAAAAAGACAAACTCTGGCGAGAAAAGTTACAAAGGAAGTAAAACGTTGACAAGTACTTTTCGGTGCTTGAAACATTGAAAACGCATTTTAATGAAGGGTCTCGCCCATCCCTGGCTTTAACTGTGTTCACACGACTTGGCACGCTTTCGATTAGCTATGACTTCTTGAAAAATATGCTCCCATTCTTCAAGAAGTGTTCATCTCAACTCCTGTAAAGTTTCTGGCAGCAGCAGTCTTGTCTTAACACGCCGTTCCAGCGTGCCCCACACGTGTTCAAACGGATTCATGTCTGGTCTCCTTGCTGCCCATGGAAAACATGATTTTCCAATTCTCAGAGTTAATCTCTGACCACGTGAGCAATATGTGAGAGTGCACTGTCGTGCAATAAAAGAAAATTATTATCTATATATGGGCCAAATGGTACAACATGCTTAGCCAAACCATCACTCTACCACCTCCAGATGGTAACTTTTCGGAAATGCAGCATTGTGCAAATCGTTTTGCCCTCCTTCTCCAAACTCTTTCACGTTCATAAGATCAGTGCAGATAGAAACAGGACTCGCCTGTGACACAACACAGCTCTACCGTTCATTTCTTCAACCCCTATGATCAATTGCAAAACGCAATCGTTTGACTCGGTGCATTCTGAGCAAACTGGGACCAGCTGCAGGTATACTTGATATAAGTTCACTTGCTTTCCAACTTCTATCCTTTTTGGCAAAATCGGGCGTCCATGCATATTAACAAATCGCTGGGCTATTGCCATAGCTGGCAAATTGCACTCCCTAAGAACTGTCAACACCATGCATCTGTCTTCATTTTGATTTGTAGCTCTTGTACGACAAGAACATTGTCTTCTGGTATATTCTAGAACCTCTAAACTGTCTTAAGTCATCATGGACTGTGTTTTTAGCCATATCTATTACAATTGGAATGTAACGTACATCATCGCTTAGGGCTACAGTTCGAGCCACATCTTCAGGTCGCATTTTTTAAGGTGAATGTGACAACCTTACTTACCTTTACAACATGTAAAAAATAGAGAAATGATTATAATAGAGCACAAAACGGTTAAGACAAATTTGCCGTATCTGAGACTTAGTAAACTTAATTAGAATATTCAGTTACAATGGCTTGTTTATATATATACATTCAACAAGCCTACATATCTCCATGACAAGCATATTGCAATATACAATCAAGTGTAGTTTAGTTTAGATTATTAATGGCGCGAAAGAGCGAAAAGTTGATGGAAGTAATAACGTTAACCTCACTATAAATCGTTTAGGGAAACTCTTTTTGCGGGGGCTAAGGTAAGGACAAAAGGCTCAGTGCGCATGTGCGTGAAAAGTACACAGATTCTGCATGCCCTTCGTGAAATTACACTATGACACTCCCTCATCCCCTTGCCAACAGCTTCATAATAACTCCTTTTAAACCAAAGCATTCTGCCCTACTAAACCTGGACGCAAGGAGAATGTGCCCTAGCCAGTTCTCTTCCCACATACACACACCAAGTTATCTGCATTCGCAGAAGCGGTTTAAACAGCGCGCCTCCCTTGCAGGTGCTGAAACATTCAGTGTTTGATTCTATGACATTCTCTAGTCTTTTCTGAGTTGTCAGATTAGGCAGAAATTATTTAAATGTATTTATGGTTCAAAATTAAAAGGAGAGAAGTGTCCTTGTGCCCTTTAAAGTGAGACGCCACTGGTAAAGCGTCTTGATTCGTATCAGAAAACAGGTCTCCATAGCTATCTTGCATATTTGAATCTTAATGACTACAGTGTTAAGGTAAAGGTCAAAGGAACTACAACATTTCAATAGAGCATTACAAAATAATGCAAGTGCTGTCGCTAAGCAGATCAAATTTGTTGCTAATTATATGCGAATTTTATGTTAATTAACTGCAAGTGCTATAACACAGTAATGCGCACTTGTGGTAAACTTTGATTATGCTTGTAACATTAGTGGCTTATGTAGCTCATTCCCGCCTGTGTGATAAATTAATTAAATTCTAAGACAAAATTTCCATGACGGGCTTTAACCACAGACCAAGCTCTCAGTTTGTTGTTGGAACCACCTCGCTGATATGATGTGGTACACACTGTTGGACATGTGGCTTGGGGTTAGGCCTGTGGTCAAGCGAAATCACGTGTTGTATTGGTGCGTGCGTCTGCCACAACACCGGTATGCACATCCAAACTAAGCTTGTTATGATAAACATGCATGTAGCTTAGGCAAAGGAACCAAATGCAAAATATTTACACTGGGACAAATAGAACAGAACTACCGGGCTCAAAACAACTGGCGGAAATAATGGAAGATCTATCCCATAAATTATAAACGTTTGGGAGGCCACCTTATTTTAAATTTCTAAACCATTGCTTTCCTTTTCTTATGACTGTGTTGTACTAATGGTTACTTTTAGCTGAGCTGAACGTAGCCAGCTGCAAGGAGTCAATTGAAGAAAAGTAAATAAATTCTTATAAGCGAATTATTTGACTCCTTTTCGCAAATATAAATTGATAGCGGATTGCGTGTTACTAAGTTAGCGGGTAAATCGTTGTAGTGGTCGCATATCTCCATTAATCTCCATCAACAAAACATACATACCTAGCAGCAGAAAGCATAAGAACTAGTCATGATGAACAAAATAAGTGAGTACAAAAGGAAACTTTTATAATTTTTTCTCTTTTTAAGTTGCAACATTGATAATGAGACGAGTTTATGTTTATAAAACATTTGTTTTGAAGTGTTAACTCGGTTTTTATTATTTTTTAATAATCATATACGTTTTTGTCTTCTTGAATCTGTGTTCAACATTACTTGTATATTAGAAGATAAAATTAACATTTAAAATAACTAAACGTGAGCTGCAAGTACTTCAGTAACGTCTGCTCGTTTCCACTCGCAACAAGGCATCTGCCTCCTCTTCAAATTCATAATTGTATTCTTTACCAACAATAAAAGTTAGGTCTACTTCTTCCTCTTCAAGGATAAGTTCATCATTTAAATGTTTTGCAATGTTATATAGAACTGCACAGCGTAGAACTTCTTGAAATCTTATTCGGTGACAAACGAACTTTGTGTCCAAGGATAGGGAAGCGTTGTTTAACCTGTCCAAAACATCTTTCTATAATAACTCATTCCATGCAATGAATGTTGTTATAATTTTGTTCTTCTCTGGTGTTAGATGCAGCATATAGGATGAACAACCATGCTTTTATTCCATAACCCCTGTCTCCAAAAAGAATAACTGATCCATTAAGATGTGACGGGATCTCATAAATGGAAAAAGTTTAAAATTCTACTGTCATATGTGCTGCCTGCCCATTTCGTATCAATACTAGTAAATCTTTCGTTAGCATCAACGTTGCTTGCACATTGACGCTGGCAAAAACTTCAGCAATCACCAAATCGGGTAGACTTTATATATGTGCATGCGTGCAATTAACAGTACCAATAACAGAAGGAATTCTAAAATGAGAAGATAATTTTTCTTTTGCTTCCTGAATTTCAAATACCGAGGTTGGAAACTTTATCAAACCACCTGCCACAAAGTCTGTTGAACGATGGATGCCAAAATCTTCTGCATCTGCACTCTGGTAGCCTGGATCAGCCAAATAACGTAAAAAGCATTCGTTTTCTTATAGGAACTTTATGCTTTACCCCTTGTTTAATCGCTGTCAGGTAGAAAGCTGACACTTTCTCTTTCAAATCTTAGGAATTTCTTTGAAATACGTTGTACCTCTTTATCTGGCGTATTCATTTCTTTACAACTACTTCAAGTCAACTCTGTTGAAAACTAAAAAACATTTAAGTAATTACTTGATCAAACATATTTAATAGTTTACTGGAAATTATAATATTTACTGAATAAAAAGTATTTACTCATCAGGAATCAATAATCTCTCAACTGCAAGTAATGACATATTTTATTGAGTTTACAAAGAATTTAGTTGCATTTATTCCATTGACCCAGTGTCACTCTAGTAGTCTGTCATTGGGTTAATTAAATAAAAACAAGTAAATCTTTTGCTTGTACTGTTTTCAGTTAATATTGATGTGAGCTGAATAAAACATAAGCAACTACTTGCAGTTGAAATACTTATTTATTCAGTGAATATTACATTTTCCAGTAAACACTTCAATTTGCTTGAATGAAACCCAGCAATTACTTGTTCGATATTAAATATTCAAGCGAGCTTCAAGTAATTGTAAAAGAATTGCAGCCTGTTTTTTACCCATAAGCCAAATAAAGAGGTACAACAGGAGGAAAATTCAAAGAAGCTCCTAAGACTGAGAAAGTGTCAACTTTTTAACAAGCTATTTTATACCTGACACCAATGAAACAAGGGGTGGAGTGTTAAGATCACATCGGAAAATTGGTGTTTTTTTTTCTTTAATTCAGTTTTCATGTTATTCATCTTCTTTAGTTTCTCAGCAGTAATTTGATTGTCTGTGGTATTAACATATGCATTTTTAAATGCAGTTCTCTTTGCCGGCCACAACTTTGATGCCATTGATCTCTGTAGAAGAACTGAGTTTTTCTTGAGTTTGTTTATTCAGTTGAAATTGAAAATTTTCCAGATACCATTCATCAACAAAAGTAAACTGTTATTAAACTTAAACTCATAATTGTTTTACTGATAGATCTTAATTTTCAGAGTCTTATAATAATTTATTTGTTTTTATTCAACATTTCTCTAGTTTATGGCTGCGCCAGGCGCAGTTCCTTGTTACGAGGGCAAGTATTGTTTCTGTCATTTATTCATAGAGCCAGATAATTCCTAGAACTTGCTAGAGCTGCAATCCCTAGCGACGGCAAATTTCGTTGAGTTTTCTTTATATTTCTCAAAAACTTTGTATTCATAGCTTTAACCCATTCCGAGATACAGTTTAAAATGTATACTGTTGTATTATTTGCTAGATTACACTTCCTGCATACCTTAACAAACGATTCATTCAGCTAAAAAACAGCAACACTAGACATTGGGACTGGAGGTTAATCTAAAACGAAGACATAAAAATTGAACTAGTGGCCGTAATTTTTATTTTACCGCCACGAAAACTATATATATAAAACATTTAAATGAAACAGGAAAGTTAGTTCTGAAAATTAAGGAATTCGGACCATTAGGAGTCACCTGTACAGTATATCAGTGGTCATATATTAATAGTAAACTATTAATTTTGTAGTTTAATATCAATGATAATAATAACAATAATAATAATAATAACTGAAATTCTAAAAATGTGGTTTCTCTTATGTAATATTTGTGGATTCCAAGAATTCTAATTTTGTTACTCTTACTGTTGAAAATGAGAGTAATTTGACTATAGACATTTAATTTCAAGTGATTTTGAGGGAAAAAGGCAGACAAACCTAGTTAAATAATATATAACAGTAAGTTTTTCTTCTATTAGTTAACTTTAGAGTTTATCATTCTATAGCCACACAGTAATGTCATAAGTTATTTCATTAATAGACCATAATTTTCATTTTTAAATTCTTTTTGAAGTTATTCTAATTGGTGATAAAGTTGCGCAGCTCCTGCGTGACGGACTTTTAGATAATCTGCCGTAATATCAATGACAGAAATTTACATGAACATCAGGATCACCTGCCTGCAATTTGTTGACACCAGTGACTATGTACGGTTAAATTGACTCAAGATTTACTGTTTAATTTTATAAAAAGATGCCAGAAATGTGTGGCCAGAGCAGGACAACATTTTCAACATCTCCTGTGTTAAGGTAAACGCTTATTTTCATTGTAGTTGTAGTTGTGAGAACTTAAATCTGTTGCGCGGATATTACATCCGCTACGCCGGGAGTAAACACCCTGGCTGCCGGCCCCCAGCTGCTGCAAAACGGGCGACAAAACCATGAAAGACCCGGTAAAAGCACTTTCTTTAGCAGAAACTAATTTTAACGGAACAATCGATTCCATATGGAGTGAGATGAAAAACTGGATATATGTACCAGTCGGTCATTAGTAACATTAGCAACCAAAAAAACGGAAACTTAAAAAATAAGGATTTTGATATTCTTTTTTATTATTTCAAAATTGTGAGTAATAGAATATAAAAAGACTAACTTCAGATTTGTATCAACACACTCGATATAAGTGGACACTTTTTTTTTTTAACTCAGTGGCAAAATCACTGTAAACCAGTGAACTAAAGACAAAATCACATATCCATGGAAACACGTGAATTCTTCCATATTAAAAAATCTAATGTCGTAAGCACAAGTACCGGGAGAACGTTTTCTTTGATACTGAGAATTTCTGCTTTTGATTTTCTTGAGCACGGGGCCACAATCGAACACAAAAGTTTTATAAAGACACTGAAGGAATTGAGACGCGCCAAATGTCAAAATGCCTTAGAATGCTGCAGAACTACATTATCTTCATGATAACACCCAACTCACATTTCCCTGCAGAAATGTTGATGGAAAAATATTTCAACATCCGCCCTACAGCCCAGATCTTACCCCCGCAATTCATGCACATCGGTGTGAAACGGACCAGAACGTGTGCGATTGGGTATGGTGGTATATTCGTCAGCAGTCTAAAAGCTTTTACAAGAATGGAATTGACGGTCTTGTTTCCTAATTAGAGGTTATCTTTGCGGTAATCAACGTTTAACGACACATTTTATCACCTGGTTCATTTTCATTTGCTTATCATACATATATTCAAAGTCAAGTGCAAAACGAAGCAATTTGAACTACACGTTAATTTAAACAATTTTATGAAAATGAACAAATAATTATTTTTATGTTTCGGTTTGCATTTTAGGTATTTTAGGCTTGGTATAATTAATACTTTTAATGAAAAAGTTTGGAAAGAGATAAATTATCTAAAATGCTTACATTTACAAGAAAGGAACAAACCTATCAAAATCTAAGAATTCGGATGATACTTACAACATCACTACAGTTTCTAACACGGTCCGTACTTATATTTGTGGAAAGACTACTTTGTGTACATCAAAAATAAACCTACTTTAATAAAATATCTCCCAAAAGTGAGCTGCATGATGGAAATAAATAATTTTTCACAATTAACTTTAGTATTTCATGTCAAAGTCTTGTGCATTCCTGATCCAGCTTCACATAGTAAAGTAGGCGACGTGCTAAGGCAATGAGTCTGTTGGTGTCTTGATCCAGTTTCTTCCTGGAACGGATTATCCCTGCTGCCACGATGTACCCGTATGGTGCTATCTTCGCAAACTCTTGCCGAATGGCCTGCAAATCGGGAACGTCCACATCGTCCAAACTCTCCGCAAGGGCGCGGTGATAAATTTCGAGCAGGTCATCCCAGTCTTCAACTTGACTGCCGTTCAGAAACAAAAGCGTTGTGAGGTCCACTGCTGGCGAACAGTAGTGTGCCATCTGGAAGTCCACAAGCTTCATAACATCTCCAATGGTGTACAGTTTGGCTGGGTCGTACTGTCCGTGACAGACGACGGCGAATGGTTCCTGAGGTGTCAGCAACTGTCGTATGAGACAAGGAACGTCACGTAACAGCTCACATAGCTCTTCTACATTCAAGGAAGAGCCGTTCTCTTGATGAACAGTTGCAAGTCTCTCAACTGGATCCAGGGCAGCTTTGCACAGTGCTGAGAAGTAACTCGTAGCGTATTCTTTCTGCTTTTCCTTGCTGTTATGTACGTGGAATTGCCTCTTCAACCTGCGGATGATGTGCCGACGAAAGCCAACAGGGTCAGCCTTCTTGGCGGACAGGGAAAGAGCATGGAAGCGGCCGAGAGCTCTAAGCGCCAATCTCAGTGTATCATCATCAACATGACGCCCCATACACTGTGCAGCAGGTTTGAAGCCGGCAGCCGCGAGATCTTGAACTACAATTACTCTTTCTGAAACATGAAAACACATCGGGAACAAGTCTGAAGCGACCATTTGAGGAAGAACTCTTTGAAGAAACGGTATGGTGCTGCGGTACATCGTCGCTTCGTTCAGAAAATCTTCTACTGCTTCGTCGTAGCGAACTGATGTAACTTTGAGCAGCTTTACCACAACAGATGTCTCGTTGTTGCCAACATTCTGTAAGAGCCTAGAAGGCAATGCGTTTGTCTGTACACCACTTTGCTGCAAAAGCATCAAAAGAGCCGTTAAGGAATTGTCAGAAGGATTCACTCGTAAATACAACGTTTGCACGCCAGTGTCTTGATCTGGACGAGTTCCTGCGCTGTCTTCCTCGACGTCTTCTGTCGTTCCATTGGCTTCAACAGAACAAACCGTTTCGCTAAGAGGAACTTCACTGGAGCTGCTACCTTCATCAGATATCTGGTCTGTTAGAAGACTTTGTGCACCTTCCTCAAGTACTTTGGCATGTAACATATCCTCTGACATCAAACTCAAGTCAATCAGCCGATACTCGCACGCGTTAGTTGTGTCGTGTCACGAACCTCACTAAGCTCTAGGCAAAGTAGCTACTGCAGTAAAGCTGTCACTGTGTGACGTTGTGTTTGCAGACTTATGTTGCTAAGTACAGAGATAAGGACCATCTACTGTGATTGCGGAAACTGCTGTTTGTGTTGAAATCCTGTTAACAACAGGAATTAGAGGCATCCCATTTTCTTTAAAAGAAAAAGGCAGACAAATCGAGGAGCTTTAACTAATTGCTGGCGTTTTAGAGCGCAATGCTAAATCGCCACTTTTATGCGCCTTTTCTTATAAACGTATAACTATGCACTTTGGCAGCGTTTTCTTTTGTCTGCTCACAGATTCACATTTTCAGACGATTTTATTAACTTGCTTTCTTGTCTGTTCGGGTGGAATATTGTAATTAATTTTTCAAGTACTTCTAAATAAGATAGAAACTTGAAAATTTGCACAAGGTCAGAAATGGATGACAATATAATATGGTAATAATTATGGTTCAATGGTTCCACGGTTCTAAAATATGGTTCCGCAGTTTTGAAAGTAAACCCGCGCAATATGAAACACGAAGGTCTTAAAAAATGTAGGACTGAATAGTAAGAACACTTTTCTGTAGTTACGTTAATGACGCATAAAATGTAAAATTTATAATAATCTTTATTTAAAAATAAGAACAGTTGCTACGATGACTGTATTGTATTTATCAATACAAAAATAAATTATAGTGTAACTTGATTTATATTTAATTTTAACATTTTATTTGTATCTAAAATGATTACAGTTCTTTTTGTCATATTTTGATAACAATACAGTCGCCATGGCAACTTTTCAAATAACAACATCAAATTTAAATCCCCACAATTAAATCCTTACAAATAACATTTAAAAATGTTGATGTCTATTACATAAATTCAATTGCGCTAGTGCTAATGTGTAACATGTGTATTAATAATTTCAACTGTGAATGAGTATTATATTTAATATAATGAGATACATATATTATTAAGGTTTTGAATTCTATGTTGAGGATCTGGTACAAATGTTAATACTGAAATAAAAAAATTTTAAAAGTAATTTTGTGTTTCTGTATTTTGTTTTTAATTAAAAAAACAATATAATCAATTAACTGTTTCGATATATCAATGGAGTAGATAAAATAATTTTCTATTTTAGATGTGAACAAGAGAAAACCAAATGAACTAAATCTATAAGTGGCTTAATTTTTGTCATTATTTAATCGAGATGTCTAATACTGATTGCAAAATTACGTTAAAAAGAAGATAATAATTTAAATATTTTTTTTAAAAAAACACCTTTTGATTTTTTTAACTATAAATGAAATAAAAAGTATAAAATAATTCATCCTAGCCAAATGCAGATTTATAATCCCGTGCAAATGCATAATCTCATAAACTTTTTTAGAAAAATTCTTCCAAACGAAAAACATGGCGCGTATGCAATAGACAAAATTGATAACTGTTAAGGGTATTTATAGTTTAAATTAATCACACAAAAGGTTCAGAAAAACTATTGCATGTATTAAGAAAATAAAAAAGTGTTTTTTAAAAAAAATATTGAAATTATTTTATATCCGATCACTGGCTGATCAGTAGTGCCTCTGCCGATTTATCGCTATGAACAAACCGCGCTTAAACGCATACAATAAGGATAACTTTTTAACAATAATTTCATTTATGTGGCATATATATTACCAATTAAATGTAAAACTTGCCGCATATCTTTGTGAATGTATCGTAAATTTTTACTCTAATTATCTTACCGCATGGACATGTTTTTGTCTCCTCAGTGTGGTCAAACTCTGTTTACCCACAAATCCATGAGCAGGAATCGATTAATCGCAACAACCAACAAACTAACCACAAAATGGTAAAAACAGAAAAATAACTAACCACTTCAACCGATCGACTGTCGTACCAATATGGCACAAGCTAGAATAATGAAAATATACTCCTATAATTATAAAAGAAAAGATAAATGTTATTGGCATTGTGAAATCTCTATTTGGTTTTCCTCAGTTGGCACTACTTATTTCACACTCACGATTTATGAGTAGATAGGTATTTACAAATTAAGTTAAAATGATTTTACAATTACTGATATTTTGTGAGTCAATTTTAAGAATTGTATTCTAATTTTATTCGTGAAATAGCCGTAATAGATACTACTCGATATTCTGAGCTTCCTACATAAATTCGTGATGACGGGGAGTTTACGCAGTTGAATGATCTCCGAAGGCGATTGTGCCCCATGGAAGAAACGCCTTCATTGTTTCCCAAAATCCATTCCTTGAGCAAGTTGCAGTGTTTTGGTTCTAACATTAGCATCCGTTTCCAGGTCTTCCCTGGTTATAGAAAGGGCAAGTCACTCAAACAGTACATGCCAGGCGGATTTCTCATCCTTTTGCACATTCTACAAGTTGGGAGGAGTTACAAGTAAAAAAAAAAAAATTGTCCGGATTTCTCAAAACTGCAGCGGGCGATCGACAATTTCCTAAGGAGATGCCAAAAATGTGTGGAGAATGAAGACGGGCAGTTATATGGTTGCTTTGGTTTATTGTTTTACCTGTCGCTATCCTGTAGCTATGGAAGTTTCAATTCTACACGCGCAGCTTTTGTTTTGTAGCCATAGTAACGAAGTAAACAAAAGAAGATAACTCGCATGCAAAAACCTTTTTATGCCTTGAAAATCGCGAAACATAATCCAGTACAGAGGGCGTACAGGAGAAGATGTGGTCTTAACGTCACTTTTGGTTACAACGTTCGTATGTGATACAATCAGATCCAAACTACGGGGTGTCTCTGTAAAGGAAAGAGCCGGGACGACCGCGTCTGTCAGATGAGAATGTACAGAGTCAGAATAGTTTTCGCTCGCAGTTCTAAAGGGGCGGGCGACTCGAGAACTAAAAATTCCAACAATGACACCGTAGAAAGTGTTAAAACATCTCCAACAGAGACCATATCGTCTGCAATTGCTAAAGGCCCCTACATAAAGGGAAACTAAGGTTGTCATGGTCCGCACTTGGCCTTCGAGGTCCCCAGACCTAACCCCTGTGGATTTTTCATGTGAGGGTACATAAAGATCGTGTATATGTGTCACCGCTACCTGCAGACCTATCGAGTTGAGACGGAGGATTATTGCAGCAGATGGATCAGTTACACCAGACATGCTAACATCAGTGTAGCAAGAAATGAACTACCGGGTGGTTGTATGCCGTATCACAGATGGATCCCACATTGAATGCTTGTAATTTGTGTTACGGTAACTTCTACAGTTTTTCTTCAATTTAAGTTATAATTCAAAATTATATTGCATACCGCAGAGAAAGAATATAAGTTTAAAACCGCTATAATCATTTGTGTACACCCTTTATATACTAAACTCTATAAGTCTAAAGAAAAATAAAACACTTACAATAACGTTCGCTCCCTAACAGTTCTGCAAGTGCATGATGAACCTTTCTTAGCACGTCACGTCATAAATAAATCTGACTTTCTGGAGCACAACAACAAAACTTCTATACACAGTTAATTAGACAACGGATATCAATTCAAACTTTTTTATGTCTTCTGCTTTTAAAATTCTTACATTTGATAAGACACACACTTAACACATTCTGTGAATGTTGGTTGCAATTCATCGTAAAGTTTTCCTCTTATCATCTCTTCACACAACTTTCAGCATCTGTATTTCTCCTTTTCTTTAACGTCCCCTTTTAAAATATGTTTACTGGAAGTATCTCTCAGGGCTTTATCTGCACCAACATTAATCTTACAAGCTTAATTCACTAGTCAGATTCTGCATTTAGATAAAACCTCAGCACGTCTTGGTCCTTTATTTTCCGTTTGTTACTTTCCATTAACGAAAAGATACTGTTCCTACATTACATTATCCTTTGTATAGTGTATGCACTATTTAGTTTTTCTTACCTGTAAATAATGCACTAGTCTTCGCAGAAATTGGGCAAATATGCATTTATAACAAAATGAGTTAACAAACATTTATTTCTGAAGAAAAGAAAGCCTTTAGAGTAGCCTATATGAATCCCATTATTTGAGTTTTCTTAAGATATCCATAAACCCATTACTTTATATTACAGTAACTATCCTCAAAATTGCGTTATTTTTATTTTTCTTCAAGTTCTGGTAAACATATCGTCTATTCCTATTTTAATTACTATTACTTTGGATCAAAATTGTCTTTTATACAGAAATTCAATGGAAAGTTCATATTTTCATATTCCACATCCACTCCCCACGTACATGCAGACATCGTTTAAGCTCACTCAAATTCTATGGAGTCAAATCAGGGGAATAAGGTGGATGTAGCAGCAATTCGTACTCCAATTCACTGAGTTTCGCCATGGCAAAGGCATGTGTGAGGGCAAGCATTGTCTCCATGCAAACGACTTTCTTATTTGATAAACTTGGGCTTTTATCGCGTATTTTTGTCTTCATTAGACGCAAAAGAAAAACATAAAGAACATGGGAAGATAATGAGTTAACACTACCACCTTGGCATCCCAGTGTCATGATTTCATATACTTTGCCTTCTGTGATAGTGGGGGCGTACTAGTGGAACCATGTTCCATCACTGATCAAAAATTGATGCATAAAGTTGGCGGGATCTGCCTGAAAACTAGCCAAACTTAGCCGAGAGATTTGCATTTTGATTCACTTTTCATCTTGAGTCACCAGTCGCGCCAACCTCCTGCCGATCATTTTTTCAAGTTCAGTTCTTCTCTCAAAATGTGAAACACATATTCTCCTGAAATACCCAGAGTTTCAGCACTTTCGGACACCTTTAATCGGTGATCCTTCAGAACCATGTATCGACAGTTTCTGATGATTTTGGACGTCCGCTGCATCGCCCATCTTCCAAACTTTCACGGGCGTGTATAAATTTTTAAGAAGTGTCGCCTCGTTTCTTAAAAACTCAAGTCTGCTAAAACAAGCTTTAGGAGAATGTATAATGCAATTTATTTTATAAAATAATACAAAATCTACATTAAATATTTCACCATCACTATTTCATGACTGTCTAAACCGACCATAATAAAAAAGTGCTGTTAGGAAGTCGAGTGCTACTTGCAAACAACGAGTAGAAAAGTGCGTGCAAACAGACTTAAAATAAACAAAAAATTAGAGCTGTTCAACTAATTTATTTATTTTATTGTGGGTTTTTTACGGACGCTCTTTAATATCTCAGGTCGTCGGCGTCGCATTCAAATCAGGACATGAAACGACCGACAAATTTTGCTCAGAGGTCCTTATTTCAGGCTTGAGGTTCTTTATCGTGCTGTAAATGTACGACACGGGACCCACGACTTTACTGCCCTTCCGAAGGAAGCCATACTTAGGATTTTTACGCCCTAAAAATCCATCGATTCTAACCGGGATCGAACCTGCGATCTTGGGTTTAGAGGGCAAGTATGGTTACCACTGCTCCATCAGGACCGACTCAACCCATGCTTGAATAAACAAAATCTCCAAAGGCACCTTGTAGCAGCCCTTAGGGCTCAGCAACTGAAAATTTCGTCGCGGTCATCTTCATTTTGCTGCAGGCGGAAGCGAACACACCTAAACCTGCCACTCCTCACAAGCAGGAGTTGTAAGCGACGACAATGAAACTAGTACCACATACAGATTACATGTTAAGCTAACAAAATATTTAAGTTAAATTTTAGCCTGTAAGAGAGTATGGTCATTCTGTATTGAAGAGCCCTGGTATAAAATCATGATCTTGAGCTGTTATTTTCAACAAGAAGGTATAATTTTTACGCATCAGTTCCGTTTCTCACCTCAATCAAAAGTTTCTTTGATGATAAACTAATTTCTAAAAATTTATGAACATCCAAGTCACCCCATCTAAAGTTACCAAGTTATTTCTTCTGCATATCCAATCATGCTCCCCTCCCTTTCTTCCGAGAGTTCGCAGTACAGCTTCTGCCTCCTTTGCATTCACTTTTTTTTTTTTTTTTTTGGTGTACCAAACTTATTTTAGATGTTGTTTGTTAATATATGGAGAAACGTTAGAAGAAAGCTAACATAGAAGTAGCATTCAGAGAAGAAGCATCATTGGAACTCAGTAATGACCTAAAAATAAATTGGGGAAGGATATTATACATAACTTGTATTTAAATGATTGGCCATGTATAATACTGGAGGCTTGGAAAGCACAAAAAAAAAAAAACTAATGAAATAGGCAATAGAGTTTGCCCTCTTTGTGGAAACCTGGAGTACGGCAACATTGAGAACATTGGCGGATGAACCGTGGAGCCAAGTTTGCACACCCGACTAGGGGCAGGTTAGTATGCTGGGAGTTGCTTCAGCAGGAAGAAAACTGGTCAAAGCTGGGCGAGTTTTTATGTAAAGGGCGCCTAATAACAAGCTATGTGTGTTTAAACAATGTATAATTGTGATGTACAGGCGGCGTATGAAAGAGACAGAAAGTTTGTTTGTGTGTGTTTTCGCATAACACAATTATCTGCGAGTTGATTGTCGTATATAAATATTTTCATGTGTGTTAATAGTTTTATATAAATAATATTGGCATATATGTATATTGTTTTCCGGTGCTAAATAATAGCGTGTATGGTCTCTGGACGGATATAATGTAAAAGTTAATGTATATATATATATATATATATATATATATATAGTTTGTAAAATAATCTATTTCTTGTAGAATTACGTATAAGAATGAATTGATCAAAATGGGTCACTGACAGTAAAACGGTGCTAATTCAGAAAGTGAAAACATCTGGGAATATGATGAGTTATATTAAAACGTAGAAATCAATCAATAAGAATATTACAATTTGAAGCTATGTAATCTATTATTGTGTTGCCTCAGATCACATCCACTCGCGCGGTTAGAGAGAATTTGTGGCATTTTCACGAGCATCGATATTGGTTTAGCATTTATATTCTTTATAGGCATGCCTTTTGACGTTTGCTGTTGGGATAGACATGCGGCTGACACGGGGTGTAAAGAGCACACATTCCGGAAAGTCCAATAATCCAAAGCGGGCTCCACAGGATCTAGAAAATGTAATTGTCCATTTTGGGAAGTTAATTTAGCACTATTAAATATTCGGTGCGCTTACATAGCTTTATGTGTACTAAAATATGGTCGGTATAAGTCCGGGTTTAAACCACGTAATTAGTGCTGTGAAAACGATCATTTTAGACCGTTGTTGCGTAAAGCAGACCTACAGTAACTGTAATTCCGTTAAGAAGTCTATCAGCTAGTTTTATGTTCAGTATGAGGGAATAAAATTTATTCTAATGTATATTCCAAATAAAATTGGAAATATTTTAATGCAACAAGTTTCTAATGATACTTTTGTGTTAAATAGTGCTATGTTTAACATTTTAAGGAACCAGGATGTAATCTGTATGAATGTGTCTACATTCACTCTTCTGTTTAATGCGATTTTGATCCATATTTTTTTTTAATGTTGTTTCATTTTTCATTACACTTCCTTTGAAGACTTGATTAACTATTCCAATAGATACTACTAACATTTTTGCACCTTCGGGGGCCATATTCCATAAAAATATGGTCTAATACATTACAAATGTATAGAGTTGTAACTAGTGGTAGTAGAGCTGGGTTTCACAACGGTATCTTCTACATTTGTACTATAGAAACTATACCTACCTGTGTAAAAGTGATTATTATTGTTTTGTTCCACAAACGTATTAATATATATGCTGTTCTAATTTGTATAGCTTTTTTTTACTAGTATTGAACTTCAAATATTGAAATTTTAATGTCTTTATAATAATTTAGGGAATAAATTGACCTAAATATATGAAGTGCCGTGGTTGTTGTACCAAAGGATACCGCCGATCGATATTGCAATGTTCATCTCTTTCTGTGGTAATGTCACGTGAGCAAGGTGATACGACTTGAAAGGTTAATTTCATTAGTCAACACATGTCTCGTCTTCAACGGTTGTAGATTAAGTGCAATTAAAGTAAGAATGGTCTTTCCGGTTTCAAAAGCATACTTCAATCCAGCACGTTAACATGTTGTTTGTTTTCTGACTCTTACTAAAAGCCAAACAAGCAATGTTTTCTCTCGTCTCATTCGCTTTTAAAATAATCTCTTTTGATACCATTTTCACAATGTATTACTTTTTCTTTATTTCTGAGAAAAAGTATCGTTTCCATGCAGAAGGGATGTCAATAACCCATTCTATATATTAAAAATACGAATTTATTAGTTAAGGGATTTATATATCCTAATCCAAGATACGGTGACTTGTAACAAAAAGCGGTTTTTCCATCTTGTTCACATATATCATACATAAAAAAAAACGTTCTTCAAGACAATATTTATGTAGTGGTATAACTAATGAAGAACAGTTAGCATACAATGAAAACAATGAGCAACGCAAACGCGTAAGCACTCGCTGACGACCGCGCCCTTAAACGAACTGTAAGTCCATACCTGTACATGCATTATACGTCCTTGACAATTCAGCCTCACAACTCAATTGATTTCACTGTATACACTCCTCAAAATTATCAGAAGATATAAATCAGGATATGTCCAAATTCACTTTACCTATTCCTATTTTGATTTTTTCCCGTAAACTTGACCGAAGAGTGTGTTGAAAAAGAGAAACACGTTCATAAAGTTATTTTGCAGATCGAACGTCGAGGGGGGTAGAATTAATCCATGATAAGTTACTGTTTCCTAAAAAGAGAGCATATAATATGAAAAAAAATTACTCTAAAGCGATTCTTGTCTTCCAGACCGTACAAGGGGTGTTCTGAACGTTATCGGGTTGACTCAGAGATGCCCTGAAGATGTCCAAACTGCTATGATAGTTGTTAAATTTCATTTTTAGATAGCGCGTTGTAAAGTTTCAGAAGCGCAAGTGTAACCACTTATTCGTGACGATCGTGTCAACAAACTAGTGTTAATATTTTCTACAAAATGGATAAAACTGAAATACTAGCTGCGATAAAGCACTTTGTTTAAAGGGTTTAACATCAATAGAAATACAAGCGTTTTCTACATTAAAGGAGTATTCCCCTTCTTTTTTGATGATTAAACAACGTGCCACTGAATTTAAACATGGTACTACAACTGTTTAAGTTGATGAGCGCACAAGGTATCCCAAAACTGGTACGACCAAAAAAATTGTGACAAAAATGTACAATGTCGTACTCATTGGCCGCCGATTGAAGACACGCGAGTTAGCAGACATTGCAGATACCTCGATAAGCCATGTTCACTATATTTTACACGAAGTTTTGGGTATGAGAAAGCTTTAAGATCGATGGGGTTAACAATGGACCAAAAACGCATTCGAATAAACATTTTGCAAGAGTTTATAAACTTGTTTAAACGGAATTAAAATGTTCTCCAGTGTTTCATAACAATAGACGAAACATGAATTCAGCATAACATGCCAGAGACGAAGGAGCTGTCCAAGTAGTAGATGGCAACAGGTGAAAGTGCATCAAAGAAACCAAAAATGGTTCCATATGCAGGAAAAATCGTGGCTACTAACGTTTCCTCGAATTCTCATGTTCTGGTGGTCGTATTCTACCTCCAGAAGGGCAGAACCATCACCGGGGAGTATTACTCTTCATTAATGGACCAACTGAAAGATGCTATTCAGTTTAAACGTTGACATAATGCGCCTTCACACACATCTGGGATTGTCTCTGCAAAACTGCGTGACCTTAACTTCCAATTGCTTCCACATCCACCATATTCACCGAATTTGGCTCCTAGAGATTATTTGTTGTTTCCAAACCTAAAGGAATGGCTGGATGGACAAATATTCATATCAATGATGAGATTGAGCCTGAGACAGACGCTTATTTTTCTCAGCAGGACAAATCTTACTTTTTACTGAGGGTATTTAAAAGTTGAAAAGTCATTAAATTAAATGTATTGACTTACAAGATGACCGAGTCAAAAAAAAAATTCTCTTAAATCTTGTGTTTTCTTTGTCAGGCCGATAACTTTTAGAACGCCCCTCGTAAAAGCAATGTCATTTACATCATGTAATATAAAAGATATTAACATTATATGTGTTTAATCAAGCGTTAGACATTGTGAAATCGTTTAGTTGGGTTTGTAGTTTAAAATATTTCTAAACTGAAAATCTGAGGGTGCTTTTAAACCGAATAGCAATATTTGATTCAGATTAACGAAATTAAAGAAAATTACTCTCTACAGTTTTCAAAGTAGGTAAATTTAGTTTCTCAATTAAACAATAACAACGCATACTTAT
The DNA here is from genome assembly GCA_030762175.1 of Metallyticus violacea. NCBI lineage: Eukaryota > Metazoa > Arthropoda > Insecta > Mantodea > Metallyticidae > Metallyticus > Metallyticus violacea. The sequence goes on along the minus strand of CM060837.1, from coordinate 67,827,477 downwards.
ATAGAATTCATTAGTATTACAGAATATCGCAAAAAAGTCATGTCACTTGCCTGTTCTAAATGGTGTCAAATTCGATGAAATGAGAGCGATATAAGACGTTTTCACTACTATTTCTGACCTCCGTTTACCGAGCAACATAGACCGTTGGTAGGTAGTGTGGAACCATACAAATCGATTTCAATCCTTCTCTGACAAAGTTGGTTGTCCTACAAGCCCAGCTAGTTCGTTACAGAGTCTGATGCCATGAATAATATACGTGAGGTTGGCAAGACTTAATTTTTAATGTAAGTCTCCCTCGAGCAAGTCATAGCTTCCCTTGCTTTGGACAACTGAAGGCTTCCGCCTTTCTTAGAGGTAACGACTGTTAATACTTTATACATTTCACTATGGCAAAATTGTGAGCTAAATACTGAGTTAGTTTTAGTTCTCCCGATAGTTGCTTCTGTCTACCTGTCGATTCTTTTCCTTCCATTGCGGTCTTTAGCTTTTTCAAATTACTAATTAAAACCACGTTAATCTGGAATTTGGGATGATAATTCGAACCGAACGACCGTTTCCAGTGACCTTCTTGGGTGGACATCAGTCATTGAGTATATATGTGCTGTTAACTGAGCTGCAGATTGTATCGAAAGATACAATTTAAATATACAGGATTTGTTAAAAGTCCATACCACCTAAATAACGTTTGAAGCATATAACTCAGTGACATTAAACCGCCATGGGTGTCCGAGGTCGTTAAGGCGCGGAATCATGAGTGGGAGGTCTGGGGTGCGAATACCGCCAGGACCGTCCTCCTTAACTGGGATTTTTTCCAGGTCTTCCTCAGTCCTCCTAAATGGCAAATGCCGGGGAGGTACCCTAAACTTAGGCCTGGAACGCTTCCTTCCTTAAAAATAAATCCTTTCTCAATATATCATTTCATCTCGTGTCTCATCAGTGTCCATCGCCTCTGCAGCAAAAATGGGCGTTAAACACTATTCATTCATTTTATTCAGTGACATGAAACTCATTGAGGGGGGTAATTTTATAGTGATAACTCAAAAGTAACATTGCTGACTTTTTATATTTCCGGTTTTAATGGAAGTAGCTAATTCTCTAATTATTAGTGCAATACTCAATATAGAGCATTTATAGTGTCGCGGCCATTTTCCTCCGAGACGAAGGAGAAAATCGAAAAAGGCTTCAGACCAAATTTGAAGTGCTCTTAGGGGGACATAAGATAGCGACCTTAACTTGTCGAAGTTAAGTAGTAGCAGTAGTAATAATAGTAGTAGTAGTAGTAGTAATAGTAGTAGTAATAGTAGTAATAGTAATAGTAGTAGTAATAGTAGTAGTAATAGTAATAGTAGTAGTAGTAATAGTGGTAGTAGTAGTAATAGTAGTAGTAGTAATAGTAATAGTAATAGTAGTAATAGTAGTAGTAATAGTAGTAGTAATAGTAGTAGTAATAGCAGTAGTAATAGCAGTAATAGTGGTAGTAATAGTAATAGTAGTAGTAGTAATAGTAGTAGTAATAGTAGTAATAGTAGTAGCAGTAGTAATAATAGTAGTAGTAGTAATAGTAGTAGTAGTAGTAGTAATAGTAGTAGTAGTAGTAATAGTAGTAGTAATAGTAATAGTAGTAGTAGTAATAGTAATAGTAGTAGTAGTAGTAGTAATAGTAGTAGTAGTAATAATAGTAGTAGTAGTAATAGTAGTAGTAATAGTAATAGTAATAGTAAGAGTAGTAATATTAGTAGTAGTAATAGCAGTAATAGTGGTAGTAATAGTAATAGTAGCAGCAGTAGTAGTAGTAATAGTAGTAGTGATAGTAGTAATAGTAGTAGTAATAGCAGTAATAGTGGTAGTAATAGTAGCAGCAGTAGTAGTAGTAGTAGTAATAGTAGTAGTGATAGTAGTAGCAATAGTAATAGTGGTAGTAGTAATAGTAGTAGTGGTAGTAGTAATAGTGTAGTAGTAATAGCAACAGTATAGCAGTAGTAACACACACACACACACACATATATATATATGTATATATATATATATATATATATATATATATATATGAAAAATAAAATAGTACGATAAAATGTAACTAAAATAAGAATAACTAGATAAGAAGAAAAAGGATAAAACACTGGGAGGGTCACAGATGTACTATTGCAATATTTCGAACAGCTGGTATCCATCAAAGAGAGAGAGAGAGAGAAAGTGACTCATTTTTATAACTTTTTTTGTCTTTTTAGGTGCCTAGTAGGCACGATTGATGCAGCTTTGGATAGATTAATAAAAATTATTTCCATTGCTACTACAGAAATAATTTACATTCCTTCTGAATTCACTTAAAAAAATTAAAAAAAATAAAATAGCCAAAAATTAGCAGAAAGTTCACGGTCACAACCGCAATAGCGTCATTCCTTCGGAATTCGCTAAAATTGTTTCAAAATCCACACAATTAATTCTTGAGATGGAATGAGTAACACAATTTTCAGGAACTATTTATATGGCAGCAGTTTACTCAGGCTTAACCCGTCTTAAACTCGTGTTAAAGCTATCACAAAACGCAAGATATTTCTTCAACTACCCCAATACAACGATGACCAAGTTGCTTCATTCACCTTAACAACACAGCTGTCTCCAGTAACCTCTCGACTTTCACTGCCGCTCACGTGGTCGACAGTAACCTGACACAACAATTCTTGAATTCTTCCTGCAAATGTTCCTAGCGAGTTGGAAATAGGAGCAAAACAGAAGTGACAAAACAAAACACAATGCATACAGCCCAGCTCCACTGGAACTCGCCTCTTTAAAAAAAAAAAAAAAAAGAACAAAAACAAAAAGGCCGCCTGACACTATAAATAAAATTGCTCCCACTGGTCACCGTCCAGAAAAGACCAAGCACCAATCAATAATCCCTAAACACTCAAATTATGGGCTGACATATAAATGAAACATGTCGAAAATCAGTATTATAAAATAAATTTATTTAGCCTAATTTCAATCCCCGAAATAAATCTGATATTACATGACTCGGGGAATTTCGACACAACTCACCTCCAATAAAATATTTTCATAAAGTAAGTGAAGTTTCTGTACATAATTACCTCATGTTTTGGCTAATGGCTGCAAAACATGGCTTCTAGCGCGATAAATACTTTCGTAATAAAGTAAAGTTAAAATGTCAGCTATTTTCGAATTAACTTTAAAGAAACTTTTGATAATTTGCTTACAGCTTTGCACATTATGCAATTTGAGACTACTTGCTTGATTACTATTTATTTATTTGCCGTTATTTTGATTATCTTCCTAACTAAACAAAATGTGATATGTACCATTAAAATAACTGCATTACTTACACATTTTAACAGTGCTTCTCACACCGCTCCACGTCGTTTTTGTATCCGTCTACATAACTAAACACTGGCCTCTTCCATTTGTCATAAAGTTGTACAGGAGCGTTGCAATACACCACTAACACACACCAGAAACAAGCTCTTGTTGTACACTCGCCATTTTTATACACTCGCAACAACTGACTAACGCTATCAGTGTTACCACACATTAGTTTAATTTTATGTTGCCACACACATTACATTACACTTTCCTTATCCTCATACGCAGTTCATTTGTTTATTCGTGAAATGTTAGCCGGCAGTTAACTTTGTTTACGACATAGCAGCATTCTTGCAATCATCTTTATGGTTATTTTTAGCTAAAATCAAAGTTAACTGGGTATTGCACTAATAACCTCAATTATTAATATAATGAGTTCGATTCCATCGGAGCCTAAAGTTAAGGGGATCATTTAAAAAAGAAATCCCCTACATTTTAGCAATACTGTGGAGTGTCTAGTTTGGTTGTCAGTACAGAGGTATTGATTACGAATTACTGGCTGATATTTGTATTATGACGAAGAAAAAAATAAAATAAATTATCAATTCGGTAATAATTGATTCAACTTCTCGCATTAGAGATATTTTATAATATGATAAGTTACACCTTTTTGTTTGCTGGTTTTTTCCTTCTTACTTTGTTTCCTCTCCTTCATATTTTAACTTTTATTTGTGTTGCAGTTTTTATACGTTTTGCGTACTCTTTTTTTTTTTTCCTTGATGTTTTTTATCTCTTTCTATATTACAGATATATTGTTTCTCATGCTTCAAACTTTTAATGAAAATTGAGTAAACGAAAAGACTGTGTACTTTAAAGTAAAAAAAAAACTGTAACTTTTCTATGAGTTTTTTATGTTTCACGAATACGACACGTGAAAATATTTTGGAATGCTTTTCAACGGTGGTCTTGGATGGGAGAAACACATCACAGAAACTGCGGTCAAAGCATGAAAACCGCTGACTTTCAAATGAGGGTAATTCGAAAAGCCGTAAATAAGTCTAAAGAAATTCCATATAGGTCGCTAGTCCGCCATACACAGCGGTACGGTATATATGACGTTTTGGATCCTTACAAATTAAGAACACACAAAAGTATTCGACTGGGTTGAAAACCAGCACTTTATTTAGTATCATAAGGGAAATGCGTTACAAAGGAACACTCTACTAGACAAGAGAAAACGAACAAGGCTATTCTAAACATAGAGAGGTGAGCCTGCCAGGAGGGAGATAAAATATTCACTACAGTTATTTTTTTAAAAATGACCAATTGCACCAAATATGAAATGCGATCAATAATTTTCCGACATGACATTGAAGACCATGATTCATTATTGCGCTGTTCATGCTATCTGATAGATATTTCAAGAGTATAAATACTGCACTTAGTTTTCGGCCCGGCCAGCTCATTCTAGTCTGACGTGCTGCATATTACATTATGACGTTCGAAACAGAATACAGAGAATTAATTAAATTTAAAAATATTGACTTCCACTAAGTGATATTAACCAAAGCCTTTGAGGATGTAACGTAAATTTCTTCTTTTTCCATTACTGGTTAAGTCCTGCCTGTTCCAATTTCACATTGTTTTTTTGTTCTTCTAATTGATCTTATTCCTTCCAGGTTATTTTCAACAATCTTTTGGTATTATGTCATTTTTCCCGTGTTTTATTCATTATTGTATATAATTTTCTAATTGTTTTAATATTAGTCGCACTTCTAATTCCTTTCTTATATGATCCTCTTTTGTACAATCTTTGATCGTAAAATGGCGTTTCTGCTGCGTTACTCTCCTCCCCCTCCTCCTCCTTTGCCTCCTTTTTTTTATAGTCTAAGCCTCACTTTATAAAATAAAAAATTATAATAAATAAATGTAAATGGGAAGTAAACGGGATAAATAAAATACATTTATGGTCTAAAACTAGATATAGTCTCTCTTCAATATTATTTAATATATTATATATATTAAAGACTAGGAAAATATTTTACATAAAAGAATAGAGTTAAGACGGAATAGATCAGTAAATATGTCGCTCGCTATTCAGATAATAGTATTCATTTTTGACAAGGAAGACTACAGAAAGAAATTTACTAATTAATAAAATAAACAAAGAATACAATATGATCATTTCAAAAATTAAAACAAAGGTAAATGTCCAACAAGAACAACAAAGTGATCGAGAAAAAAATAACAGAACAAATGTTACATTTTCAATATTTAGATTGTGATGTCACATATGAAGAAGATAAAGATGTCAATATAAAAATACAAAATTAGCAAGCTGTGTGTAGAACAATTAGAAATACTGTGAAAAACAAAGTGAGAAAAGACACAAAAATATGGGGAAGTGTCCTTCAAATTTCACTTGAAGAGTCTATATTTTTTTTTTTTTCCAGAGGAGTCTTGAAGATGACCCACAAGAGAGAAGATCGGTGGATGTGTTGACATAAGAAAGCATGACAAAAAAATAGTTGCAAGACCGTGTCGTATCCTTCAATAACGTTTACACATGTGTAAGATGGATATTCTAAATTCTTTTAGCATCTTAAATGCAAGTGCGCGTGGAATGTTGTCAGAAGTTTTCGAACCTTTGCCGTGGTAACGAGAGGGCGGTATAATAATCCAATGTCATAGGGGGACGAAACTTATGATCTTCTACTATGACTCTCTTTCGAAAAGAATCAATGGAATAAAGCACTCAATTGAAAGGCCAAGGTCACGCATTCGCAAAGATCATGGCGACAATTTTTGAGACTGCAGAGGAATTCTGAGGATACAGTTCAAAGAAAGGAGTCCACCGGTGACTGGAAAGCACTATGCTGCAGTGCTGCATCAATTCCACATTGTCATTCAGGAACAGAAGTTGTAATGCTGAGTCGAGGGGTCCATCTACTGCACGACAACGCAGCGGTCTACATGGCTGCTGTGAACGGATGTGGCTTTCAGGAGTTGGGTCATCCACCGTACAGCTCATATCTGGCCCTAAGCGATTAATACCCGTTATGAATACTAAACCCGACCTTCATGAAAAAGCGTTTAAGGAGACTGTTTCCCATTATTTCGCAGACAAAGCTTCGAACTTTTTTATAGGATTTGAAAGGTTTATCCAGAGATGTGAGGAATGCAATGAAGAAAATGGAGGTCACATTAAAAAATAATAAAATTATTTTTATTTTATCAACTGCTTAACATGATCAGGAGGGAAACTTATAGCCTGCACCTCGAGAAGGAAAGAGATCAGAGAACAGATCAGGCAAACTCGTATGCATTTGTGCTTTTCGCGTACTGATGTGTACGCATCTTCATGCATACAGATGTAACAAAAATGTGTGTCAAAACGTTGAGGAAACATTCCTTGCATATAAAAATGTTATTTGAATATGGGTCTAGAAATGCTTTATTTCCTTGTCAAGCCCTTTGTCTGCAACGCCGCTTACCCGGTTTGATATGAAAGCTAGAATGTCTGTATAACTGCCCTGTGGCAATAACCCCACAACAGAACAATTGCTTAATACGTGCAACAGATAAACATTCGCCTTTACCTCTGGTAGGGGTGTTGTAACTACTCTTAGTTCCTAGTTTCACCGTTGTTGTGGTCGTTCTGTACCAAGTAGTCCGCTTGTTATGCTACTCACTTCATTGCTTGAGTAGCACCGAGCACATAGTGTCAGTTCTATGTGTTTGCGGATCTCGATCCAGATACAGTAAAATGAAGTATTCATATGCGGAGTTGGTAGATGCTCATGTAATCTATGGATTAGCGAGTCTTCGTGCTCATATTCTCGCCAGACAATACGAAATACTACAGGGATACATCAGGGAGTCCATGTGACGGCGGGTTTATGGATGTATCCATGCTAACGGAGGACATTTTGAACGTTTCAGATAATTTTATTTCCCATAGTTTTGTTTTTGAATACTCTGCTATGCGCTACAGGTGTAAAAGGGGGGAGGGCTCTAACAAGAAAAAACAATTTCGAACCCACATTGTATCTTGTATATGTGAGGAATCATTCCCCAAAGTTTTGTATACCTTTTTGTTACACGCTGTGCAGTGTATTCTTTACTTTTATGTCCGAGGTGACTATATGTGTACGATTGGTCAAAGTGCCTCAGTGTCTACTTTCTCTCCATTAAAATTGTATTACTTTTGTTGCCACTGTGTGAAAACTTTGAAGGTAAATAAATAATGAATGAGAAAACATAAAACAGATTGGTGCTCAAGGTGTATGTGAGGAAATCCTGGATTATACAACTGTTATATCAAAGTCAAAATTCACAGAAGACTTGAAACACAGTTTTCATTGTACGATTGTACGATTCAAACGTAAAGACGTTATTCCCTTAGTGAATGCTGATAAAGTTTACAAGGGGGAAAAGAGCTCGTTCTAAATTTGCTTTGCTAATGAGGCTAGGATTTCTCTCTACACGGAGTCAATTAAGGACAATATAGTCACTGAAGTTCAGGAAAACCCCGGCAATTTTGCATCTTTTCACGATACCAAAGCAGAGGCAAAGAATTATATGAGCGGTAGCTAAATGAAAATGGGTCAGGTGTGAAAAATATGCATGAAGAAAAAATAAATAAGTATTTGTGTAGAACAGAAAGTTACTTTAAGTGCAATTAAAGTATGACTTATGACTGATATTGGCGTTTCCTGTTTGAAAGGCATATTTCAGACCAACATCTTAGTTCATGTATTAATAAAGTTCTTGCTGCATGCCACGAAAATAATTTCTTTTCATTCTTCATTATCTTTAAAAATACTTTCCTTTTACACAATTTTCCAAATACTTTGCTTATAATAACATATTTGCCAAGCAATATATAAATTATAATTATATAAATTATCAAATGCATTAATAAAATAAATGACCGAGAGCAATCGTAAAGACCGATTTTCCTGCCATCTCTCGACGACAGTGATTGATGCTCCTATGCGACCGTCGTTCCTCTCAAAGTGGACTATTATGCTTGAATGTTGATAAATACTTAATAATTATGTAGATTATTATTATTATTATTACTATTATATCTCACTCATTTGGCAGGAATGATAATAATTCTCTTTGTACATTAAAAAATACGAGTGTGGCTAACAGCTGTTCCTCCTATTTGCTCAAGTCACTTGTAACTTTTTAGTAATACAGGGCTATTCTAAAATAAGGAACAGGTTTCAAACATGTCTTACTTCCAAGTTACAAAAGGTAGAACCATAATTCCAACGTTCCTGGACAGACAAACGTTTAAAATTTGAAACGTTTAGCTAGAAGTTGCAATCACGGCCGCATTGGCGCTGTTGCTTGCCAAGTTGATTTGTCTGTAGTAAAATGGCGACACAATAGGAAAAAGCATTTTGTGTGCTGCAATTAGCAACACTAGAGTTCATTATTGAAGTTCAACGTGTTTTTCGCCGTCACTTTAATAAACAACCGTCTGCGCATAAGCAGATTTACCAGTGGCATCGAAAATTCGTAGAAGATGCTGCATCTGCAAACGGAAAAGCACGGGACGTCCACGCACATCGAATGAAAATGTCGAGCGTATTCGTACAGTTGACGTACGAAAGGAGCCCAAAAAAATCCACAGCACGAGCAAGCAAGGAACTGAATATTCCTCAACCAAAGGTACGGCGAGTTCTGAAACACCGTCTGCACCTGAAGCCGTACAAACTGCAGTTATTGCAAGCATTGCATCCTGACGACCATAACAAAAGGTACGAATTTTGCATTAGCATGCTAGATGATATGGAAGAAGACAATTTTTCTGAAATATTAATTTTTTTCCGATGAATTCACTTTTCATCTTTCCGGTAAAGTTAAACGGCATAACATTAAAAATTGGGCAAGTGAAAATCCTAAGTCAGTTACTGAACATGAAAGAGATTCACAGAAGATTAACGTCTTCTGTGCCATATCTGTAAACAAAGTCTATGAATCTTTCTTCTTCATGGAGAACACTGACAGGACTAATTTATCTACACATGCATCAAAACTGGTTACTCCCTCAACTTGAAGATGATTCAGACGACTTAATCTTCATGCAAGATGGTGTCCCGCCTCATTTCTCTAACCACGTCCGACGTTACCTGAATGACACCATTCCAGGACGTTGGACTGGAACAGGAGGAACAGAAAACCAACTTCATTGCCGGTGGCTTCCCAGGGCTCCAGACCTCACTCCTTGTGACTTTTATCTGTGGAGTTATGTAAAAGACCGTGTTTTTATTCTTCCCCTATGCCTGACACTCTTGAAAGTCTGCGACATCGAATTGTTGAAGCTGTGAATTCGTTAACTAGAGACCAGCTGATTCGTGTGTGGCAAGAATTGAGCCACCATGTGCAACACATGGCGCTCATATTGAATGCATAAAAAGTGAAAATTGAACTTTTCTGTTTCCAGGAACGTTCCTTCTTTTTGAATAGCCCTGTACTTTACAGGATCTTGTACTAATACATTTGTATGTATTATACCTTACTTTTGGGGAATATTGCTCTGTAATCCGCATGAAATACTGCTCTCACTAAATGAAAAATGAAGATAAACGTAATTTAGAACATAGATGATAACTTCATAGATGATAACTTTTGCAGCATCCTATGAACATTTTAAACGTGTCGTTACAAAAAGTGAGTGTCATTTTACAAACCTGTCGTTAACATACGAAACGTTCATTTTTGTGCCTTTCACATGCTGCATCCATTTAATGTCCCTAACAGAGAACTGGTCATTTGAACCGTTAATGTATTCGTGAAAAACCTTCAATAAATCGTTCACAATATTCTAGTTAAACTTTACATGGGTAACATTTCGCTATCACGTTTTATAGTCCCAGAGAGCTTCCGCTGTTAAAATAAAACGCTACAAAAATACATTTCCACAAAGTGGAATCTGTATGCAAATGCACAAAGGGAGGTTCGGCCTTCGCTCGAGGATGCAAATGTAAAGAACTATCTCGTATTCAAACAAGTGTACAGCTGTATTACTCCTGGTGTATGTACGGTATGCAATATGCAGATCCCTTCTTTCGCTTGGGGAAGAATTCCCAAATGAAAAGTCGCAAAGGTCAAGAAACGTCGATTTGTAATATCAGCGCATTCTTCCATATGCAAAAGACTTTATTCCCAAACTGAAAACGCTGCATCTGTCAACCTGAGATATTTTCTCCTTTTTGCCCTTGTGTTTAGTAAACCATTAAGTTTATAGCTAATAAAACTTTATTACAAATCCAGGTATTCAAAAACATGTTCATTATCTACATACCATAAACACATGACAATATGAAATAAAGATGCCTTTAACATCGGGTATTCGTTTTGTTTTCCCCCGCAAACGCACCGGGTCCGAAGCTGCACATACCGACAGCCAAGGAAGCGTATAACCTCCGATAACACTAGTTGAAGCAAATATAGGTTCGGAACAATAAGAAGTTATTGTGTTATTGCGTTTCGTTTCTCTAAGATTCTCTGCTTCAAAGATTTAATTAAAAAAAACGCATTTACATTTGCTGTTACTTTTTAAGAAATGAACTGCTAAGTGCCGTGCAGAACTTCCAGAACGTTTTCTGGGGATTCATCTACCTGACAGATCTACAATTCGTAAAACTTCTAATATTCAAAACAATAAGATCAGCGTTGGACAATAAAGTATAAGAAGCAGGCGCACATGTTAACAGAAGAAAAACTTAATAATCTCGCACACTCACCACGAAAAACACTTGCAAAGTTAGCACTGCAAGCAGGAGGCAGCCATAAAATCACTAACTGCATGGTTACTGAAGTGCAAAGGGTAAAGTTCCTCTTCTGTGAAAATGATTAGCGGATTTTCAGTTCTAATTCGATAGCGTAGTAGGCTGAGTGTGGACAGCTGGGCCGTGTGCTCCCCGCTGCCGTCCCGGCCGCTTGCGGGGAAAAACAAAACGAAGACCGGTTACTAATAAAATCGAACTCAATGCTACCCTAGGCGCATATAATAAAAGTATTATGTTTAGGGTTTCTATTATTTATCTTCAGGCTGAGAATAGAGCATTGCTGCTGCAGTGAAAAGGATAAACTGAGGGTTGGAAATTGGTGAGAGGCGCAGAGAATTATAAAGTATAAGAGTTTTAGTTGTAACCCTCATGCGGTAATTTTGATATGCGCATCTAGACGCACCATATCCTTGAACGCTGCTTTCTTAACTTGTACTATGCCAGTTTCACGGCAGTGTACATTAATTCCTAAGTAGGGTTACACGTTTGGCTCTAGAACAACAACTTTTTAATTGTTATTTTGCATGCGAAGAAGCTCATCGTGCGCGCCTATGTATGTGTGAGGAATTTGTTATAAACATTCATAATCATTGCCTTTTTCCAGAACTGCAAATTCACTATAAAGTATACAAACATAAATCCGCTGGTTCAATCAAAACAAAAACGAGCGAAAACGAAAATTTTAACTCAGACAATACTAGGCGAAATAGGAGCAAATCTTCATAGTTTGCAAACAAAATTATTTCCGTAATTAGCACAAATAGCGCTTATGAGATATAAAGGAAAATATTAGCAACGAAATTAGAGCATTATGCTGGGCAACTGTTACGCCGAGTGAGGAGCCAGCATCTTCTATTAAGTATTGTAACAGTGCATAATATCATGTTTTAGACAATGGAATTGAAACCGCCGGCTGTTGCACGCCTAATAGCCCGATTGTAAAATACCGGATGAGCGAACAAGGTTTAACACTGAACGGCCCTCTTATAGCATAACAATTTTTAAATAACGCGTTTTGAATTACAAAAATAGGCGAATAAATGATTTAAAATTAGTAATTATTTATAGCTAATACGTTTTAATTATTATAATATATAATATCATTTATAATTATTGGAGTTATGAAAAAATATAATTTAATTTATGAAATACCCCTCCAGAATTACAGGCTTAGAGTATTGTGTGACATCATGGCGAAAGAGACCTTCACAAGTGCCCGAGGCCGTTAAGGCCATGAATTCGTGAGTGGTAGCTCTGGGGTTCCATTCCCTTCCGGACTGTTCTCCGTGAATGAGAAGTTTCTTTCAAGATTTTTTTAGTCCTCAAAATTTGAAAATGCGGGGAGGTACTCTAAAATTAGACTCTAAACTCTTCTTTCCTAAAACAAATGTTGTTTCTAATTTCTCATTTCATCTCATGTATCATTAGTGTCCACCGCATAAGTAGCCACAACAGTCAAAACAGGCGTGAACACTGTTCAGAAAAATTGCGAGAGAATATTAGCCATTTATAATTTTTTGGCGAAAGTAAAGGGTGATCGAGGTCGCTCAGTCCCGGATTTGTGGCGAGCAGTCAGAGGTTTTAATTCCAAGACCATCCTTCATGAATGCTGATTCTTTTAGGTTTTTCTCTTAAAAGAACTGTTTCGGTTCTCTGTAAGTCAAAGAAATAAACTTATATCAGGAATATGATAAGTGGCACTATCTGGTGGCGTATTTCCAAAAAGTCCTCTGTATACAGAGACACTTTCGACCTTCCCTAATAACCTTAAAGTCTACGCTACTGGCATGCCTAGCAACTTAAGGCTCACTCACTGGGTATCAAACGACAGTGAATTCAAGTCACAACGTCCCATTTGCCTTTACAGATAGACGACAAGCTAGGAGTCACGTCTCCTTTCACGAACGGCAACGGAGAAAACGAAGGAATGGCTGCATCCATGTGGAGAAGCTGAAATGTGGCTTCAACAAATACAGACGCATATAACAGTCGTAACGCACAGAAACAAGCAATGGAATGCAAAAAAAATTAACTTGTTAAACTGTAAACTAATGTAGCAATGTAAACGTAAAGGGAGTAATTGATACAGGAAAAGGCATAATGCTTTTATTAGTGCAAGTTTTTTTTTGTTATATTTTAACCTAAGCTAACCTAAGCTAAATTTGCAGCCTATGTGTTAACACTATAACTTTTGCATTTTTTTTTTAAATTCTAAGCTAATATGTAGGCTAACCTAATTCAATTAAACCCAAAACCTATGCGTTAACAGTATAACGTTTGCTTTTTTTTTTTTTAAGTTAATCTAACCTAAATTTGCAACGAACATAAAATTAAAGTAAAACTGCAACCTATGCGCTGTCCTCGCTCTAAAACTGGGGGTAACATTTATTACAGATAGAAAAGTATAGAAAAATTATGAAGATAAAAAAAAAGTTATCCGTTAAAGCGAACCCACTACCTTTCCGTTTGTAGCACGACGCTCTAACCAACTGAACTACTAGACCAATATGAACAACATGGTAATTATCCGTCTATATTAATTTGTTGGAATTGAATTTAGTTTTCTCCGCTGCCGTTCTGAAAGGAGGCCTGATTTCCAGCACGAGGATCATATATCTATACTTATTACTCAGGGAAGATCCTTAATTAATTGGGGAGGGGTCATGCGTGAGCTTTTTGCTTACACTACATTTTTTGGATATTATATTAATTTTCAAAAAATAAAAGTACTACATTTAGCTAGATACACCTATAAGAGTTTTATCACTTCCTTGGAATATATTATAATAGAAAGAGATTGAGAAATATTAGACAACTTTTAGAGCTCTTGGTTTTGTAACAGAGCTAATTCAACTGCTCATTTTCAAGCAAGAAAATCATATTATAACTGTAGTTCTTTGGAATCAAAACAGAATAGTGGTAGCAATATTTTGACTAACGGTACATATGGGCACTCATAAGAAAACAGGAAGTTGAGAATGAAATAATGCTTTTGAGGACAAATTATTAAAAAAAAAAATTATTAGGTCCTAATTATGGAGACATTAATTTCAATTTATCCCACCTTATGTAGGAAGAAGAAAAAGAAACAAAATTACAACATAATTATATTTATGGTGTTTTAAAATTGTGTGGTGTTGAAGCTGTACGCATTTTCCTGTGTATATCACAAGCAAACTGTTCCACACTCGCGTGTTTGGACTGCTATCTCATCTTATTTACGGGCATGTAACTAGACAGTTTCTCTTATCTCTCAAGATAAACGTTTTCTGAATTCCGCTTGGAGCATTTGCCCTCACAAGGCGCAGAACACCATCAAGTTATCCTGTGTCAATCTTCCACAAGTATGAACTCATTGCAATTTCTTTTTTTTATTCAATCAATCAAATGTTTTATTTGTTCAAACGTAGGGGTTTTCAACTTTTTCCAGTGACATAACATTACAATTCATCGCAGGATATTAGATATACTAGTATGCAAAATTTTCGAGGTAAATGCGTGATGTTGTGGCACAAGGGGGAAAATAACAATTTCTCTACATTGATGACTATACTAGTGATTTTTTTTAGAATTAAATATCTAATGAAAAAAAAACTGTTCAATAATCTATTCATTTTCAACGGATTGTTCTGTGAAATGTTTTAAAAATAATTTTGTTTAGGATAAAATATAGTTTTTTTAACGGTGTTTAATGTCCGTTTTTACTACTGAGGCACCACAGGTGGTGAACACTGATGATATATGAAATGAAATGATATATTGGTAAAGAGGTTTTTTTTTAAGGAAGGAAACGTTCCAGGCCTGTTTTGGGTACCTCACCGGCATTGGTAATTATGAAGACTGAGGAAAACCTAGAAAAAACCTCAGTCAGGGAGGACGGTCCTGGCGGGACTCGAACCCCAGACCTCCCGCTCACGAGTCCGCGTCTTAACGACCTCGGCCACCCGTGACGGTATAAAATATAGTGAGTGAATACATAAAAATTTCCGCAAACATACATTCCTAATGCTGGTACTGCAATACTCAGACGTACAATAAGTAAAAGTTATTAACTTTACAAATTTAACTAATTTCTGACTCTCACTTAGTCGGTCCTGGTGGTGTAGTGGTTACCATACTTGCCTCCTAAACCCAAGATCGCGGGTTCGAACCCGGCCAGGACCGATGGATTTTTCCGGGGTGTAAAAATCCTAAGTATGGCTTCCTTCGGAAGGGAAGTAAAGCCGTGGGTCCCGTGTCTACATTTACGGCACGAAAAAGAACCATGGCACGAAAAAGAACCTCAAGTCTGAAAGAGAGGCCTCTGAGCAAAATTTGTCGGCCATTTCACGCCCTGAGTTGAATAGGACGTGGATGACCTGAGCTGTTAAAGAGCGTCCATAAATGAATCATTAAAAAAAAAAACAAAAACAAAAAACAAAAAACTACTCTCACTTTTGTTTCAGTGCACAGGTTGTACTTGTTCTTTAATGTTTGCTTTCATCTGACCTAATTTTAACCACTCTTAATGATGAGCTTGAACTGTTTATCTGCACACGGAGAGTGTATGTGAGATACCAATGTTGCCACATGTTAAGGGATTAGACTCAGATCTTGCATGGTGACTAACCATGGGTATCTGACAACACTGTTAATGTTTACGTAGCGCATTCCTCTCGCTTGCCTTTTTCTGATCGCCAGACTTTGCTTCAAGGTATAACGTTATGTTTTTCTATACTCGATTACGTTTACTTTGAAGCAAAGTCTGAAAGCTATATTTATTTATCTTAAAACTTTATAATTTGGGAAACTTATATTTTTCATTGCATTTATGAAAAATCACTCATAAATTTGAATAAAGCGGACTTCATTCTTATCTTGAACTTTATAATTAAAATATAATTGTGCGCATTTCTATTTTAATCATATCAAAAGCTGCATCAATATAAAAATAATAAAACAGGCGAATTTTTTTATGAAAATTACGAAAAAAGAACACTTTATAATTATAGAATAAACTGAAGTATATCTGCAACCGCCTTTATTACACCTAGAGATGTCATATTTCACAGAAACATTCCTATTTAATATTATAGTAAGACAAAACAATTTAAAAATTTTAAAAATATTATGTCAATTTTTCAAATTTTCTATCGATTTCACATATATTTCACGGCTTTATACACCGCCATGGGTGGCCGAGGTCCTTAAGGCGCGAGGACTGGGGATCGAATCCCACCAGGACCGTCCTCCCTGACTGGGGTTTTTTCCAGGTTTTCCTCAGTTCTCATAACTGGCAAATACCGGGGAGGTACCATAAACTTAGGTGTGGAACATTTCCTTCATTAAAAAATATCCTTTCCCAATATATCATTTCACGTATCATCAGTGTTCACTGCCTGTGGTGCCTCAGTAGTAAAAACGGGCGTTCAACACCATTAAAAAATCTTGTTTTATATCAGTTATACACAAAAAACTGTCGGGAAAAGGCAAGGCCGATGAACTTCCCATATAAAAGTTTAAATTGTCTAAACATATCAATCTTTTTTTCGAAGAGTTGGAACCTTTCAAAAATACAATATGCTATATCAAATATGTAAAACTACTAAATTACAAGCAAAAACCAATATTTCATTTGTTCTGCAGCTGAATTTTGGCGGAATGTTCAGCATATTCAACTTTGAATGATGTCATTTCAATATGAAAACGAAATAAAGCCAGACCTTGAATTGGTAGGGACGGAAGAGGACATTTCTGCACCTTACCCTTGCTCAAAGTTCGGCCATTTCTGCCTTCGAGAGTAAGGGACGTGGTCCCTAACAATGTTTCCAGATAGAGCCTCCTCCAACGAGTTTTGAGTTCTTCAGAAGGATTTTCATACCAGATGCCGGAATAGAAAAGCTTCCAACACGCAAGCCACCGTCACTGCACAAAGCACCAGCCCATCTCATCTGGAACTTTCGATCCGTAACAGAGCTAAATAAAGTGAGAGGAAATGGGGAAAAGGGAAAATTTGTGGAAAGTAAAGTTGTACCCCAGCATTTGCTTAACCACAAGGGAAAACCGCAAAAAACGCAAGGCCAGATGATTTGAATCCTAGACCATCTGAATGCAAGTCCCAAGCATTATTACCTGATCCACCCCGCTCGTTATCGCCGGACTTTGGTGCATGAGACCGAGCGTTGTCGCAATAAAATGTGCAAAACGGCTTCGCCATGTCAACAGAAAAGTTAGGGACACCAAACTTACGTCCAACTTCAGCAACTTGGGGCTCTTGAACAACAATGTTTTGTCATCTTGCTTCCATCGGCGGGTCGATGCTCGCTCCTGCCCCCTACTTCCTCCTGAAAGAGATATCCGTCACGACAGTTGGAAGAGGAAATCCCGTTTGCGAGACGTTCTCGAAGTGCAAGATAATGAATATCACGGAAATTAGAATTTCAAGTGCCTTAATGGAGAGTTTCAGATTCCGTTTATTCTGCATGACTTGCTCCTGTTATTGTGACTGCTTATCAGTTTAGAAAATTGGGTTTGAAAGCGGAAAAGCCACATCAGTGCCCAATAATACCTGGTAAATATTCTTACATTTCTTTCGGCATTTATCTAGAGGACGACGTCTATAAAATGTTAAGGCTTAAGCAAAATCAAATATTGTCGTTGCCTTATTACTCACATCTCTACTGACGCTGATAGACCAACGTTTCAAACATTCTACGTTAATCAAGAACTGCTAAGAAATTATTTTTTGTTACAAGAAAAAGCGTGGATAGTTTAAAGATTTTAATGTCGAATATATAGACTTCTGCATCGGGCATAGTCTATATAGTGTCCTGGTGATGTAGCGGTAACCATACTTGCCTCCTAAACCCAAGATCGCGGGTTAAATCCTGGCCAGGATCGATGGATTTTCTCGGGCCTAAAATTCGTAAGTATGGTTTCCTCCGTAAGGGAAGTAAAGCCGTGGGTTCCATGTCGTACATTTACGGCACATAAAGAACCTCAAGCCATAAAGAATCAAAATTTGTGGGCCGTTTCACGCCCTGAATTGAATGGGACGCTGATGACCTGTTATGTTAAAGAGTGTCCATAAATAATCAACAATAGTCTAAATACCGGTTTTGGTGACCGAGGTCGTTAAGGCGCCTACTCGTGAACGGGAGATCTGGGATTTGATTCTCGCCAGGACTGTCCTACATATCTGAAAAAAAAAATCCAGGTTTTCTTCAGTCCTCATAAATAGCAAATGCTGGGGAAGCCCCCTAAACTTAGGCCTGGAACGTTTCTTTCCTTTAAAAAAATTCTTCCCCAATTTATTATTTCATCTCATGTATCATAGTGTAACCGTCTGTGATGCCTCAGCAACAAAAAACGGGCGTTAAACACAAATTACAAAAATCATCATCTATTATGCGGATTAAAAATGATCAGTCTCCAGGTTTCTCTCTCTTTCTCGTAAGCGAGAGCGGCTGTGTGAGTTGCTGCGAGAACTTCATATTGGGAGCGGTCTCTCGGTAACTAGGCGACCCAAGAAACACCATAGCCAGTACACGTGCGACCAAAACATAAGTTTTTGTACTGTACATAATACCATACAGAAAGGAAACTTGGAAGAACAAAGCGAATAAAGCATTTCCTCTTTATTGTAATGAATAAAAACCAATTAAATTTCATCTAACTGTAATGAATGATATGACAATCATAGCAATATCTCTTTGTCATCAACATCATTACCTCGTTATACTTGTTTGAAAGATTTAACTTCCCAATAGTTGTAATATAATCTTAAATTTTCAGAAATAAAAAAATAAATGGAGACTTTTATCTTTTGTGTAGCTTGTGCATAATCTATCTAGCTTATATTGGTAAAGATAACATTTATTTAAAAATTTTTTGTTTTAAACGAAAAGAAAAATTTTAATTTAGGAAAAAATCGCAACGCCTAAACGTTTTGAATATTTTTAATTTTACGAATTAATATATATGAATTATTATAATTGCATTCATTTTTTGGACATTAAATTCATTTTCAAATATTTTGCAATCACTCTTATATGTGCAGATATCATTTTGAGTCTAACATTATCTTTATTGTATGGGCATGAACATGAATGCAAGTTAATCACGTTTCATAATGATCTCTGTAGGGCAATACAAGGTTC
This sequence comes from Metallyticus violacea, assembly GCA_030762175.1. Lineage (NCBI taxonomy): Eukaryota > Metazoa > Arthropoda > Insecta > Mantodea > Metallyticidae > Metallyticus > Metallyticus violacea. The sequence continues at coordinate 67,808,216 of CM060837.1, read as the reverse complement.
ACTTGCACTGCTAACACAACGACACAACTTTCAACGCTGAGTGGTACTCTCAGAAGATGGTTTCCCACTTTTGGCTTGTATCACAGCTTACAATCTTACAGGCATGCTGCGGATCAAGGCACTTAGGTCTTGCCTCCCATTGCTCGCCCAAAGCCACCTAAAGTTTCTCTCAGGAACACGTTGACGAACATTTTCTCCCATCATGTGCCAAACATGCTCAATAGGGTTGAGGTCAGGGCATCGTGCTAGTCAAACTGGCGCCTGAATCCCCACCTCACATGAGTACAGTGTCAAAATGTGGGCCACGTGTGTACGGACATAGCCATGCACGAAGCGAAAATCATTGCCAACATATGCAGCATAGGAGATAGTATGCTCCTAAGAGTTTCTTCAATGTACCGGTTTACATTCAGGGCCCCGTTCTTCATAAAAACCAACTATGTCTTGGGTTTCACACTGATACCAGTCCACACCACTTCCCTTAATGTTATGTTGATGAGAAGGTGCAAGAGACATACCATCCTCCAGTCCTCCATACTCTTTCACTGTCACCAAGCGATCTTAGGCTGAACCTCGACCCATCAGTGAATTGGACAGCTTTCCATTGCTCCTCAGTCCACAGCAGATGCTGACGAGCTTCCAAGGCTGTGCCTGTGCCATTAATGTGTGGCACAGGCGGTATACGATATTTTTGCATGACAAGTGTCTAAATCAGAGTAATCCTCTCCTCATGCCGCGACAACCCGCGATCAGGCCATGGCTTGCCTCTCCCTCCTTCTTTCTTCATTGATAGAGGGCATGTGATCAGCATGCAGACAGCCCAGTCGCCTATCACGCAGCTATCGAGGTCGAAAGACACCACCTCTCCATGAGGCAGTTCGTCATTATCCTTACGAGGTTGGGTGAATTGCTTTTCAGATCCCCCCAAACTTAGAAAAATTCCTAAGAAAGTACAAGGAATTCAACCAGACTAACTACTGGACCAAGGAGGCAGTCAAACCAAAGTAATATTAATATGTAATTAGATTTCTGCTTTACGACACAACAAAGAAAGTCTGAAAATACTTCAAACATCGGACACATTGAACTTCAAGGAAGAACTTCCAACAATTATTACTCGTTTCCAAAAGAAGAGAGAAGAAATTCAGGAAAATCAAAAATGGATGTAGAAAGGTTTAATCTTCTATAACAAATAGGAAAAGATCACAGGGTCTAATCCTTTCAGTCCTTGAATATTTGTTTAATAATGTGTGACGTTTTTCCGCGCATTCATTGTTCACGACCATTATTTCAAGCTGTTTCTTTCCCATACTCCAATCTTATCTTTCTCCTCAGCTATCACTAGCCATAGTCTGATTTTGCATAGTGTTCGCCTATTGAGCGAAACACATTACAGAATTAAGGAGAATGGAGCTGTGATATGCAGCTCCTTCTTCTATTCGATTTAGACGCAGTTAAGAAGCTCCTATGGGTTGGAAAGCGTTCAATTCTTTTAATTACAAATTTGTGTGGAGCTTCCTCAGTAATTGTACGCGGTGATCCAGGTATTTTTTTTAGCAAATGTTATTTTAAGTTTTTATTTTTAATTAATACATTTTAATCGTAAGAGTATTATAAATGGTTAAGATTTTAAAAATTTATCAGGTTGCTTTAGATGCATTTGTGATGTATTGTCAATAAATTAATTATGAAAAAATGGAAAGTGCTATTATTCCTGACAAAGTTTAAAAATCTTGTTTCTTCTAAAAGTATAGACTTTTCTAATACTTGGTGTCAGTCATTCCTTCGTCCAAAAGTTGATATATCTTGTTAGTTAACTGATTCAATTCTTTTACAGTCTATTATGTGAGCCTTCGTTTACAACAATTTTTATTAAACTGTTAATTGCGTGAATTAGTGTGTTTTATTGTTTCTGTATGTTTCTTTGTACTGTGTGCTAACACTTTCTTATACTTTTATATACGCTATGTGTATTACTTAACGTTATTTAGCAAATTAGTATTTAAGTAACAGTAGCCAAATTTCACATGGAGTATGTCGAATGGCAGCTTGCCTACAACACTCAGTTTGTTAGCGTTATTGCTGAATACGGGAGAAGAATATTATATTAATTTAGCCCCTTTTCTTCAACGTCAAGGGTCAGAAGGTTTGTAATAAGGCTTGAAGGTCTCCTGAAGAATGTCATTTGTATTTAGCACAGCATATTGCTGCAAAATTAATGCAGAGCTCACAAAGCATGAACAAGCGACAACAAGTCTAAGAGTGCTGTGTGAAAAAATACATATATATTTCCTTATATATTTTTACTTTTACTAACGCTTTTGTCACATTATTTTATTGTAAACCTTATAATTTAAACGGAATTTCATAATTAATAGTCCTCTAGTTCTAAAGCAAAGTATAAAAAGAATTAAATTCTTAACCTTCACTGAATACGATATTACTCTGTAAATGTTCTCGATAGGCATATCCCCTGAAACCAACCTTTGATGATCAACTCACCTGAAACAAAAGAAAGAGCCTTATTTTATAATACAGAAATAATTTCATTTATACTTTTTTATGTCTACACTTAATAACAGATTTTTCCTTAACTATGTTATGTGTTTGCTAATCAAATTCTAGTGCATATAAATGGCAGTTCAAAATCGGGTTTTCATGTTTTCCCCCAGGTTGGGTTAATAACACGCAAACACAAGGTAGGAATCATAGTAACTGGTGAGTGAAAGGCGTAAGAGGAATAGCTAGTTATAGCGCTTAATTTATTGTAACCCCCAGCTGTTGTTTACTGTTCAAGACTAACATAACTTCAGTTCTGGTATTAGTGCTTAGAAACTCTCATGCCTTTTCGAGAAAATTCAAATGATGTTATTTATAACATCAAACTTATCATTCTTAATTAAATATGAAACACTTTGTAAAAATACATTAATTTACATTTTATAAAGTACAGTGAACATGGCAAAGTTATTGTCCATTTATAAATTCTTTTACGCAATAGTAGGCTTATGACATAAGTCTTTTATAAAAAGACGTTTGTGTTTTGGTTATATAATTTAAGATTGTTTGAAAGAAAAACAAACATTCCCAAGTATTCAAAATAAAATTTTTCAAACAAGCTAAATTTTAAATGGTTGATGAAGATATGGTTCCAATATTGTGCTGATATGTGTTTGTTTATGGTAATACAGTAAGGTTATTTGAGTCATAGAAGGACTAAGCGCAGCTGCTTAGCAACCGGAAAAGGGGAGATAGAAGCGCTGCCCTTGAAGTTAATGTTTTTGAAAATATTTTTAGTCAAACACTGAAAAAGTAAGTACGGTATATGTTGTAAGAGATGCTGCAAACGATGCCCCTCAGCGGAAATACATTGCCAGCATCTGGGTGGGAATTTCCTGTATTTCATCTAACTTTTCTTCGTAAGAACACAGCGGTTTGGTACACTTTTTTTATCAACAAGAGGCCCTGTGTTTCATAACATTTTATTAAGTTGAATATTTTTTTTCTACCTGAAGCATGATTGTCAGGATATTATGTTTGCGAATTTTCCTCATCTTCAAGACTATATCTAATGGTATAACTGTGTGAAAAAATACATATTTATTTCCTTACTTTTACTAACGACATAAACTTACATACAGCTAAAGAGTCAAGTAAAATACATAAAAGCACAACCACTCATTGACAAAGCCTCTCTTAAAACAACTACAAGACGTTACCTGCACATGCTTTGCGGCGTTGACGATTGGCTTCTCTCATTAAGTAGCCGCGCTCCGAAGGCCAATAACCCATATAACCTCACTGCTGTACTTTTTATTTTTAATATAAAAAGTCATAATCATAACCGGCTATAGTGATATACAGGCTGAACAATCCTTCACGCAACCGGTTTAGCGGCGTTATACTCCCCGCCTCCGCCGACATAGTGCAGCCGGCCGGTCCCGCGGTTACGTCAAGCATTGCTCACCCTCTAGAAGGGAAACGTTTTACTAATAATGAACACGAAAGTTGTGCTACTTTTTTATTTGGTTTTATTTACGGACGAACTTTAACATCTCAGGTCCATGAGCTTCCCATTTAATTCAGGGCGTGAAACGGCCGACAAATTTTGCTCAGAAGCCTCTTCTTTCGGGCTTGAGGTTCAAATCTACGGGACGGATTTATTTCCCTCCCGAAAGAAGCCATACTTAGGCTATTTACGCCCGAAAGAAAACCATCGATCTTGGCCGTAATTGAACCCGCGGTCTTAGGTTTATGAAAAGATGTAATAAGCACATTGGTCCATACACAAGACCAGTTTTTCGAACAGGGTTCTACAAACTTGTGAGCTACTGGGGCTTTTCGCCCATGCTGTAGATTAAATACACAAACTGTTGCTTTCTCGTACGCAAACAGCAAGATTTGCTATCGTAAGCATGAAGAAAAAGTGTCACTCAAAAAATTGTGCGTTCTGATGACATTTACTGGAAGGACGTACAACGTAAGGAAATAGCTGATCTTCTTGTATCAGAAAAGGGACTATAGTCCAAGTTTCCAGCAAAATTGGATGCTAGTACATTTCAAAATAGTATCGGCATAAGAAGAAGAAGAAGAATAAGAAGCTATCTCGATGATAATAATGTCTGTGATAGTCTTCGAGTTGTAAGCAGGAAATTTTGGAAGACTGCCGGAACATCAGAGGGAAATTCCTCTGACGGAACCTCGCCACACTGTGAGTGGGTACAAGATAAACGTTGAATCCTAAATTCATAAAATAAACGAATTGCGATTCCTTTTAATCTCTTGCGTTTATCTGGTCCAAGAATGGAACGAAACGAATGTGGGTGACAGCACATTCGCCGTTAGTGTGTTGTTCGCTCTATCAGTCAATCGTGCATGTGTATAATGCTCCCGACTTAGGTTTTTCGACCGCTGTTGCAACTGCATTCCATGGCGTTTCATTATTGAGCAGCATTGTAACACAACAGTTAATGAAGAGCTTCACATTATTGGATTTTAGCAATTAAATTGTTACTTCAAAATGCAATTTCGCATTCTGTTTAATCTACTTTGGAACCTAAACGTCCAATTATCTGTTATTTTGAAGGTTCGATCAGAAAGTATTTGTCTCTACACTGAATTAACAATTTCAAACGTTCAGTGCCCTGTCAGATTTGTTTGGACTTCGCTAGTGATTAAGGGCTCGTTTTCGTTTGATTTTTGTTTTGAAAAATCCTATGCGATTACTTGAGAAAACGTTGTTAGTGTAGTTTTAATGTTTTAAAAGATTATTTATATGCAATCCTGGCCAGGAGTTATGCATTACTAAATATGGATTCCTAAGGAAAAGCAGCAAAGGCCTTGTCGTAGATTTACGGCACGTAAAAGAACCTCAAGCCTGAAAGAAGAGGCATCTAAGCAAACTTTATTGGCCATTTTACGCACTGAATTGAATGGGGGAGGCTAATGACCCGAGATGTTAAAGATGGGGTCTTATCGGTGATAAGGTCGTTACTCGTGAAAGGAGACTGAGGAAATTATGTGGTTATTTCGTTACTTGATTGGACGTCCTTTTGCTTCAGGGCTAGGAATATTATATCTCAGGGAAGTTCTGGAATTTTGTGACTCGTTTGAGTCAGAGGGAAGGACAGGAAATCTAGCAGGCTACATAGAAATTCAAAAGTACTCAGTTGATTCACTAATATTATAATATATTGGACTGTTCGTGTTGTCTTGAAGACATTTCTAAGATCTCAGTTGACTTCTAAACATTGCTTATTGGCTCACAATTGCCGCCCACTTTAACTGATTACTGACTATTTATGCTCTGCACACTTCGCGCACTTCGATTCTGATTCTCTATTCTCAAGCTCCTTGATTCCAACTGACAACTGACTATTCCTTCCTCTTACTCTCCGATTCCAACTTATAACTGATGACTGACCTTTGCCCCCTCACGACTCATAACCACGACTAATAACTCCTCCTCTTACTCTCTACCTTATACTAGACATACAGTTTATTGTATTGTTATGTCCCTCCTACGCGAAATGTAAATCCTTAAATATTACTGATCTCGGTGCCGCCTCATTGGTCATCCTTTGATATCAATAGGCAGGTTCCGATTTGTTCAATTTTGGAATGTTTCTATTGGTTAAATTCGACAATTATCTAAAATAAATGTTTCCACAATATGGTAATTTCATGAACGGATATTCCTGCTATAAATATACGGAAACTTTTCAGATCTGACATCCCTTCACTTTACTTAGATTTACTTACAATGAGTTCGCGTTAGATCACGTCTTGGTCATAAATAAGAAGCATTGTTTCTGAAGTCATGTCAGAAAACCGTTGACGTGTCTAGATGTTGTCATAAATCATAGACTGTCTGCTACGGCTGACATTTGCCCATTTCTCGAGAAGTCTTTGTTTACAAAAGAGAAATCTTCCCTTATTGTTATTATGCACGTTACCTATTGGAATAATTTCCTTTGCGCTAGTTAAAAGCCACATTCCATGTCTCGGGACGGCAAATTGCTTACCTAAAACCTTACAAAAGAAAAAAGTTTGTGACAGGACAAAATATGTCTTTTTCCCTGGTCGAACCTTTTAAAATATCATTGCCCATTTCCGTAGCTTAACGGGCAGTCCAGTATTGTAATCTGTACTTTCATAAAAATACATAATGTCTTTCTCCTACTAAAGATTTAGCACAGGTTTTACCTGGCAACCACATGATAACAAAACATGGAAATGAATACAATACCCTTAATATCCTAAATGCAGGTCATATTTACATTAATTATCAACATCGATCATAACCGTATTAATTGAATTATATGCGGCCTTTATTTTCGGCTACAAAGAGCGTCCGTAAATAAAATAAATCAACTTTGTATGGGTTTCTAAACAAAGCTGCAAGATATTCCAGTCATACAGGTACAGGATTGGAAAGAGTTTAATAGTACATGGGCTGCTCGATGTCTGAAGTTGTACAATTGATTGATAAAAGATTATGTATTCACAAAAGAAAAAATGTATTATTTCTGCTACTTATATACTTTATGTTAACAGCTAGAGCTGTAACCCAGCGAATGTTGTTTTGAATTCATGACGAGGTGCCTTAAGAAATGCCTTTTAACATTTGCTACAAGTCTGTGATGTCAGGAAATTGTGCCCTCACTTCCTCAGCACTTATGGGCAAGATATCGGGATAATCTCTTTAAGATCTTTGCTGATTTCACTAAAAAAGTTTCATCACCATTTATAAACTCCTATCTCTGTTGAAACCTCGCATATTGAAGAGCGTTAAACATGTCTAATGAGACGCCTCCGTGGTACAATCTTCAGACATCGCGAGAAGACCAGTTAGCAATTCTTTTTTCGAAGTATAGATATTAAATAAATATTTTAAATAAATCGCTTGCTTTTTAATGAAAAAGAAATCTACTCCTAATTATTGTAACCTCCCCCCCTCCACTGTACATCAGCTGCAAATCCTGCATAATTTCGTATTACTGTATTATTACTTTCTTTAATATTACTCAAGGAGAGCTCAATAACTCAAATTCAAGGAAGGCACCAAAGAACAGATATTGAATATTTTTAATTTTTAAACAGAACCATTGATGATAGGAATAAGTTACTAGTACTTGCAGCAGCCTTTAAGGGTTGTCCTCTAACAGTTAAAAATTTAAGAGAAACTTACATAAGTAATATAGTTCATAGATTAGTTTTTGTAGTTCACATGTGCCTATATTTCATAACATAATGTAAAGTACATAATTACGTTGACATGTATTTAATTAAATTAACAGAAATGTATTAAAATAGTTTAACAGAAGTTTTATTAGATTAATTATATGTATTTCATTATGTTTACAGGTATTTAATTAGTTGACATGCATTACTTAAGTTGATCATTTATATTACGTTGAAATGCTTTTAATTATGTTAATATACATTTTATTATGTTGCCACATATTTAACAAAGGTGACATGCTTTAATTAGGCTGCCATGTATTTATAGGATGACGCGATTTAATTAGGTTTAAATATATTGCAATAGAGAGAAATATAATTAAACAGGTTAAAATGTATTTAATTATATTAAAAAGTGTTTAATTAGGTTTAACTGTATGAAATTATGTTGGAATGCATTTAATTAGATTTAAATGAATTTAATTAGATTGCAATTGAAGTCGAGATGTATTTTATTAGTTTGACATGTATTTAATTAGGTCGAAAGATATATAATTAGATAAATTGACGTATTTAAATTATGTTGAAATGCTAAATTACTTATTTTTGAATGAATATTAACAATATAAGGAGCCTGAAAGTTTAGGCACTTAATTTGATTAAAATAGGCAGGCAAAAAGGCACTACTGAAATTAGGCAATATTGACATTTATTAAAAGTGAAAAAAGATATTGCATTTGGAAATAACGGCGTTGTGGTAGAACTTCAGCTGAAATAATGGCTCAATACACTTCTTTTCTGAGGTGCTGAAGCGTAACATGCAGTTCCATGATTTGAAAAAAAAAAAAAATGGAAAAAGTTCAACAGTTTGCAGTACAGCGATAACCGCTTAGCATTCTGTTCTGTAAAATGCAAATTGTGGGCATTCTTCCGTTTGGATAGCTACTGTGAGAAAGTCACCGAACTAATTTTATTGTAATACGAAGTGTGTAATGCAATTAGAAATGAAAATGGTAGCAAACGCTATATTATGTCATTTGTACTTATCTACTGTTTGGAAGAAAGCTAAAAAAGGGGAAAAACTTCAATAATGGTCATATATCGAATTTGCGTCTTCGAAATTAAACCCATTAATTCTTAGCCAATTAAAATAAACAATTAAATATTCCTTACAATGCATATTCTAAAAATCATTAGCAAAATTGGAAGGAAAAATGGAAAATAACAATAGGATAAGGATGTGCTTGCGTGCGTGTTTGTGGAATAGAAAAAAAGAATTTACAAAATGGAATATAAAAATCAGTAGAAATATAGGAAAGGAAAAGAACCAAAAATAGGATGACTAGAGGTAAAGAGCAAATGGAAAGAAAAGAGTAGAAGGAGGAAGAAGCTACAAGGAATGGTCGAAAATGAGAGATAAAGAAGAGAAAAGATTCAGAAAAGGGAAGAAAAATATAACATAAATCAGCTGCAACAGACAAACAGCATATCGAGAATGCAAAAAAACAAACAAACAAAATGAAGAGGGGTAAACAATCGACAATAGTAGGAAGAACGGTAGCAAGAAATGAACACACAGAAGGTGAAAAATTAACAGGATTTTGGGGATAAAAAAGTGACATATAAAGAGGAATGGTGGATGACGAAGGTGGAAAGAAAGCAGCGGTGACTCGCGGTAGCACAAAATCGGGATGCACAACTTTACTAGTGATACTGCTACTGCTGAAAATAGATCGCAAGTTAAAAGAACCTTCACAACTATAATTAATACTGATATAAGAGAGCGTTTAATAAAAACATTGCAGTAATTCACCTATTTAAACATAATTATATATTTCCTTGTTTTGTCTCTACAGAACGTAATGAATACTTCCTAAATTTTGAAACCAAAGTTTGACTTAAATTAATATAATGAGTTGGTCTACCCAGTTTTTAAATTTCGCTGTCTCTTCCAGTGGTCGTAAAGAATAGGCTTATAATGTAAGCTTTGTATAGTATTCATTTTCTTAACAGTCAAATAACACAAAAGGAAATAAAGCAACAACTTAAGAATTGGAACAAACATTTACTAGCTTGCCATTTAACTTACACCCATGACTTAGAAAACAAATATAAAACGTATTAAAATAAGATTTAACAGTTAAAAATAAAACATTAACCTTAAAACCAAAAAATAAGAGTTTATACCACCATATCGTAATATAACTAATGCCTACCTAATTTTAGAACTGAAAGTAGCAGTGTAACGGCACTGGAAAAAACAATAGAAGATTAGTGCTGCAAAGTAAGATGCATCACTACTTTGTAACACCATTTTAAAAATTACCATTGAAAGTATCAGTCATGCTATATCAAACAGTATAACAGAATAATCTGCGATATATTCAAGCAATGCAAATTACTTGCTAGTAATATGAATAGTTATACTACACGAGGCAAAGTTAATTCCTGGCACCTTACCTTACCAATGATCTAACATTGCACAAGCGTTTTTGCTAGTACCACTTTATACTGGTCACCACTTCAACCACCTCGGGTAGAGTTCCTTCAAAACGTTTATCACTCGTTAAACTCCATTATACTTTTCAATCAACCTTCATCTAATCCAGTTATTAAATGCTTCAATAAAATCAACAACAACTAACTATATGCGTAACTATACAAAAATATGAACAAATATTAATAGTTCGAAGTTTCTAGTTCTCGTTATTTTTAACTTTTCAAATAAAATAAATTATAATAAATTTAAAATAAACTACATTACGAAGTGGCAGTATTAAAATAATATGTAACACACTTGTTGAAATGCTGATTGCGTTCCTCCTATAAACCAAAGATTGCAACTTATCACAATACGTGCTTTTTAATACTTGTATTACAATAGACTATCTTAAAACTTCTACTCTTTATTTCAATTATAATTATTTTACTGCTTAAATTAATAAATTTAATGGTTATATTCAGTACCTTTATGACTACTTACGAAGTGAATTTTTAGTAGTGTTTAATGCCTGCTTTTACTACTGAGGCACCACAGGTTGTCATTGATTTGGTTTATTTACGGACGCTCTTTAACATCTCAGGTCATCAGCGTCCCATTCAATACAGGACGTGAAACAGTCAGCATATTTTGCTCAGAGGCCTCTTCTTTCAGGCTTGAGGTTCTTTATCGTGCTGTAAATGTACGACACGGGAACCACGGCTTTATTTCCCTTCCGAAAAAGCCATACTTAGGATTTTTACGCCCGAAAAAAGTCGTCGATCCTGGCCGGGTTCGAACCCGTGATCTTGGGTTTGGAAGGCAAGTATGGTTACCACTACACCACCAGGACCGACGAGGTACCACAGGGGATGGACACTAATGATATATGAGATGAAAAGATAAATTGGGAAAGGATATTTTTTTATATAAGGAAGCGTTCCAGGCCAAATTTTAGGGATACTCCCCGGCATTTGCCAGTTATGAGAAAACCTGGAAAAAAATCTGAGTTAGGGAGGACGGTCATGGTGGGATTTGAACCCCCGACTTCCCGCTCAAGAGTCCGCGCCTCAACGACCTCGGTCACCAGTGGCGGTAAAAAGTGACTAATTATTATCTCTCCATATCTTATGTCCAGTGCATTCATTCCTTGTACACTTGAAGGTGTTGCGTGTAAGGACCATCTACTAGACAGATGACGTCAATGACAAAACCCAAGAGGTTGTATGTGTATAAACAGACAGGAAAAACTAAAAGGGTAAAACAATGACAATATTTCAAACTATTGATGTACATTTTCCAACATACTGCAGCTCAAGGTGAAACACGAGCTGATGTGAAAGTTTTCAGAGACACAACGTCCCTCCATTTGTGAGATTGGATCGTTCAAGATACTGGTCAGGGCTGGAGCACATGTGTGCTGCCTTTTTCTCTTTTATATTTTACAAAGAACAGCTTCGACCCACGCTTTCACAGCGAGAGAGTTACGTAAGGGAATATTTCCCAATAACGTGATGCACTGAACAGAACATATGTCCGCAACCTGCGGCGTCATTTCCAACGTATCCTGTGTTTTATATATAAAGGAACCTATCGTTGAACATGCAATGTTACATTTTTGTTTCCTAGTCTCGGAAATTTTCCAATGTATTATCGGCATTCTTGACCAGACACCCTTCTGTTCTCACGCAAACTGCTGCTAAAATCTTTAAGCTCTTTGTATGAGACAACCTCTAAAGAAGTAATGGTTACTTATTTTTGGTATGTATATGTACAGGCTGAGGCATTTATAGTATCGCGGCTATTTTCCTCCGAAAAGAAGGGGGAAATGAAAAAAAAATGCTCTAAAATTTGAAGTACTCTTAGAGGAACTAAGATAGCGGCCTTAACTCGTTCTTGAAATATCATTCTCAAGGTCATTTCAAGGTTAAATCAATTGTTTCATTTGGAATGGTTATTTTCTTTTCCGGGAATGGAAAGAGCATTCAATTTTCAGTATAAAAGTTCTAGTACATCTATCAGGAAAGTCGGTCCTGGTGGTGTAGTGGTAACCATACTTGCCTTCTAAACCCAAGATCGTGGGTTCAAACCCAGGCAGGATTGATGCATTTTTTTCTAAGTATGACTTCCTTCGGAAGGGAAGTAAAGTCGTGGGCTCCGTGTCGTACATTTACGGCACGAAAAAGAACCTCAAGCCTGAAAGAAGAGGCCCTTGAGAAAAATTTGTCGGCAGTTTCACGCCCTGATTTGAATGAGACGCTGATGACCTGAGATGTTTAAGAGCGTCCGTAAATAAACTAAATCAATCCAAATGAGCTATGAGTGATAGATGATATGATATTGGACATAAAGACAGCAAATGATTTTCACTCACCTTCACTAAACTGGCATCAATTTACGTATGCTGGTAAGTTACCATTTTGAATTTGCAGTGGATCCTTTGACAAAATTCAACACACTTCTGAAAATCATCCCCATGAAGGTCTTGATTTTTTTTAATGTTGTTTAACGCCCGTTTTTACTACTGAGGCACCACAGGCGAAGAACACTTATGTTATATGAGATGAATTGAAATTTTGGAAAATGATTTTTTTAAAGATGGAAACGTTCCAGCAGTGATTATCTTTGAAAGAAACTTCCCAATTACCCGTAACATCATCTTCAAATGCATACAAAACCTGAACTCGGTCGTCCTTTTGTTTGGGAATCAGCACTTCTCCCTCGTTGCCACGACAGAGCTCCAAAAATGCCTGACAACAGATGACTCATTGCTGCTTTTGAACTGAGGAAAGAAGTCTAGGCACCCATCTTGCACTAAACTTATTCATGTTTAAATGTTCATTAATAATTGTAAGGACTGTTTTAGAAATACTCAACCTTGCTGCTATTTCTGTAACTTTGAGCCGCTGGTCATCAATAATTTCTCCTTCCACAAGAGCGATGTTTTCAGGAGTGAGCACCTCCAAGGGTCGACCTGCATGCTCTTCGTCCTCAATGTTTTCTCGAGCCATTCGAAAAAGTTTGGACCGTTCTTTTACGATAGAATATAAGGGGGATGCTTCCCCATATACACCGTCCAATCGTTGTTTCAATTTCATTTGCTGTAATTCCTTGTTTTGTGAAAAACATAATAACAGCTCGATACGTCATTTTGAACATGTCACAATCTTCTATACATAGCCTTCTTTATGCAACTATATCTGAACAACTGAACAAAGCGGAGCGGAAGTTACAGCTGCCATTATTTACTTAACAGATAAGGAATGACACCAGATAAGACTTTTGTAAAGGCGATAACCATTATCGGCGAGGCCGGAAACTTATGGACCTACTATCGTAAAAAAATTAAATACTATATACTAACATGTAGTTCTCAACTTTAATGGATTGCCCAGCTTAGTGGCCAGGGCCAAATAGAATGGGCAGTTTAACATATGTATATATTTCAAGGCAATAAATTATTCATTCATTCATTCATACTACATTTGGACAAAAATGTGAGCGTTAGATTCGCGTAAATACGGTAATTCACAGTGGAATGTGAACGGCGTTGTTTGATATCACTGAGTGAAAGACCTCCATGGTGGCCGAGGTCGTTAAGGCGGGGACTCGTGAGGGGAGGTCTGGGGCTCGAATCCTCCCAGAACCCTCCTCCCTGACAGGTTTTCTCCAGGTTTTCCTCAGTCCTCATAACTTGCAAATGCGGAGAGGTACCCTAAACTTAGGCCTGGAACGTTTCCTTCCTTAAAAAATCCTTTCCTAATATATCATTTCATCTCATGTATCACCAATGTCTGCCACCTGTGGTGCCTCAGTAGTAAAACCGGGTGTTAAACACTACTGAAAAAACTTAGTGAAAGTACTTCGTTAATTAAACATTTAATCGCTGCTCTGTGTTCAGTTTTAAACATAGCGCTGCATTATACAACACGTCTAATTTAAAAATGGCTTATTCAAGAGGGGTTGGAAAGGAATGTTTACACTTCTGAAATGTACATCTGAGAGCATCACAATAATGAATCATGATCTTAATGTATGAACGACACCTAGTAAGATTTTAGAATTGGTGTAATGATTGTTACTGTAATAAGAGTATTTATTATTATTGGTAATATATACCTTTAAATAATTGACCAAATAATTGGAACTTCTCAAAATGGCGTTAAAAATTTCACGTTGAACCACTGACATTAATTTTTAAATTCTGACGATTCGTGCAAAATACTTGGCAGAAACTGATGAAAATGCATTAAAAGTATTTATGATTTGCAATACGTGGCTGTTTTTAGCGGTTCAGATAGAAATAATTTAAAAACCTTGATCTTGTACAGTGTATACCCAATTTGCACACCGGCGTTTTAATTAAAACACATATTCGCTCCAAGCTACATGAAACAATAGCAGCTGTGTCCTGTCGACCACACCTGTAGCGTGCTACAGGTTTGTTCTTTGTTAATTATAGGAAAAGTAAAACCTGAGAGCTTTAAGGGTGACATCTCTGAAATTCCGAAATTTAATCCTATCATTTATTACTTCGATTTATTGAAATTATTTATATAGGTTTTAAAATGCGTAAATAATTGCAGAAAAATAAATATCGAAAAGGAAAAAAAAAATGTTTTAAGCCTTAAAATAGGTAAAAAAAATCTAAATAGGCAAAATAAAAATTGACCCTACCAACCCCAAATGCACGGAAACATGATCATTTCTATCTGACTCTTAAATATATCCACCCAGATAGAAAAGGTATTTTGGCCTGGGCTCTGCTAACAGGCATGGCATTGAAGACAACGTAGCAATTTTAATGTGGTGTCGATATGCATAAAAATTTTAAACATTGTTAACGCCTGTTTTTACTACAGAGGCACCACAGGCGGTAGATACTGATGATACATGAGATGAAATGATATATTGGGAAAGCATTTTTTTTAAGGAAGGAAACGTTCCTGGCCTAAATTCAGGGTACCTCCCCGGCATTTGTCATTTATTAGGGCTGAGAAAAACGTGTAAAAAAACATTCAGGGAGGACGATCCAGGTGGGATTCGAACCCCAGACTTTCCGTTCACCAGTTCACGGCTTAACAACCTCGGCTATCCGTGGCGGTGATATCGATCTAGCAAGTGATTTATGCATCACCACTCTATCAATTTCACATATTTTTGGAACGTTACAGACTATGTAAGGTCAGTTTTAAACCTCATGTCTGCGATATTCGCTCTGGGCAAAGGAATTCTCTGGGGTAACGTTTGTAATAAATTAAATAATTTAGTCGGAAGAGTTCGGAAATATAAATATAAAATATAAATGGGTTATATTGTTGTATAGTATCATATTATAATTCTATTAAATTTAACACATTTTTCAGTTTTAATAACACATTTTAACTCTCTTTTATGTGAAGCATTTAGCGAAAAACGGCTTCCCATTAGTGTTTAAATATCCTTTAGTAGTACGTTATGGCAACCACTTTGTTTCATTCTAGGCATGAATATCGATAAAACAGGATGGAAATATTGCATCAGGTACAGACCTCTTCACGTCTCGATAGGCAGCGCCCGTGCTTCATTCTTAATTAGTCGACGTCACGAGTATTGATCAGTGGCGGGCTTGCTTTGTTCAAGCCGGTAGACAGAAAGAACGGTCTTAACAGGCTACTATATGCGAAGTAACGCAATTCTCTCGACTAATTGTCGATAAGGCGATTTGTAAGTCTCGGCAGATTCCTTTGGATGTAAAGCCCTTTGCTAATTGAGTTTTGAACTAATATTAACGATAACTGACATAAATATACCAACTTTCATTTTTAACAGATCAGGTCACAATTCCAGTGAATTAAGAAGCGCCCGCCGTATGGTGAAATTTAATATTAAAAATCGTAAGGTTATTAGCGAGAGCAAATAGGGGTCTTTATCGTTATGTACACTAGTGGAAAATGTTTCTGTATCGTATAAATGTTTGTGACAACCATTATCTTTACAGTCAAACGCGAATATCAGCATACACTTGACACTCGAAGAGCCTGTGGTCGGTCCTGGTGGTGTAGTGGTAACCACACTTGCCTTCTAAACCCAAGATCGTGGGTTCAAACCAGCCAGGATCGATGGATTTTTTTCGGGTGTAAAAATCCTAAGTATGGCTTCCTTCGGAAGAGAATTAAAGCCTGGATCCCTTGTCGTAGATTTACGGCATGAAAAAGAACCTCAAGCCTGAAAGAAGAGACCTCTGAGCAAAATTTGTCGGTCGTTTCACGCCCTGAATTGAATGGAACGTGATGACCTGAGATGTTAAAGAGCGTCCGTAAATAAAACATATCAATAGCAATCTAGGTCGGTCTGGTTTAAGTAAAGATAACGTGTATTCCGGGCGGAAATAATATTGCAATTGGGTAGATCATTTAGGTCGTGTAGTTTATGAATGTATAGCTCTGGCATTGTCTCACATGAAATGTTGAGGGAAATAACAGCATTAGCGATACAGTCCCATCTTTTTTAGAAATTCTTGCAGGCCCCTACCTAAAACTCTTTCACATCTTAAGTAATTTTAATGTAGATTTTTGGTGGTATTCTAAATGATAAAACTGCATTAACACTGATCTAAGAAAACAGTATTTAATTTGCATGTTGCTGTTTATTCTCTCAACTCCAAGCTTATGTTTCCATCTTTGCAAATGCGTGTTCCTAAGTACACTACATAGTGTCCCAGAAATTCCGTATATTTTCCGGAATAGGTAACTTACATTATGCCCAAGAGTTGGGTAAAAGTAGCACCTGATGTGATAACCCACATGAACTAAATTCAGTATTTCAGAATCATTAACAAATAAAATAAATTGCATTTAATATAGATACGCAAAGAGAGGAGAAAATGAATATGTATCAACTGTGCATTGATTAAATATTAGTTTCTTAAGTTATTCGGTAGTGAAAATATTACAAAGAAAATTAAAGTAAAGAAACGCACAAACTCTAGTTTTGTTCATCCCTAAAGCCCCTGAAAGATGCAACCAACATGGCATGCAAGCTATGAAAGTACCTGAAAGCATAACTTTAAGAAACGTACGGGGATTTTGGGGCACCGTGTTATGTTCATCACGTCGTTTTTTTCTCTTTGAGATCTACAAACTAATTATTAACTCCTATTAACATTAATGTTAAAATCCATATTTATATTTAGGTCCTTTGTAATATTCTTCCTTTTAATATTTTGTACATAATCTTAAATTATGAGTATCTTTTGTCATTAATAGTTAATATCAGCTGAACCTAACCTTTTCCTCTACCATGCATGAACATATGAACAGTTTCGAATGTTTTTCGCTTTAAGCATCATTCATATAGGTTATTTATAATTCAGATAATTTACTTGTTTCTGATTTAATAAATTCTGCTGATATAGCTTAATTTCACTCGCTCTATTCTTTAAATATTTATTAGGAATATTTATTATCTGAAAATATAAATTAATATTTTCTTTGATTTATTTTAATATTGTTTATCGCCCGTTTTGACCACTGAGGTATCACAGGTGGTGAACAGTGATAGTACGCGAGATGAAATGATAAACTGGGAAAGGATTTTTTTAAAGAAAGGAAGCGTTCCAGGCGTAAATTTAGGGCACTTTCCCGATATTTGCCATTTATGAGGACTAAGGAAAAACCTGGAAAAACTTCAGTCAGGGAGGATGGTCCTGGTGGGAATCGAACCTCAGACCTCTCGCTCACGAGGCCACGCCTTAACGGTCTCGGCCAACCTTGGCGGTATTTTCTTTTGTGTGTTTGTTTCTTCAAGTTATTTTTGATTGCATTTTATTAGAAGTTATTTGAAAAATGCTTTCAGTTTTATACATTTTAAATCTACTCCACGTGCCTATGTACGATTAAACATTTATAAAATATTCAATAAACTAAACTAGTAAACAATCTAAAAATACATGACACTAGCGCCTGGAGAAAAAGCTAAAAACATGGGACTAAGTATTCCCTTTTGCATTAATTGACTTTGTTATGATTAGATTATTCTCTTTGTTGTAACGAATTTTCGGGAGCTCCAAACACAGAGGCAAAATTGACTTGAACAGGCGTAATTAAATTAGCGTATCACAGAATGACTCACAAGCAGGCATGCATTTCAAGTAGAGCCTCTCCCGTGCTATGGGGTTGGTTTGCCTGAGGCAGTAAACTCCACGTGGCAGCAACGCCATTGTTCTTTTTCCTACACATTAAATCTTACATGCGCCTGTAGTTTACGTGTTTACTTCGCAGTTCCACTGCCAGAACAGCTGACCCCGCACCCTGGGGTCACATTGTATACAGGCGCGTGTTTGCTCTAAAGATGAAGAGTTCTGGCTTTCAAAGCCCGCAGAGCCGAGTTCGAACTCCAACTCAATATGACAAAGTACTCGATATGTTGGCAGAACTAAGTTTGACATTTTTAATATATTGTAATGTATATTAGACAATAATTTTAATTATCATTTTATAAATTATGTTAAGTATATCTGAAATTAGGCTAGTATTCGCATGGAATTTTAATGAACTTATGTTCTTTCGTGGAACAGAAATTCACACTACCATACTTCACCAGGGCATGCACTAATGAACTTCTATGTATTAGACCATACTTTTATGAAACAGGGCCCTGGAGGTATAAAAACTCAGGGAGCATATTTGACAAGCAGAAGAGATTTGCAACAGTAATGGCGCCCCAACGTAGGTCGACAATTTTGGAACTGTAATTATCGTGTTCCAATGTAATGGAAATGGAATGGGATTTAAGGGTAAATTTTGAACAGTTTTAAAGACGTAATGTTATTAGGGAGAGAAGGAGATTGTTCACTGAAATAATAAAGTTCGGCACTGGTTGAACATTTCATTTATTTTACAACTTGGAAGGTTCTGGAACATGTTCTTCGGCGGATTATAGTTCGTGGTACTCACTCGGGTATTTACTCACTTGAATACGATGGTGATTATTATTGCTATTACGTTGCTATTACTGCTTTAGAATGACTTAGAATTCCTTAGACTGCTCTCGACTGAACTATAAATGACTTAGACTGCCTGCTTTCCAAATGATCAAATGTCCAACTTCTAACCTGTACTCCAGTTTTCTATAACAATACCACGCCTCTCACTAAATTAAATTTCCTTGATACTTATCCTATTCCTTAGTTATATGTTCGCCATTGGCTATCTTAAGATATTTATTATATTAAGTTCTCCTCATTCCTTGATTTTTAATCGATGCCCATTGGCTAAAATTATTTCCCCCCTTCTGATTTACAATATCTTCCCACACGCTTGAGTTTTCCAAGAACGGCCTGTCATAAATTTCGGCACTTTTACATCCTTAATTTCTAAAGTAATATCTTTTTCCTCCCTTAGTTACAGATAAGGTTTTGGTTTCTACGAAAACCCCTGTCTCTGTCAGCAGTAATTTTCTTTTGACGGCAAGTACAGTTATATATTTCTTGCCTTTTACAATATTATTACCCCTAATGCCAAACAGGTGTCGGCTGGACTGTCCGTGAGGGTTTAAAAGGGTACAGCTTAACCTAAAGCCATTTTTCTCAGTTACGCTAATGGCTTCCGACAAGGACAGCATGCCTCATTCCTTTTACAAAACATAAAAAAGTCACATAGACATAGTCAATCATTGGTATTATAGAAAGATAACTTGAATATTGCTTACTAGTAACAAGACATACATATATTAATACATATAATGCTGGGGCCCTTATTTAATTGTAATATTAGTATCCTTGATTACCCGAAATAAGATATAATTATTATTATAGTAGTTGTCAGAAGTAATTATACTTAAATAGGAAATTTTGGGACAACATTTCCTGCTTTAGACTCAAAAAGTAATAAATTGTTTTCAATTAATTTCGAGAATATTTTAATTATCTCGTAAATAAAAAAGCGTTTACTTTTACACTATCTTCAACAAGGCCTACATAAATTGTTTCTGAGAAAAATAGCTAGAGATAATTCGATGAAAATAGTACTCACGGATGAAAGGCAACCGCTTTGCGTGACCCAAGAGTTATGAAACTGCAGAAAGAAGCCAGCAAGAGTTTCGCATGAGAAGTTTAAAAGTTCTGGCACAAAGAATGCAACTGGCAAGAAGACAAACATATTGAAGTATGCTTTCTTTCAAAGTTCATTATGTTCTTGCCAAGAAAACCGATTAAAAGAAAAACTACACTTGCCGAATATTAAAAAGTTTCATATCACTTTCTTGCGATGGTAATATACTCTGTTGCTGTTTTCTTGAAGAATACTATTGTTTATTTGAAGAGGCAGACGTTTAATAACCATACAAAGAATAGTGTTGCAATTTTACTCTAGGAAGACTGGGGTTTATTTCTCGTAACGTAAAGTTGTAAATATAGTACAAGGGAGCTTTTATTATATTTTCCACGAAATTAAGTAGCTGGCAGAGTCGGAAACATGCACAGGTCTCTCATTCCGCGTCGCAATCAGAAATTGAATTAAAGATGAGAATTTACTCCGTAAAAGCGGTCGAAGCTCATAGCGTGCATTATTTTGTTTCTTTCGTTATTTATTAGTAACAAATAGAAATTAATATTGTTACTCACCGTCATAGTAGATGATCACAGAGTCAACTATCTTCTGTGAGACATGCACGAATCATTTCGAAAATATTTTGAGATATTTGTAGCAATTAATACTCCCAAATATTTTATTTCATAGCCTACACGGGTTTTATTTTAGACACAGTAGTCGTTTTATGTAGCTGTGTGGCTGTACATGCATTGCCGACAGATACACCAACGTATTGGGCTAATCGTGTTAAAAGTCATCTGTTTTCGAAGATGGAAACCTTCCTGGATACAAATTTAAGGCAAATGAAAAGGTAATCGTATATTATGAGGACCTTGAAGAAACCAATTTCCACGAGCGAATCGCGAATTTGGAAGGAAAAAAAAAAAAAAAAACGTTTTAGCAAATCCGTTGAACTTCGAGTGGTCTATGTCGAAAAATGAAATAAGTGGGGAGACTGAATTTGTTCGCTTTAATACAAACCAAGTTATTTACAAACCGCCCTTGTAGCCCCAAGAACTCATTATAGAGAAATTTTTTTAAGTTTTCTTAAAGAATTGCATCTCTCCAAGATGGTATCTTATGACACATTGATAATACGTAAGCTATGAAACAGTTCTTACGGCCTACCCCCACTGAAATATAATTATAATGTATATTTATATAAGCCCAATCATCATATTTTGACATTATAATTAGTAATATAAATATTGTGTATATACGTGTGTGATAAACTTTAACTTCGATGTAAGAATTGTACAAAAGAGAAAATCTGGTGTATTCTGTTGCAGTAGCTTGGAAGGTAAATAGGGTAATAAAACTAGACATAAGAAACCCGAGGGTAGTGTGTGAAGTCTCGTTTTTTTTAAAAGGTCAGCTACTGCGGGTTAATAAACTGAAGGACTTTTAAACCGTTTGGGGCTTTTGCCCCGATCGGCTGTCGTATTGTTGGTTTTTTAAAAGTAGCCAATACAAAAAGAATGGTTTAAACTTTCAAAAATAGCGAATGGCAGTTGTAGTGGTTGAACTTTAAATGGACAATGGAGAATGTATGTTTGAACTTTTAGAGACAGGCAAAAGATTGCGCGTGCCTTTGTGTCTCCATTGGTGTCGTTAAAACCAATGTTCATTTGATTTTAAATTAATACATAAGAGGGAGATTGCTCCGCTGGAGAAGTCAGTTCAGTTCAGTTCGTTGCATTACTCAGTTTTGAAGTTCCACACGCCGCGAAACTTATCCTCAGTAAGCGGCTCTCTAAGTACTACACGCCGCGAGGTTCATTCCTCAGTTTTACATATGGCAAGATACTGGCAGTTCGCAGAAGTGGGTCGCAGTACTCAGTGTAAGTTCGATATTCACAGAATTAGCTCACACGCAGATAAATTCTCACTTGACATACACAGCCATCAATTAAAATGTTTCACGCATCCTGGCACTCATCTGTAAGTTTCACACGCGGCAACTAAGTGTATATTCAACGTATATACGCAAAATGCCAGAGGACGTGAAAGAATTTTGACATAAAAGTACCAATATTATATATATTTCATATATATATATATATATATATATATAAATCAACAGTAATTGTAGACTCTTTAAAAGGATAAAACACTAAGATAAAGTCACACTTAACATTTTCTTATAGAAGAAGAACTCAACGAGTCCGAAATATAGCGATTTCAAGTGAGACTTCGTCTTAGTGTTTTTTTCCTTTTAAAGCTTCTATTATTACTGTTAATTTGTTATATCGCTAATAGTGTTACTTTATTTTTTCTTTTATATTATATATACACTATATCGCATTGCGTGCTTGTTTATAGCATTGAGCTCCTCTCCCAGTCCTGTTGAGTCCCATTCAACAAAATAGTAGTATTCACCCTGAGAAACTGTCATTGAATCGTGGGCAACACCACTGAAACAACCGATAATAAATCTACCAAAATACTTCAAAATCGGCACCACAACGTGAGGCCAGTCGACGTGAACAACAGATCGCTTCAGAACCGGTACCTAACCTGGGACGCCTAGTCGGAACCAATTAACTCGCTTCAAAAGTTGGCACCCAACGTGGTTGCCATACCAAACCGCTTCAGTTACGTAATAAATATGTTATACTTGTTCTGTGAGAAATGTGAGGAGATATAAAAATCCATGCTGCAAAGTTCCCGAAGTACATTTCTTTATTATTATAACAATAATAGCATTCTTGGTATGACACTCTATTAATATTTGTCTGTTGCAGATGACATCTGTTTTTTTTTTTCTCAAGAAACCTGGTAACTTCAACCATCTTTCGCCTTTCCTTCCATGTTGCACATATACTGAACTTTAGATAAATTTTATCCTATTTATTACATTTTAATTTTAATTATTGAAAACACATGGATTTTTACATATTAATTTATTTGTCTAATATGCTTTTGAAGTTGAAATTCTCGCTTTATGGATTTTAAAGAACGAAAACTCACCTGATTTCTCCTGACTGTTCATTTCTACCACTCGCTACAGACATTTCCCGTTTTTGTTGTTGGATATTCTGATGTAAACATTCTGAAAATGTTCTGATTATATGCAGGTATGCATTAGGTTCCCACCACAACGGGTGGACGAGGTCGTTAAGGCGCAGCGGGAGTTCTGGGGTTCGATTCCCATCAGGACCGTCCTTCCTGACTGAGGTTTTTCCCAGGCTTCCCTTTTCTTATAGCCTTAGCTTTCCACGACGACCGCTGCGTGCTCTACCTCCATCACATGCTTTCATGGTAGAGTGCAGTATTGCAGCGGGGCATGTGATCAGCACACCGCATCTCGCCGATCGCTTTACCTCTCCATCAGGCAGCTTCCCAATTGTCCTCACGAGCCTGGGTGGACCCTGTTCCAGACCTCTCTAACTTAGAAAAATTCCTAAGCAGGTACCGGAAATCGAACCCGCGTCTCCCGGCCCTCAGTCATCAACGCTAACCACTAGACCCAGGAGTTGGACCCAGCTTTTCCTCAGTCCTCATAAATGTCAAATGCCCGGGATGTATCCTAAACTTAGGCCTGGAACGCTTCCTTCCTTTAAAAAAATATCCCTTTCCCATTTTATCATTTCATCTCATTTATCATCAGTGTCTACCGCCTGTGGTGCCTCGGTAGTTAAAACTGGCATTAAACACTATTTAAAAATGATAGGTTCCGGGTCGGAGTGAGTTTTTAACAACTTTTTCTTTGATAACAATTTTCTCCTAACTACTTTTCCTGCATATAGGCACGTCTACAGAAAATAAATACAAAATTAACTGTCTTGAAATTTATAGTGGTGTTTTAGACACTACAATGAAGCTACAGACATAAAATTGTTAAGGAAAATTTCATGGTCTAGGAATTATGGGAGGTTTTGTATAGTATTTTAAGTAAAAATAGGCTCCAAATAAAAAATCTAATTATAATTGTTTCAATGCTTAAATTATATTAATTCTGCTTCAGTATACAGACAAAACGTATCAAAAGAAGCTATTTTAATTTCAAAGCTGTAGTCCTAATGGTTCTGCTATAGTAGAAACATAAACGTAGTTAATTTAACATGCAAAGACAGGGGCTTCCAACAAAAATATAGTAGCATTGTAAAGTGTTGCTTCTTACGTATGTTTATGCGCCTATGTGATTACCTTCGCTCTGTTCACGGGTAACTAACAGAGGCTAGAACTTCGCACACAGCTTAATGAAATGCTTCGGGATTTCCGTCATCACTAGACCTGCCCATTTGACAACACGGTAATACTTTACTGCAGTGACAAAACTAAAGCGACACCTCTTTTAAACTCGTGTTCATTCATTAACATGATTTTCAGCTGGTCACAGATGGGGCCCGGATTAAGTGCGAAGTAATATACGAAGTGCGGCGAGCTGTTGGACAGGTTAATTCGAAGTAATGAGGGTGGCATGCTACAGGTGCCGGCTCATCGCGATAAAGCATCCCCGAGGTGTTGGATGGCGGCCAACACACCCTCATATGCCCGAGCACCATTTTAACACCTCACCGACTTCTCTCACTAGCGTCACGATTGAAAAGCTAGCAGAACAGCTGTGATCTGTCAGCGAGGGAACATTTATCAAATAAATTAAATGGGAGTGCAAAACTGCCACCAGAGGTTACGGACTGTGCTCAAGTTTTGACAGAATGTTTGGACCAGATGAGCAGCGGGAGTTGTGGCTCACAAAACGTAATTTAACAAGCTTCTGGAGCACGCACAAAATAACTGCAGCTGTTGTAGAGATGAAAACCTGTCAATTTGTTTTTAACATGTATGCTGCTAGCTTCACCTCGAAATGCTAAACATTTATAAAAACTACGGAATAGAAATTAAAAAAGTAGATTATCGTAAAGTTGTATAGCTTACAGCTACTGAGTGATTGCATTGTTTTGAAAAATATTCAAAAGTGAATGCATCATTCAGCTGTTGCCGTATCTAGACAACGGTTTTAAAGAAGGTTCAGCCTTCCTACTGACAACATTCCTCAATAACAGCATACATAATCATTACGTTCACTTTAGTGTTGTCACATTTACACACTTATCTCCTTCAGGTTCTTTTTAGAACAAATTTGATTATCAAACCTGGAGATATTGCAACGTTGTTTACACCCCAGATGGATTGTTCACATATGCTACAAACGACATTGGTCAGGGCAGGAGTTGTCAAACCTTTTCCAGTGAACATACCGTTACATTCAATGTAGGACATTAGATATTTTAGAATAAGTGGTACAAGGGTCAATAAGAATTTCTTTACATTATTTACAACAATATTACTGATTTATTTAGCTATTTCTTGTATGTAGTATTTGGAATTAGATGTTTATATTCATCTATTCCATTTCAACGGATTGTTTTGGAAATATCTTAAAATATCTTAAAATTAAAAGCATGGCGATATTACATGCCTGGTTCTTATAATTTAATGAATGCAGGTGTAGTGTTTCTAGGTTATATTATTGACATCATAACTTTAAATCTGAATTATTCGGATTATTATGCCTTAAGGGTTCTCCCTTATCCTTAAAATAACGAAGGACAGGCAATTTCTGTCCCACCAATATAAATATTAAGTAGTATTCCCATAATTTATATAAACTACAAAGAAGTTTTGGTATGTAAACACTTGCCAAACGGCATATAACAAAGAATTAGCTCTGTGGAGGCGTCACACAGCTGGCCTGGCGAAGACATGACAACGCGAAGCACCTCCACGTGTGGGTTAGATATGTCCTCTATTCTTGGACACTGGAGGTTTATTTCCAGCCAGTGACTTACTCTTCCCACTACTTCATGATAATATGCCTCAAGAGTATCTCGTCAGTAAAGCCTCTTACCTGTACAAACTCAGTTGCAGTTCTAGAGAAAAATATATAATCAGATTAATATTTCACAGAAAAGCATTAAGCGTTTCTCTTGTGTGCACTTCGTTTAAAATCCTTCTCAAAGTTATGCGAACATAACCTGTTTTTAGCGAATTCTGAAGGAAGGAAGTAAGCTATTGCGGTTGTATCCATGGAAAGATGTTTAATCTGCATAGAAGGCACTTACTAGGTACCAATAAAAAATGTGCACATATATGCATATTTTTAGATTATATATATGCATAATTTTAAATTATATACATGCATATTTTTAGATTATATATGCATATTTTTAGATTATATACGTGCATATTTTTAGATTATATACGTGCATATTTTTAGATTATATATATGCATATTTTTAGATTATATAAAAATATGCATATTTTTTAGATTATATAAAAATATGCATATTTTTTAGATTATATATGCATAATTTTAGATTATATATGCATAATTTTAGATTATATATATATATATATATATATATATATATATATATATATATATATATATATATGTCCGCTCTCACCCCTAGTGGTCGTAATTTTTGTTTTATCTACACGAAACTCTGCAGATTTCTTTACAAACAAAATGAAAAAAGTAATTTTCGAAAATCTTGGCAATTGGGCCACTAGGGGGTATATCTGAAAAACGAGTGGGGGTTAAAGCGAAATTTCTAAATCGCTCTAGCCGCTGAATTTTAGTTTTTTTAAAAGAAAACTCTTATGCCAATGAGATAAAATAAGAAAAATAGCATTCGGACGTCAGTGAAATAGGTCTATTAGGAGAGGGGGTTGCTTGCACCCCAATATTAAAAATCGCTCTAACGACATTAACATTTATTTCTTAGCAACGAAACTCCGTATATAATATTTAAATAAAACTATAAAAACAGTTTGTGAAAAATTAGGGAAATAGAGCCGTAAGAGTGGGGGTTTACCTGACACTCAAATTTAAAAATCCCTCAACCTGCACCAATATTTGTTTCTTCACAACAAAATTCGGTATATAGCATTTAAATAAAATAAGAAAAATACTCTTCGAACATTAGGGAAATTGGACTATTAAGTAATTAAGTAGGTTACACTTGAAAACCGAGATTTAAAAAGTGCTCTTGCATTTAAATTTATCTATATTGTTTTTTTTAAAATAAAAGGACTAATTATTCCAACATATAAACTGTATTTATAATATTGCATATGTTTTATATTTAACAAAACCATCGTCTTGAGGGGATCAAATGTGAAATATTATTCTAATACGTGTTTGAGAATTATGTTTAGCATTTCAACAGTGATATGTCGATTTTCCTCGAACAAGTTCCTCATCTTTAAATTGTTCTCTCGTTCACAACATTCCGAGGCTTGTCGGAGTGAAGGTTGTCTTTCAAAGTCTCTCGCTCTTCTTCAAAAGATTGAATCCATGTTGCAATGTTATCAAAGGAACACACTTGATCACTATGAACATGTGCCAAGTCCACGTGGATTTATTCTGTTATTTCACTTAGCTTATAGCGTATAAAAATGTAGAGTCTTAAGTTTTCTTTAGAAATATTCACCAGCTATTGACACAGGACTGAAGTCAACAGTCTACAAGTTTAAACTTGCACTTATGCATATTTTGAACTTGACGTTACCCGCAAGGCTGAATGCACGTAACTTCTGGAGCTCTTATACCCGAGCGGCTAACCAGAATCTAGTGACAGCGGAGAGAGCGCAACTTATCCACACGCACTTTACTTCGTACTTTGTAAATATAAATTGATAGGGACGGGCTAATCACTGTAATGAGGGCATTATTTGGCGGCTGAAATATTGTAACGATGGAAATGTGCTCTTATTCCAATTCGCAACTAATTCAACGAGTTGGCAAAAAACTTTAATTCCGGCAGAAAAAAAAAAAAAAAGCATGGAATGAAAGTATTCGAAGCCACCATTCTATTTTCACAAGTGTAGCATGATTCTCTAACCACCTGAGCTATTGCACCATTGATCCTGAATCGTTATCATCTAGCTAATATCTATGCCGCACTACCTTCGGCTCTCTCCGCTTTCGCTCGCTTCGATCTAGCCGCTCGGGCACTTTGCACCAGCAGCTAAATGCTTTCAGCCCTGCGGGTAACGTCAAGTTTATTTTGATGGCTGAAGGTCCATTGTTGCCAGCTGCATTAGTTACCTTTTTGTAAACATTATTGTCCAACAATAGATAGACAAGTTTTAACGCCCCTCATACCTATTTAAACAAAAATTTCTAGTTCCGAATTGTGAACTGCTCATCAAATAGCAGATACGTTCTACTATTTCTTACCCATGGAGACAAAATAATTAAAAGTGCTTTAAAAAAGGTCTAGAACTACAAATCGACATTTCTGTTCACATATTGTACAGCGACATGAAGTTTAAAGGTAGTGGATTTTTTAAAGTCAGATGGAAAGTTTATTTACAACATATAAACACATGCTTAACCCCCTTTATTCAATCAATCCCTATGTCTTAGGTTCCAGAGAAGGCGTTGACAGCCTCAATTCACTCAAACTAAAAAACTAAACGTGAAACTACATATCTTCGAACTGGATTGTATAATGCACGACGAATAAAAATGTTTTAAACAAGAATGAAGTAAACGCTCGAGCTAAACTACCACAGAAAGGACTTGGTGTTTACCTTAACCATGAATACCCGGTGAACTTCATGGCCTCGCTTGGAACAAATGGCGGGAAGCTCTGAAAATGACAGTTGAATTTTTGCTGTACGATCTCTACCGGCAGGACTAGGAAACAAGCTCTATCGTCGCTGCCACAGAGAGACAGAAACGCTTGTTGGCCACTTTCGGAAAGGAAGTAAAGCCGTGGGTCCCGTGTCGTAGATTTAAGGCACGAAAAAGAACCTCAAGCCTGAAAGAAGAGGTCTCTGAGCAAAATTTAACGGCATTTGCACACCCTGGTTTGAATGTGCCGCTATGACCTGAGATGTTCGAGTCTGTAAATAAACCAAAATTAGAAACGCTTGCACACGTCCTGAGTTCCTGTCCTTTTGAAGAAACTCGTGTGACTCTCGCCATCATAGGATTCGCTCAATGATCGCAGAAGAGCTCCGAGCTAATAACTTTCAGATCTTCGAAGAATTTCACTGTGTGGCAACTAACGGAACCTCAAGAAGAACCAAACAACTATGTGGGTTATATAATATATACTACCATTAGACTCGAAAAACATAACGGTCTACCTGGAGAAGTGAATAAAAACGAATATCTATAACACCACAGCACCATAATTTGAGGAAAAACATAACCTTCACTGGTCTAATGGTGGGAGACCGTGAGATCGTCTACACTTTCTCATAAACTGGAAATATTAATTAATATAAAAAAATCTACGTTCTACTTTGACTTTCTGTTCCACCCCAACCAAATACAACTTTTTATAATTTACATTGCTCTGTCAAGACTGGCACATGAGAGGGTCCTGCATGAGCAGTTTCCGCGCAGTTTTTATTGTTTCAAAACTTCCGGCTCGACTTTAGCAAATCCTCTACATCCTTTAAATCTTCCGAAAGCAAATCGGCATGATACAGAGTCATGAAGCTGCTACACTGTTAACACCCTTTTGAAATGAAAGAATGTCACGACACGAGAGCTCTGAAACATGTGCCAGAAACATCTGCATTTCCGCCAAACCAGCTGTCATATTGTTGCCAGTCAAAATCTATGATATATGACTTCCCAATAAAATTACTTTCATTGTTGCCGGATTTACAGTTCAATTATTGTCAAAAATTGTAAGTACCCCAGTACATAATTACTATATAAACCGCCACGGGTGACCGAGGTCGTTTAGGCGCGGACACGTGAGCGGGAGCTCTGGGGTTCGAATCTCGTCAGGACCATCCTTCCTGAATGAGTTTTTTTTTCAGGTTTTCCTCAGTCCTCATTAATGGCAAATTCCGGGGAGGTACCCTAAACTTAGGCCTGTAACGTTTCCTTCCTTAAAAAAAACCCTTTCCCAATTTATCATTTCATCTCATGTATAATCAGTGTCCACCGCCTGTGGTGCCTCGGTGGTGAAAACTGTAGTTAAACACTATTAAAAACTAATTACTATATTTAAAAATAAATGCAAAAGGAGCGTTAATGCCTATATTGTTTATTAGTGATAGTTATTTTAGAATCCGTTTTCGGAACACGCATTTAAGCTTTGCTGTTATTATGTTTCTCAATAATGAATTCATCCTGCGCAAGTGATTTTCCGACCTTCAGGTGTTTACTTGCACGCGGCTGTCCTTGCCGGTACACATATTTGAACTATTGTCTGCCTGTGCCTGGCGTATCGAGTGACGTCACACTTAGTCCGGCTGGCAGCTTTGACTGACAGAGAGAGGGGAGACAGATATTGGCATTGGAAAAGATGGCACGCGTAAAGCGGGATGGCGGTTTTGCCTTCTTCCTCTTCGGGACAGGCTTTCCTCTTTTTTTCTCTTAGCGACCATAATATTTTTTTGAGTTTTACTGTTCAACTTTTAAGGTTCTAAATTTATTTTTCTCGTGAAAATGTTGTACATGATATATTATTGCATTTAATTAAATGGAAAATGGATCAAATTTAAAATTCATCACGAAAGGTGTTTCTTGTTGAATTTGAATTCTCTTCCTCCACGTTCTGTCGTCTGTATTCCATATTTTGTGAATCTCTTACACAAGATATTATTATTTATTTTTTCTTTCACCTCCTTTGTTTCATATTACAGATAACAAATCTTATTTCAGCCACGCTTGCAGCTTTAATTATGCTCACTGTTTTAAAACATTTATTATAAGAAGACGTTGCGATTGAATTATTCTAAAGTTTAGAATAAACATGGTCATGCAACCAATTAATTATTACCGATAAAGTTGTAATCAATTATATCTTCAGATTAGCGTCATTTTATGTATTATTATTATTATTATTATTATTATTATTATTATTATTATTATTATTATTATTATTATTATTATTATTATTATTATTATTATTATTATTATTATTATTATTATTAAATAGGAAAAGGTCCCATACAGTCCCTCATTTGGATTCTAATACCATTATTATTTAAATTTGTTAAACACGTATTACAAGGATAATAATACACTCATGCTTATGCAATACCTAGAAAAGATATATAGACGTTAACAGAGATGATGAAATAAATTTCATCTTGAAAAGGAAAAAAAAAAAAAAATAACAAACAAAATAGAAAAACAGTTGATAAACGACGCCAATGTTCCTCAGATAGTTAAGTTTACCATTTTCTGTGAACCGTACTGTAACATGTGGCAATATTCATCTATAAAAAGACTTTTTAAATTAAATTTATTAATTTTATTATTTACAGAAATAATTTTAAAACTAAACTTTTATAGAAAATTTAAAGTTAATATTTTTAATTTGAAACTATGTATTTCATTTTATGTAAAACATTATAAATGTGTCATAACAACTCAAAAACACAACAATACAAATGAACACGTCATGCGGCTATTGACAATCAACGTCCTGCGATTTTAACTAAGTTGAAATAGAGGGGTTTGTCTCTTGCTTATGCAGTAACAATCATTGATGAACCTCAAAAGAATTTCAGTGGTGGATAAATTGGGTAAATATTGCAACGCAGTTTGAGCTGGGCCACTTTGGCGAGAGTAAGCTCAGAATTACATGGCAAACGCAAAGAGGTGTCAGTCTATGGAAAATTGACTTCTATTAAGTAATCGCCTATATGCTGCTATGATGTAGAAATGTGTTTTATAGATACAACAAGGTTTTAATTGAAAGAAGACTAGTCAAACACTAGCATTTCAGTAAATGCAAGATTTTCCACACCCTAGTTATAGCCCTTAAGTTGTACAAATCTTCCTGAAGCTACTGTTAATTGTAGATACCCACAAACTTTAATTTTATCGTGTGGCAGGAATGCCTGAATGTGGTCTATCTACTAAAATATAACCTAATTTATAATATAAAAATAACTTTTTGCGTATGTTTTTTTAACCAAAGTCGGGCAGATTACAAATCGATAAGTCGAGATCGGGAATGTCAGTTGCCACCAAGACCCATGTGTGTCACTGGCAGATCACTGAGTGGAACGTACGGTATTTAAGTTGGCCGGAATGTTAGACACACTTGAATTAAATTGTTAATTTTCTTAATATCAATGTGTCATGAATTAACATCGACATATTTATGAGTATAAACATTTAGTACGACATTTATAAATGGAAAGGTTAACTGCAAAATAGGGAAGGATATAGAGATATAGAATTAAAATACTACAAATAACGAAGAAAGGAAAGAAGGAATAAGAAGAAAGGATTAAAACAAGCTTTATAAGAATAGAGGTGCAAAAAATTAATTATATATATAAGGAATGAATAAAACAAGACATATTTACGCAATGCCGTCAACTTTTATTTATCTTACAGTATCCTTTTCTTTGTATGTCACTTTTTGTGGTTTATTGAGAGATACACATTCACAGTAATGCACGTGTGTAGTGTGTTCCACTTGGCGAGCAGAGAGTATAGACACAGTAACATGCACGATCAAAAACATCCAAAGAAGTGTGTGCAAGAGTTGATGGAACAAGAAACACAAGAAACAAAAGAGCACCTGTAACAGCTTGTGTAAAAAGATGCACATCGCCACGTCCGTCGGCTTCTGTGCGCGAACAGGTAATGCAGGGTGCGGTCTGCATGTTACCCTCACGGCAGGTTGCCTAGGTAACGAACGGAACACTCCAACACCACCACATGCCGGGGTACGGCTGGGTATATCCCCTATTCCTTTTAATTACCTCTCCCCTAAACACTGCTATTTACATGTGATTAAAGTTGCTCTGATTGTCATGTTCTCAAAGCGAGAGCAGCTAATACCAGAACGTACTGTTAAGCTAAAAGCAAATACGGTAAAAACAACTGTTTTTTTTTTTTTCTTTCATTGAGGATTTTGATATGTTTTGAAAAAAATTAAAAGAAAGTTTTATTTAAATATGTCTCAGACGAGTTAGATTAAATTATCTGGATATTTTAAATATATGCTGGAGAACTATCGAAATAACCATCTTATGGGAGAAAGCACACATCTGCCCAGTCTTCAAAAAAGGAAATAGGAAGGAACGCAATAATTAACTAGATACGAGTCTTCTGAAAATCTTATTCCGATTGTGTATTAAAGAGACAAACCGTGGGAAATAATGAAGAAAAAGCAATATTAATTTCATTTAATTAATGCAATTGAGGAACTGTGGTAGTAGTGGTAGTGTAGTATTTTTAATGGTATTTTACGCACCTTTTTACTACTGAGACACCACAGACGGTGGACACTGATGATACATGAAATGAAATGGTAAATTGGGGAAGGATACTTTTTTTAAGGAAGGAAACGTTCAGGCCTAAGTTTAGGGTGCCTCCCCGGCACTTACCAATTATGAGGACTGAGGAAAATCTGGAAAAAAAGTCAGGAAGGACGGTCCTGGCGGAGTTCGAACCCCAGACCTCACGTGTCCGTGACTTAACGACCTCGGCCAACCGTGGTGATTGGACCCCTCCTTAACTTATATGAAGATTTCGCCGGGGCTATTTCCAGCTTGGAATGAATACACCAGTAATTTACAATACTGTTTATTAAGTTCACTTTATTTTCTAATTCCTGTCTGCTTTTCCTTTCAACGATGATAAGAACATCTGCATATATAAACACCTCTTTTTTTTCTCATTCTTTTCTAATTTCTCCAATAGACTTTATAACAGAATATTACATAATATGGGCTCTAGTACTGACCCTTGTAGACATTCCTTATTGCTTTCTCTAGTTATTTTTCTATTGACAATAGCGTTATGCACCCTTTAATGAAGAGTCGAACATACTCTCGACAGCCCTTCATCATAGAAAATTAGATAACGATCACGCGAGTGCAATTAACATTTTACTGCAGCTGTAACAAATGGAGCCGCGTGCTAACTTCTGCCGCGATTTCTAATCAAGGCGTGTTTTCCAACATTTTCTCACTGTTCAAATTCCGAAAATTGAAAACAACGCCATTAACACAGAACGCAATAATTCCTTCTAATTGTTTACGGACGTTGATTACTATAACAACAATCTCGTCTTTGAAGATACTTAACTTTGTTAAGCAAACAGCAAATATTCGTCATATTTGAAGCATTCGACATAATTAGAGTCAGAAAAAAGGACGCAGCGACCTTACAAAAATTGTTTACAATGAACCTTACTGTCTATTATGTACAATGAGGGCTTTAAATGCACTCCAATAAGTAAGAAAAAAGCCTATGACGTTACATCACTACTTTACTCAAAAATATGAAACGAATCCTATCTCTGAAAATGCTCTCAAAATACTCTGAAAATGTCAAGAGGTAGATTTTGTTTAGAAAGAGTAGACCTGTGGTGAGGGGTCGGTTGTTGTGGAAACGAGTGGAATTAGTGTCGAGGGCCACTCACAACGATGAAGCACTACATTCGACCTGATTCACGACATAATCCCTCGCCGCCAGCAATAGTCGGGGTCTTTTTAGCGATTGGGAGATATTAAATGAGGAAATGCTGCAAATTATATAGCACCAGTCATGTTTATCTTAAATTGAAAACATCGCCAGTCGAAAATATGTACCCATCTCTTGAGGGAGTTTGCAATGTCTACTACAGGACGCACAGTATTTGGTTCCCTATCTAACATTTTCAAATTGCGTAAGTAAAACATTAATTTATTTTTGTCAAAATTTAAAACTGCTGTGACAAGTGCAGGCGAGAGCATTTTTTTTTAGCGAATTCCGAAGGAATGTTAAATTATTGCGTTTGTACCCATGGAAAGAATTTTAGCGATCTGTCCAAATCTGCACCGATCGTACCTAATAGGCACCTACTTTAAAAGTTGAATAAAATTCATCTAAAATATATGGCCGGTCCTGGTGGTGTAGTGGAAACCATACTTGCCTTCTAAACCAAGATCACGGGTTCAAACCCGGCCAGGATCGATTGGATTTTTTTCGGGCGTAAATATATAATAAAGTATGGCTTCCTTCGGTAGGGAAGTAAAGCCGTGGGTCCCGTGTCGTACATTTACGGCACGAAAAAGAACCTCAAGCCTGAAAGAAGAGGCCTCTGAGCAAAATTTTTCTGCCGTTTCACACCCTAAATTGAATGGGACGCTGATGATCTGAGATGTTAAAGACCGTCCGTAAATAAATCAAATCAACCATCTAAAATATGCATATATATATGAAAAATAAAAATAAAATAACACTATTAACAATGTAACAAATTAACAGTAATAATAAAAGTAGATAAGGATAAAACACTAAGATAAAGTACCACTTGAAATTGCAAGTGTGACTTTATCTTAGTGTTTTATCCTTATCTACTTTTATTATTACTGTTAATTTGTTACATATATATATATATGTGTGTGTGTATATATATAAATTAACAGTAATTATGATAGTAGAAAAAGAATTGACCTATTTTGAAAGAATGTCATGATACTTTGTTAATGCACTCATCTTTAAATTATTTTTCTAAATTTTTACCCCTTACTTTTAGAACACCCCTAACCTTAAAAGAAAATTCGCCGAAACCTATCTCCTTCGAATTTACCACGTCCCTTTGCTGGCTCATATCCTTGCCAACACCCTAAGTGTAAAACCTGTGCGCTAATTATGCCTTGCCATTCATTCCACAGCCCTAATTTATCCAGAGAATTTAACATTTCTTCATTTGCTACCTGTTCTTCCAAGAATGTCGTATATATGTTATCTTGTGAGCTTTGCAAAGCATGTTATATTGGTTTAATTTCTACTGTTGTTTCGCTACGCATGAACAATCATAAGACGTTCTGTTAAAACCAAGTCTCCCTTGCCTGTTGCCCAACATGCCTTATCTCACTGTAAGGATTTTGATGATGCTTTTAGTCTAACACTTATTGATGCGTTACCTACACAATGCTCTGAAAGTTTACTCAGAGATAGAGAAATGGCAGCTATATTTTTACATAAAGCGCGTATACCACCTGGTTTAATTCTTACGGATTAATCCCCCCTCCCACACTCTTATTGCTAGTTGCATCTGTTTTCATGCACCTTCGATATTCAATATTTACTTTTATCACCGTCACTTGTCTTCTTGCCATAGAAGGACACCACGAGCCCGAAATATAGCGATCTCAAGTGTGACTTTTTCTTTGTGTTTTATCTTTTTCTACAATCATAATTACTGTTAATTTGTTACATTGTTAATAGTGTTACTTTATTTTTATTTTTCTTATATATAGTATATATATATATGTGTGTGTGTGTGTGTGTGAGGGTGTGGGTGTGTCTGTGTACGTTCTCGCTCTAGCAGCTGCAACTTTTTTCTAAACAAAACTCGGCATATGATAATCACTTAACAAACAATTTTTCCAGTTCGTTAACCACCAAATTGCATTCATTAAGGATGGGGTTAACTTAAGAGAATTTTAAAAAAAAAATCGCTCTAGCGTTCTCAATTTTTGTTATTTATTTTTTTTCAATGAAACTCGGTATATTTCTTTAAAATAAAATAATAAATTCCAAATCATGGTAACTGAGCCGCTAGGAGAGGAAAAACCATGAAAAACCAGTGTGGTTTAAAGCGAAATTTTAAACTAGCTCTATCGGCCGTAATTTTAATTTTTTTAAAAAGAAAACCAGACATATGCCATTGAATAAAATTGAGAAAAATAGGTTCCGAAAATTAGTGAATGGGACTATTAAGAGGGGGGGGGGTTGCCTGTATCCCAAATTTAAAAATCGCTCTAGCGGCATTAATACATTTTCTTCTTTTTGCAACGAACCTCTGTATTTAACATTTCACAGAAATAGTTTCTCAAAATCAGTACATTCGGGCCATTAGGAACAGAAACTCAAAATTAAAAATCGCTCTAGCAGCATTAATAATAACACAATTCGGTATATATCATTTATATCATCATCATCATCATCATCATCATCAATCACGGTTTAAGCCTTTATTGGCTTGTTCCGGTCTCACAATTTAAACTGCTCTGTCCATCTTCTTTTAGGTCGGCCAACATTTCTTTGGCCTTTTGGTGTATATCTTAAAACCAGTTTACTATAGCGGTTTTCCTCCATCCTCTCCACATGTTGTTTCCAGTTCTTTTGATTTTCTTTAATTCTTTCTATTAGATTAAAGATTCTTAGTTCTTCTCGTATATCTACACTTCTTCTCCTGTCTTTTAATGTATATCCTGCTACATGTCTTAAGAAGCGCATCTCTGCTGATTCTAACCTTTTCTCTATTTGTTTGGTCATTGTCCAACATTCAGACCCATATGTTAAAACTGGAACAGCCATCACTTTATAAAATTATATTTTTGTCTCTTTCCTCGTGGTTTTTAAGTTTTGTTTGATGGTGCCGCATATTTGGTTAAATTTATTTATTTTGTTTATTATGTCATCATTTTTTTGTGTATGAGACGCTGCAGCCTAGATAATTGAAACAGTTTATTTGTTCTAATATTGTCTCTTGTATTATTATTTTTGCTCTTATTGTTTCCGGTCCTCTAAAAGCCATTACTTTGCTTTTATTTGGTGATATTTTTATTTTATAGCTTTGGCTTATTTTATTTAGTTGAAATAGAGCTTTTTGCATATTTAATTCTGAGCCACTTATTAAAACTAGATCGTCTGCAAATAACATTACATCTAAATTTATATTGTTTATTTTAAAATGTACATTTAAATTATTCTGCCATTCTCTGACAATGTTATCTATATATAAATTAAATAATGTGGGTGATAATGGGCACCCTTGTCTAACTCCCTTATTTATTGTCGCTGTTCTATTTTGATTTGAATCGATCATTATCAAGTTGTCCTTATATAGCTCTCTAATTATTGTTATCAAGTGTTTTGGTATGCCTTTGTTTTCCATTATTTGCCATAGTATATTTCTATGTACATTGTCAAAAGCTTTTTCAAAATCTAAAAACACCATATATGTGGGAATATTATATTCTCTGTGTTTTTCAATTATTTGATTTAGGACAAATACACAGTCGATACAGGATCTTCCTTTTCTAAACCCATTCTGAGCTTCTAGTACTATATTTTCCATTATGATATTTAATCTATTTTTTATTATTGCTGCATATAGTTTATAGCAAGTATTCATTATACTTATTCCTCTATAATTACTGCAGTTATTTCTATCCCCTTTTTTGAACATTGGGCATATTGATATATAAAATATATCAATATATCATTTATATAAAATAAGAATAATAATTTCCGAAAATTAGCGAAATTGGACCATTAGGTGTAGGGGTGTACTTTGAAAACCGAAATATTAAAAGAGCACTTGCGTTTAATTTTCTCTATATTGTTTTAAAATAAAAGGACAGATTAATTGAGCACATGAACTGTGTTTATAACGCAGCATGTGTTTCATATTTAACAAAAGCATTGTCATGAAGATAACAAATGTGCAATATTAAACTAATATGTCTTTAAGAATATTTGTATGCAAGGGAATTTTAATTCCAACAGGATGGTGCACCACCACATTACCACCGATATGTAAGTGCGTACTTTGATGACAATCTTCCAAGGGAGTGGATAGGATGAAAAGGTCCGGTTGAGTTTCCACCGCGTTCTTCGAATCTAACTTCATTAGACTTCTACCTATGGGGAACTCTTAAGGATGTTGTATACCGTAGAAAACCAGCTACACTGACAGCACTTCGGGAAGAAATTGAAACGGCATGTGCTGCAATCGCTGAGGACACTTTCGCAAACGTTGCTCAATCAGTAGTTCAACGTACTCAGAAGTGTATCGAAGCCGACGGCGGGCATTTTGAGCAACTGTTGTAACTGTAAAAGTCTAAGATGATTAGTGCTCATCATTTTCTATTTATGTGAATTCAGTGTTGTTATTTTAACACAGTTTTTTCTGTGCTTGAAATGTGTGTACATTTTTGGCACCTCTGTATATATATATTGTTTACTATATACATGCTTCTAAGATTTTTCTTTGCAAATGCCCCATTTTCTCAGAAACAGCTGAATCTAAAACTATGAAACTTGGCACATAAATTGCTTATACAATTTATTTGCCCTGTTTTAAGCCTTTTTACGTTTAGTAATTTTAAACACTAATAAAAGGACACCTTGTAACTTATACACTAAGTAAACACAGTGAAAATTTTGAAAAAAATTACTCAAAATTCAACTGTGTATTTAGTTGCTGTAAACAAACAGTTTCAGAACATCATGGTATTCAGTACCAATATAGAAAAGAAAAAAGTCCTAATATTATAGTATTTTTTTTAAAAAAGTATTAAATTGAACTTATGCATTTTTTCATATTTAAGTGTTTTTTTTTCTTAACATCGCCATACTTTAAAATATTTTTAAACTACATTGTTAGAACTCTTTGCCATAAGTGAGAAATATCATTTTAAAGCTAATATTTTGAAGGTAAATAATTTGTAATTTTTTATATATTTTTGTTATTCCCAGCTGCCTTAAGGAAACCATGTTACATGTTAATTCAGTGTGACAATTGGATATTATGCAGAATTTCCAGGTTTTTCTCACACTTAACTGGGAGTTGTTGAGGGGGAAGGTTACTTAAACTTGAGCCTGACACCCTTCCTTACCCAAAATGTCTTTCCTGAATTTTCATTTCATCTCATGAATCATCACAGTCGATCTCCTATTTATGTTGCAGCAGTAAAAACTTTAAGAATTATTAAAACATTTTATAGATACTAAGAAACAGAAAGGGCAGGAAACGGAAAGAGTTACATTATCCGTAACTGATTAAGGGATATGTTTCTTCATTGCGTTATGTTTTATTTACCCCTATATGTGTGTGCGCGCGTTTGATGCTAAAGGCTGATTCCAGTCGAGAATAGTTGCCAAAGTATCGATCCTACGTGTTCTATGGTTTTGAATGCAATGCCAAAGTTTTCAAACGTTCTCTGCAGCTGTTTGAGTTGTGTGGATTTCGGAACTAAAGCCCTTGAATGCCATTGCTCCCTACTGTGTCAAACACGACGAGACTGAATCCGCCTGCATTTGCGGCTGACTGGCGATGATTTCTCTCGTATTTCACGCAAGCACAAGGAAGGCATACTGGGCAATGCGGCAGGCATAGAGGTAACTAATGCTCTGACTGTGAAACACATTTTGAAAGCAGAGATTTCAGATCGAATAAAGCTCAGATTTGTTTGAGCATTTATTCTATCGATAGTAAGCAAAGAGTAAATTAAGGTAGGTGATATGGTTTGGGAAAATATGTCATCTTTTTTGAAAAAGAAAGTTACACTATAATTCATCGCTTATTTGAAAACACAAGGGATGTTTATAAAAGAAATATAACTTTCTTTTTCATAGCATATCTTCACTCGTCCTCATAATTTTGATGATTTATATCAAGTAGCTGCCTTTGGATGCAATTCACCGCATTTCTGGTGATCTTCAAAGAACTACTGGAAATCGCTGGAAAACATTTTTGACAGGTCTCTTAGAATCGCCTCCGCAGCCTTCACCACTGCTTCTGACGATGGAAAATGTCTCCCAAGAAGGTATTTCTGCAATTTAGGGCAAAGGAAAAAAAAAAAAATCACACACGATTAAATCTGGACTGTAGGGAAGATGAACATACCTCACATTGAGTTGTACGAGATATTCAGCAATAACATTTGAGATATGGGGCCGTGCGTTTAGGTGCTGAAGCATTCAGCTGTTATGCGGAAACGTGGCCTTTTGCATGCAGAGTTTTCAGCACGTCTCTCTAACATATCCCAGTTACTGTTGTATATGCAGGTACGACATGCTAATAAGCCATTCCTTGAACATAGAAAAACTATGTGACCTAATTTTCTCAGTAGATAGTAGATCATTCTATTCCAATTTTATTTATTTGATTGTTGAATACATATGTTTTATACCTTATTATCAAATATCTAGTCTAATATCTTGTACTAAATCAAACAGGCCTAGTGCATTATAAAACAAGTTAAAACCGTACGCCTATTAAAGATGTCTTGTTATATATTGATGTTACATTAAAAATTGATTAAACTGAATACGTCTCTTTATATATGGATATACTCAATGCTGAACTTTTTAATTGACAATTTGTTTGTTTATAGATACTGTATTCAATGTATTGACAATTACCGTATTTTTGTAAGATTTGTGGATTAAATAATAATAATAATAATAATAATAATAATAATACTTTAGAATCTTCTATTTTATACGAAGAAAGCAGCATTATAATATCTTGGATGACATATACGATATTTAAAGTTGAAGCTGTAAAGATAATTAATACACCCCCTGTATTTTATACCTTCCTAACTGGACAAAACTGTGAAGTTGAAACGCGTTCTTTGAGAGGCAGAGAAGTTGTAAGATATTTTTCAGAGAGACGCGTCTCCATAAACCTGAATACTCTCTTAAACTTTCTTTACTTCGCATTAAAATATAATGAAGCAACGTCTGTGCAACGGAAGAGGGAAAAATTCTTGAAAATACCTCAATCTCGGTTATTCATTTATCCCCTTTCTACTTTCATTTTCCCTGAATAAAACGTGTTGTTTATAGCTAATCCTGCGCTCAATATCAAATGTTAACTTACAGTAAGATAGAACCGGCACAATCTGGTAAAAAAACAAAAGGTAGTGCAAAGCATTCCTGCGATTTCTAGCATGAATCCTCTTGTCAACTTGCGATGTTATACACATACAAAACCGTAGCGAATTTGTGGCTCCAGAAACTTACAAGAAAAACCTGATATTTTGGAATTTAAAATGATTGTCTGCAAATATATATTTAGAATTTAATAACGAATCAGAAATGTTATCATCGATAAATGTATAGATAGCACAGAAAGTCAGTTCTTAGCCTTATAGGAAAACTTCACGTGACCTCAAACATGTTTTATACATAGCATATTACTCATAGTTTTAAATAAACAAAAGATACAAGAACAAAAATGACCGTCACCAAGAAGTGTAAACTAACGAATTTCTAACCTAGTAGACTAAATTAAGAATATAAAATCCATAATCTGACCTTATTAATTAAGAAAATGAAATAAGTAATGGCATTACTGTGCTGTATTAGGGGAAAAAAATTAGAATTTTTGCAATCTATAAGTATTACAAAAGAGAAACCACATTTTTAGGATTATTATTATAATTTAGATTAAACCAAAAACATTAATGGTATACTATTAATTAAATCAAATATATAACCACTCATACTAAACAAAGCTATACTGTGTGAGTATTTTTAGACATTTTTAAATGTAAACTTACCCATCGATCTGTTTACATTCACTAAAATAGAGAAAAAAATAACAAAGAATCGAGTTACATTCTGTATTTGAGAAGAAGACGTTCATATGTTTAATAAAACAAAAACATGTTACTATAATGTAATAAGCACATACACGCAGTCAACAATAAACAATTGAAGTTTCGTGGATTTTCGCTGGCTTTGAAATTTAATTTAAATGTTACTGTAGTAAAAGCATGTAACGCAAACGTTTTCTGGAGGTTATTACAGATATTATATAATTCTCAAACACATATTAGAATAATATTTCACAGCTGTTATCTTCACAACTATGCTTTGGTTAAATATAAAGCATATGCATCGTTATAAATACAGTTTATATGCTCAATTAATTTGTCCTTTTTATTTTAAAGAAATATAGAGAAAATTAAATGCAAGAGCGCTTTTAAAATTTCTGTTTTCAAGTAAACTGCTACTTTTAATGGTCCAATTTCCACGATTTTAAGAAATTATTTTTCTTATTTTATTTATTCCATAGTTACCGAGTTTCTTTGCGAAAAAGAAACTATTGGTGCCGCTAGAGTCATAATTAATTTTGAGTTTCAGGTAAACCCCCCTCCTAATACCTTGATTTCACTGATTTTCAGAAACTACTTTTTTAACTTTATTTCAATGGCATATTCTGAGTTTCGTTTAAAAAAAAAACGGCGGCAGTTAGGGCGAATTTTATATTTCACTTTAACCCCTACGTTTTTCAGATATACTGCCTCTCATGACCCGATTGTCCTGGTTTTCGAAAAATACTTTTATTACTTTGTCTTAAAGAAATATACAGAGGATAAAAACAAAAACAAAAAAATGAAACAAAAATTGCGGCCGCTAGAGTGATTTTTAATTTTTGTTTAAAATTCCCTTTTAGTTAACCTCCACTCCTAATGATCCAAATTTGCTTGTTAACTACTAAACAGTTTCTTGTAAATAAATGAATGATCAGCGTATATGCTACCGCCATGGGCGGCCGAGATCATTACGGCGCGGACTCGTGAGCGGGAAGGGAGGTCAGGAGTTCGATTTCCGCCAGGACCGTCCTCCCTGACTGTTTTTTTTTTTCCCTCGATTTTCCTTAATCCTCATAAATGGCAAAGCCAGGGAGGTATCCTAAATTTAGGCCTGGAAGATTTCCTTCCTTAATAAATCCATTCCCAATACATCATTTCAGTATCCATCGTCTGTGGTGCCTCAATAGTAAAAACGGGC
Source organism: Metallyticus violacea (assembly GCA_030762175.1). Lineage (NCBI taxonomy): Eukaryota > Metazoa > Arthropoda > Insecta > Mantodea > Metallyticidae > Metallyticus > Metallyticus violacea. The sequence goes on along the minus strand of CM060837.1, from coordinate 67,764,505 downwards.
GTTAAACACTATTGGAAAAAAAGTGCATATCCCGTCAGATAATTATATACTGATTGGTTATAGAAACATAGGGCGACCCCGTCGGTGCTGGTGGTGTAGTGGTAACCATACTTGACTTCTAAACCCAAGATCGCGGGTTCAATCCCGGCCAGGATCGATGGATTTTTTGGGCGTAAAAATCTTAATTATGGCTTCCTTCGGAAGGGAAGTAAAGTCGTGGGTCCCTGTTCGTACATTTACGGCAGGAAATAGAACCTCAAGCCTGAAAGAAGAAATCTCTGAGCAAAATTTGTGGGTCGTTTCACGCCCTTATTGGAATGGGACGCTGATGACCTGAGGTGTTAAAGAGCGTCCGTAAATAAAACAAATTAACATAAGCAGACCCATAAGAAGAAGTAGATAAGAAGATTTTACTAGCGGTCCTGTTTTACCGGAACGGGCTTTTGGACTCACCATGGAGCTGAGGATGATGGAATATTTTGAAGCGCGTAACGTCGAAATACAGCTTTTGTACCTGTGCTCGCTGTGCAAGAGATAATTCTTTTTAATGGACAGTGAAGTTATTTATGAGCCTCTGCCTCTGAATGTATAAATAGTGGTCTGTGGTGCTTGTAGCAGCACAGCAAAATGCGCTCATAATGAAAATATCATGTAAGGCGAGGAACGTGCCAGCGGTCTGGCAATTTCTCTTTCTCATATTTGAGGGTAGTCGCTAGGTACAGGATGTTCCTCTCACTTTCGACTTCTGACTCTCTTAAAATCTTCAAACTGATGGACGTAATTAAGAGAAATTTTACATGAATATGCATAAGAAAATTACCCGCAGAGTGATAGTCTCAAAACAGCCAGCATCGCCCTACCTTGTTACAGGTGTAACGCACTCAAATTCTTCTATCACGGATCGTTTACAAGTGAAACGCTTATGTAATTAATACAGCATTATAAACTTATAAAGTGAAAGTGAGAGAGTTATACGCAAGTTAAACGTAGCAACCGTTTATCATAATTATACGATTAACGTAAATCCAGCATCCGCTGATGATATCATTTACGACAGACTTTCGGAGTTATAAGCATGTTCATCCTTTTGAACGGTGTTTAACGCCATGAGACACCATAGGCGGTGAACTTTGATGATACATGAGATCAAATGATATATTCAGAAAAGACTTTTTAAGGAAGGAAGCGTTTCAGGCATTTCATATTTATCAGGATTGAAAAAACCTCAGTCAGGGAGGACGATGCTGGAGGAACTCGAACCCAAGACCTCCTGCTCACAAGTTCGCGCGTATCGCCATGGGTGGCCGAGGTCGTTAAGGCACGGACTCGTGAGCGGGAGGTCTAAGGTTCGAATCCCTCCCGACCATCCTCCCTAACAGGTTTTTTCCAGGTTTTCCTCAGTCTTCATAACTGGTAAATGCCGGGGAGGTACCCTAAACTTAAGATTGGAACGTTTCCTTCCTTAAAAATAATAATAAAAAATAATTTCCCAATATATCATTTCATCTCATGTATCATCAGTGTTCGCCCCCTGTGGCATCTCAGTAGTAAAAACGGGCATTATACACTACTCAAAAAAAAAAAAAAAAAAAACGAAGCCGCGCCTTAATGACCTCTACCACCCTTGGCGGTCGTTGTAGCGCGATGCAGTAACACTAGTAAGCCATGCAGTAGTAAGAAAAGTATGTGGCAAAAGGATAGTGTTCATTTGTTGTCAGATAGAGAAAGACGTGGACAAGATGGAAAGCGACTATCATGGACAAAGGTGAGCTACTTGGTTTTAGTGGACGGAAAGCGTCAAAACTTCAGAGATTGGTAGATGTTTAATTGCGTATTTTTATTTAAAAATCCTGTGCAGAAGACTGTTTACAAGTGGGTCAATGGATTCGCCAGAAACATGGAATCTACACACAAGCACTGAGTACTGGGTCTTTCGTCAACCTCGCGGTCTCCCAGGAACGTTCGGTTGTGTCTGAATTGATCATGGCTGATAGGCGCATTAACCTTTGATGAACTGGAATGCCTTACAAGCCTCGACAGTTCAACCCAGCAAGGAATTCATGACAATTCATCCGAGTGCGCCCAGTGATACGAAAGTGAATCCAATACAAACTTCTGGGGGTTCCTCGACTTCTCACCGAGGATGAAATAGCTGCACGCGTGGAATGGCGTTGAATTAATCACTAATTTCTTTACGTACATATTTACATCTTTAGTTTTTACATTTGCTTTCTTATCATATTTACAATTACAACTCCATTTCCACAGTATATACTTTATTGAAATTATAATACACTAATAACATTGCTATTTATTCTCTAGGTTCTAGCAGTGTATGTCTCAACCCGGGTTTTCTACCTCCTAACTGTCTGTGGGAATGTAAGAAACCTCCGACTCTTTCCTTCATTGCATTTATCTTCTTACTCTTTCTTCCTATCTCTCCCACTTCTGTCGGTCCTGGTGGTGTAGTGGTAACCATACTTGGCACTCAAACCCAAGATCGCGGGTTCGAACCCGGCTAGGACCGATGGATTTTTTCGGGCGTAAAAATCCTAAGTATGGCTTCCTTCGGAAGGGAGGTAAAGCCATGAATCCCGTGTCGTACATTTACGGCATGAAAAAGAACTCAAGCCTGAAAAAAGAGACCTCTGAGCAAAAATTGTCGGCTGTTTCACGCCCTGAGTGGAATGGGAGGCAGATGACCTGAGATGTTAAAGAGCGTTCATAAATAAAACAATAAAAAAAAAAAATCCAAGACTACCCAAATTTCTACTGCGTACAACATCCACCATAGATAATGTTGGTGTCTTATACAAACTTATTCTAACAGCTCTCATCTCCAGTTTACCTTTAATTTCTGCACATTTGGCTTGTGCTTCCCATCTTCCATTACTTCCAAATCTGACCCCCCAAGTAATCAATCCAGTACTATTTCATTTCTCATCTTTCCTTAACTTTGTTCCTTTTTTAAATACCATTTTCCTTGATTTTGTTCATTTATCCTAAAGCCCCATTCTTTACAATATCTACTAATCTCACAATAGCCCCCCTGCAATCCTATCACCGTTATGGAAGTGTGATAGAGCCTTTTGACACAATAATTGCATCAAGGATAAATACTTCTGCAATGAAACATGAACTGCTGAGTCGAAATAAGCGTGGAATTCATTCCTGTGGACTTATAAGGACCTTGGGAAACCCAAAAACTCTTCCAAGGCATTTTGCTCGTCGATTTTCTTCATTAACGTCGAGCAGTCAATTACTGCCAGGTTCTGGTTGAGGCAACATGCCCTTACAGTCAACAACCGATTAGAGAAAGTCGCAGCAAAGAGAAACTCTCCTCATTCAGTTATTTTGACAAGGAAAAAAATTGAAGAACGCCCTTCATATAGTCCAGACTTCTTATGTTTGGACCGTTAAAAGAAACAGTGGAAGGTCGGCGACACGGCAGTCTTGAAGTTGTGAAAGCATTCGTTCCGCAACTGACTGGAAAAGTAGCCCCACTCTTTATCATCTGGAAAAATGTGTTTGTAAATCGGGAAATTATGTAGAAAAACAACAATTCCATTTTTATTTAACTCCAATTCAATAAATATACAAAGTTCCGAGTTATAATTGATTCACACACTCAGAAAAATGAGGGGAACGTAGCAAAACTTATAAAAAATTACACAAAATCGTAGCAATAGGCAGGAGATGAGGTGGATAAGTTGAAAATATAGGGTCCAAAATTTTCTCACCCCTACTGCATATTTTTGCAATGAAATTTATTTAACACTAACTTTAAATACGCGCGCTTTTATGTTGATCTATTGGTAACACTTGCCAAGGCAGCATTGTTGTAATGCTTTATGAACGTACACGTGAAATAGTTTGAAACTGGATCGTTTTTCGTTCTCTTTAGGCCATTAGTCTTTTTTATCATTAAAGGCAAGTCAGACATTAAATTATCTTAATTTCTTAATTTCCAGGGTTTCATGTTTCAAGTTCAGGATACGAAAGAAAAAAAAATGTGAATTTAATTATTTAGAGCAATATTGAGTACCACTAATGCTTATTTATCGGTTGTTGCAGATGTTATCCTCATAATTAGTACATGCTAAGGTCTAATATTAAATGTTTTTATCAGTCCGGCATGTCAATAAAGATCAGCCGAGCTATGAAAGTTGACAGAAACACAAGTCAGAAAATGGATATGGATAAACAATGGCGACGCTACTGACGCTCAAAGACATGGTCGACCAACAAAAATCAAACTATGGACAGAGTTAGGCATTTGTGTATGAAGTAGGTGACAGGTATAAGAAGCGTAGAGAAGAAATTGAGTTTTTCCGATGATTTTGGCGTATATGCGAGGAAATGAGAGCGATTGATACAACTTCCATGGCCTTCTGTAAACATTTCTAATTAAATATAAATATAGGAATTTCCTGACAGCGCTGAATTTTCATTTGTCTAAATGAAATGCGTTGTACAACCCCAAGGGCTTCTTTGAATTCACTCAAGCTATTTTGAGACGCCCTCAGAATCTTTAACGTGCCGCAAAAAACTCGATGACAGGGAACAAATGACTTCTGACTACTAGGAAGGCAGACACTCCATTTTTTTCCTCCGCGTTTAAAATTCTGGACTACGATCGATTCTAAGTAACATGCATTTTTCATTTCTTATATAATCAGTTCGTTTTTACTCCCATCAAGACTTAGATCACATCTAAATCGTTCAGTGCTGCCCTTGCTATTTCTCGTGCAGCATATTACAAAAATGAGCAGAGTAAATCACAATTTCCCTACAATTTAGAGGATATATTATTATGTACGTCTTTTTAAATTTTCAGATTCGTGTTTGTCTCCATTGTTGACATGGTATTGTTTACTCTTTTAAATGTTTTATGTTTGTTTGTCTTAAGGAATAAAGTAATTTTAATGACATTAAGTTTTATATTTATTATATTATTACTATATTCATTATTAAATATTTTGTAATAATGACATTCAATTTGCCAACACGTCATTTTTTGGTATAATTATTTTTAAAAAGCATAAAAATTGTATCACTGTTAAAGGTGGAAATCAAATAACGCTCCAAATTCAAGCTCAAGGTGAAACTTGAGTCCTGCATCACAAAGTGCAATAAAAAGAAAGATGGCAGAAATAGTGCACAATTCAGAACAGAATGTTGCATTACAAAACAAACAATGGACTTGCAAAAAAAAAAAAAAAGAAGAAAAAAAAAGAAAAGAAAAGAAAAGAAAAAGAAAAAGAAAAAAGAAAAGAAAAGAAAAAAAGATTAACATTTCATGTTGATGGACGTTAGAAACAGAGTCATGTGCCTGTACCACTAAGAGAAGAGACCGCCAAGGGTGCCCGAGGTCGTTAAGGTGCGGACTCATGGGCGGGAGGTGTGGGGTTCGAATTCCGCCAGGACCGTTCTTCCTGACTGAGGTTTTTCCAGCTTTTCCTCAGTCTTCATAAATGGAAATTGCCGGGGGGATACCCTAAACTTAGGCCTGGAACGAACGCTTCCTTCCTTAAAAAAAATCCTTTCCCAATATATCATTTCATCTCATGTATCATCAGTGCCCATCGCCTCAGTAGTAAAAACAGACGTTAAACACCATTCAAAAGAGAGAGAAAAGGATAAGAAACGGCGAGATCTGGAAGGTTGGAAACAGGAAGAACAAATAAAGGGGAAAACGGGAATTACAAAAGTTTTGAAAAAGATAAGGAAGAAAGAAAAAGCGTGAAGGAGGATATGAATAAGGAAGCAGGAATGATAGAGGTAAGATACGCAGGAGAAAAATAAGTAAAAAGAAGACGAAATAGTAGTAGAAAACAGGGAGAAAAAAGGAAGAAGGAAAAATGAACAGAATCAAGAGAAAGAAAAAATAAAGAGAAAGAGAAAGAACATAACAAAGGCAGAGGATGAAGGAAGTGTAGGAAACCAAAAAAAAAAAAAAAAAAAAAAAATTGGAGCTAGGAAATGGAAAATACATCGAAGGGAGAAGCAGAAGAAAAAATAGTAGGAAAAAGGAAAGGGAAAACAGAAATGAAGGGTATAAGATGAAGAAAGAGAAAAACGAAAGCAGAAAGACGACTAGGACAGAAGGAAAAAGAAACAATTGGCAGGAAGAAGGAGTAACAAGAAAAGGAGAAGAGAAAAATAGAGCAGATTAATGCCAGAGATGAAGTACCAGAAAAGGAATAGAAAAAGGAATAATGAGAGGAAAAGAACAAGAAGAAATAGACCACATGCAAGGAAAAGGAGAGTATTACGGAAAATAAGATGTAAATATTAGGAAAAAACAAGAACAAAAATGAAGAAAAACCAGTGACAAAGTAAAGAAATATGTTAAATGCATTATAGTCAATCTAATGTAAGATATGGTTTGATTTCTACAGAGTAAATGCCATCGATCAGAAATAGAATACTTACATCAATAAAATATTTACGACAAAGAAATAATTACTACAAATATATAAATAAATTTAAGATAAAATTGTGTAGTAAAAGCTACATAAAAACAAAAGAAGTGCGTTTTGCGATATCATCGACTGCTGAAGAAGCCACAACTCAGAGAGATAAACGTGCAAGAGAGGCCGTAGATTGCAATACAACCTTAAAGAGGGTGGAAACGTCTGCGGCAGTTTGGAACCGCGAGTTTCCAGTCTTTAGACAAGGTAATCTACTTTCACTTAATCTCACCCCCAGCTATGTCTCCGGGAACATCATGAAATATATCCCGAGGATTTGCCTCCGCGCAAGAAGGCAGGGGTCTTAGGTATAACCCACGCGGAATTACAGCTGCGGGATCCAATCCCTAAACATCAAATGCTTTCCGTCTGAGCAACTCTACAACGTCCTCTTGAGTGTGTTTTAAACACTTTGCAAGGTGAAGTGCGTGATTAATTTACCATGAGTTCACCCGTTAATTCCCACGCCCCAAAAATTACCCATTTCTAGCTGGTCTTAAATTTCCATTTCATAATACATGAATGCCTGATGTACACGAGTGTAGGTCCATAAATTTCCGGCTTCGCCGATAAGGATTATCGCCTTCATAAAAGTTTATATGGTGTCATACCTTATATGTTAAGTAAATTGTAGCTGTAACTTCCGCTCCGCTGTATTCAGTTGTTCAGATATATGGAGTATCGAGCTGTTATTAAGTTCTTCACAAAAGAATGACTTACTACAAATGAAATTAAGCAGCAATTGGACGGTGTATATGAGGAAGCATCCCCCTTATATTCTACCGTAAAAGAATGGGCCAAGAAAGCATTGAAGACGAAGAGCGTGCAAGCCGGTCCTTCGAGTTGCTCACTCCAGAAAACATCGCTCTTGTGGAAGGAGAAATTATGGAAGACGGTGGCTCAAAGTTACAGAAATAGCAGCAAGATTGGGCTCCTCTAAAACAACAGTCCTTGGAATTATTCATGAACATTTAAACATGAATAAAGTTAGTGCAAGTTAGACTTCTTTCCTCAGTCCAAAAGCAGCAACGAGTCATCTGTTGTCAGGCATTTTTGGAATTCTGTCGTGGCAACGAGAGAGAAGTTCTGCAAACCATTATTAAGATGAAGATGAAACTATGATCCTCCACTGTGATCCCTTGCCCGAAAGAGAATCAATGGAGTGACGTAAACCTGGCGAAGAACCCCCCCTCTAATGGCCAAGGTCACTCAATCAACAAAGAAGGTCAAAATATTGTGGCAATATTTTGGACTGAGAAGAAATACTCTTCATTTACTTCAAGGAGAGTAACACCACAGTAAATGGGGAGTGCTATGCTGGCCTACTGCACAGACTACGCGCTTCCATAAAAGAAAAAAGGCGAGCAAAGCTGAGTGGTGGTGTGCGCCTTCTTCACGACAATGCGCCAGTGCACCCAGCTCTTGTTACAAAAGAAGGTGTGAAAAAAATGTGGCTTCAAGGAGATCGACCATCCCATCTACAGCCCAATTCTAGCTCCCAGTGATTATTTCCTCTACTCAAAACTCAAGAAAGACCTTCGAGAAAGGAAATTTAAGTGTAATGAATAAGTGATAGATGCTGTTTATGCCTATTTTGCAGAGAATACTTGTGGCTATTTGAGAGGGGGGATTGAAATGTTAATTCAAATATGTGACCAGGGTATTGCAATAAAGGGTGACTATATTGGAAAGTGAAATATGGTTTTTATATTTATCATATCTAGGAAATGGTTAGGCCGGAAACTTATGGACCTACCCTCGTAAATGTCGCTTGTGAAATTACAGGTATATCCTTTAAGAGTATGGGGATGGGTCAACGAACACAACAAATATGTGGATATCAAGCAGAGTTCAGAAAAGGATTTTCTATCGTGGATTCGTCTAAAGACACGAATAAATATAAACTGTGCATTCGACAGTGTTCGGAATGATGCTCTATGAGTAAAATTAAGTTTTGTCTCCGGCAAAATGAAAATAGACCTGATGCAAATATACGGCGAAGTCAAATGAAGTGTTAAGTTGAACCAAAACACTATATCAAATGTAGATTAGCTAGCACCTTATTAACAGATCATATTTTGCATGCTCTGTTAGCGGAGAAAATGAAAGCTCTTATAATGCATTTCTTACTTTTTTATGCTTAAGATCTCATTCTTTAATCCTTAGCAAGAGATGAGTTTGCAGAAAGGCGTTCACAATAGAAGATTATTGACTAAAAGGGCTATGAGGTAAATGACATTAAAATGGTTTTATGTATGGCAGAGATGAAAATATTACTACAGTGGACAAGAAATTCAAAATATTATTATTGTTTTTTTCTTTTTTTTATTTGGAGTAAGCATTAATATAAGTGAGAAATGAAATAAGAATTTATCTGTTATTAATTATAAAACATGAATTACTGTGCGTTCTGACTCAAGTTGCGGATATACCAGTAAAGGATGCACAATGTTATGTATGATTAAGTCTATTCTGCTATATGGAAGTGAAATATAAGGCCGGGGGAGAGTTAAACATGTAATTAAAATTTATTTATTTATGATTGCTTAGGCAGGTATTGTTACATAATTTATAAAATATTTCAGACTCTTTAGCTGAATTTGCAAAAACAATTGCTTGAGTGAACACATATTAACTTAGTTAAAATTTACAATTACTGAAAACACAAAAAGTGATCAGCGATGCGTGTTCAAGAATTACATAATGGAGGTATGGAATTGACTACACTGACCACAAGACAAACGCACGTCGGGTGATAAAACGGATTTGATATTTTTTTCGATAATTTCACTGCGATATCCGGCTGCGATTTGTCAACATTCAAAATTTTGTTGCGTTTCATTGGTGGATTTTAATACAACGTCACATAAGTGAAATGGTCACTATGATCCTGAAAAGATGAAAATGAAAGAATGGAAACACTAGAGGTCTCAATCCCCTAAGAAATTCAGGGTGCAGCCATTAGCATGTTGTGTGGTTATGAGATGCACAAGATGACATTCTGTTTGACTATTTCCAGAAAGGAACTATAATATTATGTACATTTGGTTTCGAGAAGAAATTTCTCGGAACTCTGAGGGGAGATACGATGTTTCTTCACGACGATCTTATGTTAAAATGGATTCAAGTGCTAAACCAGGTTTTAACATGTTGAAATGTGCTCCTTAATCTTCATATCTATCTCCCGTGATATTCCTAAAACAATAGAAACCTTTGAAGAAGGAAATTTTCACGAGATTACAAAATTCCAAATTTTGTTGCGTTTTATTGGTGGATTTTAATACAACGTCACATAAGTGAAATGGTCACTATGATCCTGAAAAGATGAAAATGAAAGAATGGAAACACTAGAGGTCTCAATCCCCTAAGAAATTCAGGGTGCAGCCATTAGCATGTTGTGTGGTTATGAGATGCACAAGATGACATTCTGTTTGACTATTTCCAGAAAGGAACTATAATATTATGTACATTTGGTTTCGAGAAGAAATTTCTCGGAACTCTGAGGGGAGATACGATGTTTCTTCACGACGATCTTATGTTAAAATGGATTCAAGTGCTAAACCAGGTTTTAACATGTTGAAATGTGCTCCTTAATCTTCATATCTATCTCCCGTGATATTCCTAAAACAATAGAAACCTTTGAAGAAGGAAATTTTCACGAGATTACGAAGTGTATCTATCTACAAGAAAATTTAGATAAAAATATCACATTTATATATAATAGAAGAGAGTGAGAAATGCATTATAAGGACCAACCTTCGTATTGAGGAAGAGGTTCCTTGCTGTCGCCACATCATATAGGGATTAAATTGAATAAATATTCATGATTAACGGTAAACATGAAATGAAATAATGTTACGTTTGTTTTGTGAAAGCGGAGGGAACCAAAATTCAAGCCCATCTTTTAAAAGACAAAATCTTCCATTAGAAAACACAGCTAACGGAGTTACTATTAAGTTTGAATGTTTAAGAGTTACTTACCGACATCCTGTTGTCCTGGTTGGTGTTAGATAAATTGATTTCTCTGGTGGACTAAAATAAATACCTGAAAGGAAAGAAATTTCAATAATTCAGACATGATCAAGAGACAATGTAGAAGCAACTATATATTAACAAAAAGATATTTACTCGAAAAGCTTTCAAAAGTTTCAAAATCTCGAGTCGTGAAATATCTACATTACAGCTAAAATGGCATTTAAAAAGATATGTACACCAGCGCTGCACAGTTCTAATTGTTTATCTTTTTAGAAATCTTACAGGTGTTTGAGCCCCCAGAATAGGGTATGGATTGTTTTTTCTTATTTAATGCCTCCTTGTTTAGTTTCCCTAAACTTCGGTATTCTCTCAGGTGTATCGATATTGTAGTCATCTTCAATGTTGGTCAGCTATGTGAAAGAGAGTAAAATGATACAATCCTCCATAGGGGAGCCCCATTTCTATAATACTTAACTTGACCAGACTTTGAAACATCAATTTCTGAACCAGGAATCCCAGGCGTAGTGGCAAGAAACACTAACAGATCATGATAGTGCCAGCACCATACATCATCTGAGAAGAAAACCATTTTTTTCTAAAACAACTGTTCTCTAATTAGTTACATAATATACCTTATACATTAACAATTACAATTAGTGCACTCTGCAAAAACAATTTTAAACTAAAATGTTACTGCAATAAAAAGGAGGTGCACATTAATATCACAATATCACTGCTGGTGCTAAGTGTCCAAATGCCCGAGCGGCTAGCCAGAAGTGAACGACAGCGGAGAGAGCTGAAGGTAGTGACCGGCACAGCTATTAGTTAGATAATAACGCTTCAGGATCGCCGGTGCAATAGCGCAGGCGGTTAGAGCGTCATACTACACTTGCGAAGATATAATAGGGGATTGAAATATTATAATCCCACCGCTTTCATTCATATTCTTCTTCTTCTTCTTCTTCTTCTTCTTTCCCTGCCGGAGTTAAAAGAGATATGCCACCATTACAATGATTTACTCGCTATCGGTTTCTAGGATTTGCCCGAGGTTAGCCGACAGATTAGGTTAGTGTGTGTATATATGCATTAGTTGCGAATTGGAATAAGAGCACAATTCCTACAGTTTCAATATTTCAACCACATAATAATACCCTCATTACAGTGTTTTACCCGTCCCAATCCATTTATATTTTCAAAGTAAAATACGTGTGTGTGGATAAGTTCCGCTCTCTCCGCTGTTGCTCGGGTCTGGCTAGCCGCTCGGTACAAGAGCACTTACCACCATTAGCAGCAGCAGGTCAATGATTTTAGCCCTGCGGGTAACGCCAAGTATTTAGCTAGAGAAGAGATACATCACAATCACGTCTGTCACGCGACTCGGTCTTCATATTGTAAATTACAAAATCTTTCATTCCCAGAATTATACTTATCAAGGACAACAACAAACCTCACGTATTATTCAGAAACCGATATGATTTTTAATTAGTTTCATTCTTCAACCTTTTCCCTCCAGATAATAAATTTGAAAAAATCCAGCTAACAAAATAACAACAGAACCTACCGGGAACCAGGAAGATGACGCAGTTGTTCCTGAAGGAGAAGTGGGAAAGGATGTTCGATATTACACATGATCTCTCATCGTCGGGCTAACTTAACAAATCGAGAAGTAATTCTTACCAATTACTACGTCATACATTGTCATAAATATCACTACACTGGCACAGGAATGTGGAGCTATCATTTCTTACGTCAGTGGCGAGCAGTTAAACCGCTTGGTCACGGTCCTGACCTTATGTGAGAGTTTCTCTATTCAAACGTGAAACAACAACAGTCGCAACAAAAGACTTAATTTATTTCTCAAAATAGTGAGCTCTCTGTATGTTCTGGTAAATAAATAACTTGAGAGCCAGTTCCGTTCAAATGTATGGCTGCAGTAGAGCGAACAGATTGTCCTTTGTTCTAGTGTTGTTTCACTATAGTTGTGTCGTCTCTACACCGGCGCGTTAATCAGCCCCACAGAGCCTCCTGAGCTTGCAACATACACTACTCTGTAATTATTGAATGAAACATGCTTTGCCGTCTGCACGCTCACGGGTCAATATAACAGCTCGGCGAATCAGCTGAGCTTTTACCTCCCGTTAAAGGTTTCGAGCTTCATTCGTGCCTTTAAAGGACGATTTTTATCATATAGCGAAGCTTTATATACAAACTGGAGTGATTTATCAAATCAGGGCACCGTAAACAGAAACACTAGAAAGAGCAACCACCCTTCCTGGAACTGAACCAGCTCAACGTTGATTGCTGTTTAAGACCAATGAGAGCAGTTGGACGAAATGTACATAAACATTTACTTGCAAAAATAATTCCAAAGTGATTAGAAGATATTGCTGTTGCGGTGAAGTGTTAAATACGTTCCTATATTTTATTTGATTAAAGTATTGCAAGGTTGAATCGAAAAAGTAGCGCCAGGGCGCTTTGTGGAAAGCTTCTTTTTCTTCTTCTTCTTCTTCTTCTTCTTCTTCTTCTTCTTCTTCTTCTTCTTCTTCCTCCTCCTCTTCCATTCCTCTCCTCTCCTATTATTATTAATAATAATAATAATAATAATAATAATAATAATAATAATAATAATAATAATATAAGTAGTAGTATTGACACTGTTATTTTTATAAACACTGTCCATCCACACTTAATACATGCAAATTAAGAAAATAATTGCTGGTTAAATAATTATTATGTATAATTCACCAATCAAAAGAGCTTCCATGTGTACCTTTCCTGCTCTTATTCTCCTTTGCCCTGAGCGATGATTTAATATGCATGACTTAACATATTGTATGGCATTTCATCTAGAAACTGGTGATACAATGAGTTTTATAAACATGTTAAACAAAAAGTTGGTGATTTTTGTGTTAGTTTTAACTTTCTTTAAGAATAATTTACATATTATAGGGTGTTTCAGTATGAATAAATGTGCATGATACGAGTGATAAGTTACAAGTCATGGCAACTATGAGCAAGGGACAACACGAAAAATCTAAGATATACGATTGAAAGTGCATTTATGTACTTACAAATGAAGTTACCAGATGGTGTATGCGAGCAAAGTTGCTTGTCTCAGCACGCCCCAAGTTCAGTTGGTGAGTGATAGTGGTCAGAAATGGAGTTTATTGAAGAGTGAACAACGTCCGATTGTGAAAATATCTTTATCCGCGACCGGAGTACACGAGAATGCCACCAGAGCTACAGGAAGCACTGGGTGCACGTGCTCTGTTCTATCGAACAATGGTGAGGTGGGCAGAAACCTTTAAACGGTACTGTCGACTGCCGATCTGCCATGAGTGGGCGTCCTGTGTCCGCGGACAAGGATACGGATGATGATTGGAGCTGGACATTTGCATAATTAGAAGTAAAAGAGGAATTCCGGCAAAAACAATGCACTACATTTTACGGGAGGAGCTGAATATAGCGGATGCCACATCATTTAAGTGAGGTACAGAAGTGGACTCGCTACAAAACATGTTGCATCAAGTTTGTAAGTCGCCAAAGTTCAGTTGCTTGACCACCCACCCTACAACTCTAATCTGGCACCGAGCTTCTTCTGGGTGTTCCCTCGAGTGAAATCTTGCATTGCTGGAACATCTTTTAGACAGTGCAGGACCTCGCTCAAGCTATAAATTCAGCTCTGTTGACAATATCTCAGTCTGAGTACCGTAGTGCTTTGACAACTGTCTACAACTGTGTGTGGAGAGAGCTGGAGAGTGCTTTGAAGAATTGTGAGGATAAATTTTCAAATTCAGTCCTTAACTGGGACTTGTCACCTACAAAACTTTTGTATTCGTCTTCGATCTTACATCGCTAAATTACGTAAGTTAAGCAAGTTTTCTTCTGTTCTGTTGCGATTCTTTTCCATCTTCACAGGTTGTTGTACCATATTTAAACCCAACGTCTTCTTACTATCATAACAGACAGCACATCTCCTAAGTTGCTCACTTACTGGTGTCTTAATGAATTTAAAAAGAATTTCCCTTCGTTTGCAAGTGAAAAGTTACATTTTCCTAGGGAGCCATCACTCCTAATTTCAAGAGCCGCATGACATAATGCAACAATATATAAAACTGAAAGTACCATATATATCACGCATTCTTATTACATAAAATAAAAACAAACCAGAAATGTGTTATAGTTGGACAATGCAACCAATAGAATTTAGGCAATCACGAAATTTGCATTGTATAGTGAGGTTATTTCAATTACGGGCCGCCTGAGCGTAGCTTCTTATTACTTACTACACCCACCATGACCGGAAAGAGTCGTAATATTACTAGTTTATTTAGTATTAATATTTAAAAGAATAGCTATTTAAATCTCATGATATTAAAAACTATTCTATATTATTTTAGAGATGTCGACTATGGTGTCCCTCGGAGGCAATACATTGCCGGCATCTGCATAGGAAATTTGTGAAATTTTATAGGCAGCAAAAATACAAAGGTTGGGAATGACGTTTCATGTCATTGTGAGATCCTGTCTCTGATAACTTTTTAACAAGTTGGTACCGCCACGGGTGCCCGAGGTCGTTAAGGCGCTGACTTATGAGCGGGAGGTCTGGGGTTCGCATCTCACCAGAACCGTCCTCCCTGACAGTTTTTTCAGATTTTCCTCAGTCCTCATAAATGGTAAATGCCGGGGAGATACTCTAAACTTAGGCCTGGAACGTTTCCTTCCTTAAAAATACTCCTTTCCCAATTTCGTGTATCATCAGTGTTCATCGCCTGTAGTGCCTCAGTAGTAAAATGGGCATTAAACTCAACTAAAAAAAAACAAAAAAACAGGTGTATTATATATAAAATAATTTATGAAGTACAATTAGCATAAAATGTGCATACAATGAAAGCACCGATTAACACATGAAGGCGCAATAGTTCGCTGACCAAATCGTCCTCAAACTACAAGCTGCTAACTACATATACTCGCACATTATATGACCTCGAAGACTGGTTCCTACCAGTCCGGAGCCACGCTCTGCCAGCCCATTGCTCAAATAACCTCACTGTAGAACCAAAACGGTTGGGTACACTATTCCTACTGGCTACTGTCTCAATTAACTTGTTTTTAGGAGTAGTAAATGTTAAATCTAAGACAATCTTACCGATTTTCTTTATCAAATTTCTTTCTTGGTCTTATAACTTTTCGGTATTTCACGTTTCTGTGAAGGTTCATTACTGAAGATTTTAATACACGATTAAAAATTCCATTAATGAATACAACTCTCAGATATAAGAAGAAATCCTAATCAACGAGGACAGAACTACGTTTTACGCTATCAACTTAACGTCCAGAAATTGCATTACCAGATCTGAATTTCTTCCCGCAGCGATCATAATCATTGCCAGTCACATCTCACCTCCTTTATGTAACTTCCATTCAAACAAATGAAAACTGCTCTTCTCGCCCTGGTTATTATCTCGCCGAGAGGAATTATGGGGAAAATGCTCTCCTAGCATTTGCACCGGTTGTCATTGTCCTGTGTCCCACTTTATGATCGCGTTATTCCCGTAATTGAAAGATGCGTACCCATTGCGTTGGAAATCCTGCACACTAATATTCCATTCTTCCACCTAGTTATACGACCGCACGAAATCCTGAATTAGATTTGTTTTCTAATTGTTCTTCAATAGAAATTCCTACCACCTCATGATTACAGAAAAGGTAAAAGCGATTATGAAACTATATTTGAAGTTATTTCAATGGAACAAAGTGCTTTCTAATGCATTTTATGGTAATGTGGTTTATGGAACTGTTATGGCTCGACGAAAACGTGATAAATAAATGTTTTATCATAGAATAGGACCTTTTATTTACTCATTTGGTTTATTTAGGACGCTCTTTAACAGCTCAGGTCATCAGCGTCGCAGTCAATTCGGAACATGAAACGGCCCATAAATTTTGCTCAGAGGCCTCTTCTTTCACGCTTGGGGATCTTCAGTGTGCCGGAAATTTACGACACTTTGCTTCCCTTTCGAAGCAAAGTGTCCAAAGAAATCCATAAACTTTAGTCGCAATTGAACCCGCGATTTTGGGTCTACGAGGCTAGTGTAGTAACCACTAGAACACCAGTACCAGCAAAGTAAGACATAAATTAACTGAATTTACTACCTGGAAATCCTACGTAAAGAATATGAAGGTATGGGCAATTTAGTATGGTTAAAGTTTTGGTAACAAAGGAAGGTTATTTCGGCAGCATTTTTGTTAGCAGGTTTTTTTTTATGAAGTTTATGGAAATTAATTCCTATCAATCAGGTTTAGGTTGGGTTAGGTTTATTGTATGTTCTTTAACAGCAAGGCTCGAATTCTTTTACGAACCATAAATCTACGACACGGTACCAACGGGCCAGTCTTGTTGGTGTAGTGGTAACTATGCTTACCTCCTAAGCCCAAGATCACGGTTTGATCCCGGCCAGAAGCGATGGGGCGTAAAAATCCTAAGTATGGCTTCCTTCGGAAGGGAAGAAAGGCCGTGGGTCCCGTGTCGTAGATTTATGGCACGAAAAATATGCTCAAGCCTGAAAAAAGAGGCCTCTGAGCAAAATTTGTCTGCCGTTTTAGGTCCTGAATTGATATGCACTTCTAACCATAGGTTAGTATCTGACAGCACTGTTAACGTTTACTAGCACATTCCTCTTGCTTGCCTTCTTCTGATCGCATAGCAAGTTCCTTCTCCTCAAATAATCTAATCCAACATCTGCAATCACATTAGCAAAATCCCATGGAATCTGTGATTTCATTGATTGAAATTAATGTTCTGGTTTTTCAAATGTATTTCTCACTTCGCATATATGTATGTCATATTTAGTTGTAAGTGTGTCTTCTGCAATGTTGAACGGTCTGGGATGTATCTTGAAGCGACTTTTTCTATAAATTTATAATTCTGTAGTTTGCTAAGCGAAATGCTTTATTGAACGTTCGTAAAACCTTTCCATTAATCTATTGGAAAGAAGGAAGGGGACTTAGGAAGAGGTCACTGACACGTGAAACATTTTCACGTCCGTTTTACAAAATAAAAGTGGGAAACATTTTAATATACGCTATGAAATGGTAACCGGTATGGCCGAATGCAATGCACAGTAATTTTGAGCCCTGGAATAACATTACGAATCATCGAAATTATCAAATAAAATTTTAATTTCCCTTCCTGCAGAAATATTTCGACAACTACCGCGTTAGCGCCGGATATTAGATTTCAAATCGCAAAACCAGGCATGCAAAGCTTATGACAGAAAATTCATTACATTTCGACAAACAGAGCAGGTAGGTCACCGCAGCTGCATTTTAAATTAAAAACCAAAGTATAAATCATCGCAAAAAACTCCATTCCGCAGAGAACATCGGCGCAACTAATTTCCATCACAGGAAATTGTTCATATACAGTCAAATAATAATAATAATAATAATAATAATAATAATAATAATAATAATAATAATAATAACAATAATAATAATACAGGCGGCAGTGCCCTAACACACTATGTGACGTACAAGTGCAATTTAATAAATAAGAAAAATGTTTTGCAACCGGTCTTGTATAGCAATTAAAACATTTTCTCTAATCTTTAACCTCTTTTAGCAAGTTTTCATCTAATTCTTTTAGGAAAAAAAGGAAGTTTATTGTTGTCGAAGCCAGAAGCGCATCTTTTCTTTCACCTTTGGTCGCAATGTTTGTCAAGCCATTCAAGGGCACAAGTTTCATATTCCGATGACTGGAATTGTTGCAACAGCAGTGTGTAAAGCATAGTTATACATTTCTGCGACGACAACGCAAATTTCAAACTTCACTGTTGTCTTTCCTTACTCCTGGTGATTTACTTTTTTGTAAAACAAAATAGTTTTAACATCGAATTTCTTCAAAAATACGTTCTGACATTACTTACTCAAGACCAACTATAATTTCCAGATCCAATACGGAACAAAATGGCGGCTGAAGTCGCCCTATTGCTGCCAACAGCAAATACGAAATTTTTACGCAGTATTATGTTTACAGGTGACATTATTTATATCATAGAAAATATTTAGATAGTTTTTAAGAACCTAAAATTGCTTACGATCAATATTTCTCATATATAAACGAAATATGAAATAATATTATTATTAACTTCTCCACAGGTAGACATAAATCATTATCAAATACACTAACTTCGAAATTATTGAACCGTTTAAAATGTATGGGATAACATCATATTTATCATTATCTCTTTTAATGAAAAGATTTTGGGGAGGGGTTCTATACGATGCCTTTAATTTTTACAAAAGGAGTAAGTAAAATTTCTTTATGGAAGGGAGTTGATTTGATAAAGCTTGTTGATTTAGGATGAAGGGAATATTTTCTGGTTCAAAATATTTATTTAGTTTTAATAAAGATTGAAAGAGTGAATAAATGATTTCAAATAAATGGCCTGAAAGCTTAGCATAGTCTTCCTAAACGGATGTATCTGCCTTGTCTTAACCTCACTTGCAAAGGAATCAAAAAGTAACCATTGTGATTAAAAGTCTCTTCGATCCAAACCCCTCTTCCGGATCTTCCCTTACTTTACTAGCCTACATCATTATATATGATGACAGATTACAGAAATTTGCAAAGGGAAAATGTACTACAAAACCACAAATTTTGGTACGAAACGTTTAGTACACTACAGTTTCATCACTAACTGCAAAATTTGCACCATGTATACTCTTTAACCACTCCTCCTTTAATTACCGTTATTTGCAAAACGTAAATGCGGTGCAGTGCCATAGTTAAGATATTCAAGAGCAACGCATGTTGTACTAACACTTTCTATTAAACAAACTTCTGGTGTGATTTATGATAACCAATATTAATTTGATAAAAAACAAAAGATATGAAATTAAATATTTATTTCCAGATAATTAATACAAATTACAAATTTACCTATAACAAAGGTACATATGTAAGAAATATTACAAGAAGAATCAACTAATTTTACATTTTACCATTACAATTCACAAATTAAACAATACCTGCCCATTTTTTCCCCATTGTTCCCACCTTTCTGGATTCCTACTTACTTAACACCCTGGTTATATGTGCTTTAGATCCCACCCTCCCCGCTTCCATTTTCTCTCTCTTTATATATACATTCCTCGTTTGCTTTAAGCACTTCTTTCCACCATTTCTCTCTTACCCTTCCTATATTCTCGCTATTTTTGTCAAAAACTCCTTATTTCCTGATCCCAAAAATTCTATTACCACCAATTCTTCTGTAAAGTGTCCCATTTCCTAACAAATATATCATTTCTCCAATCTTTAGAAAAAACAAAAGAAGCAACACTCTACCGTTGATTTATTTCCAACTATAAACCACTGTAATAAACCAGGTAACTGCAACGAACCAAATTACAAAGTAATGGAGCACACTTTCCACTATTTTGTCTACTATCCATACTATGTTGAGGTTTTGACTTACTGAAGCTGTGCACAAGTAACTGCGAATGAGAGTCACTATGTGTGTGTGCACCATTTGAAACGTCATCTCTTAAATTGCGCGTGCACATGATGAGCTCAATCGAATTTAAAACAGATAATATTTACACATTCCAATGTATTATTCTAGAGCCAACTGTCTAATCAGCTTCGCAAATGAGTATACAGAGTGATTTATAAAGAAATAACATATCTCTTTCTTGGTCTATTTCAAAATAAGTGACTATTATACCTCAAATGTGGAGTATTTTTGGGATATTATTAACCTTTATAGAAAATGTTGAAAGTGCCCTCCCTCATACATAAGCATCTCAACACGTCGTACTATATTACTGGCCGTTCGTTAGAGGACTGTGTTGTGAATACGTGCAATGTTATGCTTCAGGAGTAAACTCTGTCTTTTTAAGTAACCCCATAGGAAGAAGCCTGGTGTTGTCAAATCAGAATATCCGGGTGGCTTGGAGATTATCCGGTCGTCAAAGAAACGTTCAATTAGCGCCATGGATTGGTTTGATCTATGGCATGTAGCCCCATCTTGTTGAAAATATCCATAATCCAGCTCTACTTCGTCCAGTTGATCAACAAACTCCCTGAAAATCTGGTGGTATTGTGCAGCGCCCACAGTCTGAAAAAAAAAAAAAAAAGACCCACTATTCTCTGTTTGGGACCACTCCAGTCATACCAGGATTTCCACAATGCCAGTGGGCAGTCCAGATGAACGATGTTTGCTTTTTTCACTCGCCAGAGATCCAGTTGCTTCCAATCTGTTTTACCAATGTCAGTATCGTGTTTCTTTCGGGGGGGGGGGGCGGATTACGAACACCAAATACTCTCTGGTAGGCCCTTTGAGTAGCTGTAATTGAATACGTAATCCAATATTGCTGCACAGTTGATTTAAATGTATACTGAAATTTCACAGCGGCTAGAACGAAATATGGAAAACAGCTGCAAAACGTAAGAACCAACAATAAAGAATGAACGTTTACACACGTTGTAATAGGAATCAAAACTGCCAAATATCTCGCTTAATTTGGCGTCCCACTCAAGACATTGTGTGAATTTCTCGCCGAATAAATAAAGAACCAAATGCGTTAGTTCTATATAAATCACTCTGTTTTCAGAAAGCAGCTTTCAATGATTTTGAAGTATGGATGTCACGGGCCAAGGTACGTCTAATAACAGAGATGTAAAATTCCACTTGAGCGGACTACGTTTATAACTACAGTTGTATATAAAAATACGTATTTCAAACGTTTGATGAGCGTATGCGACTTTTTTCATTTCTTGTTGAGTTTTGCAAGGAATACAGAGTGATTTATTTAGAATTGATACATTTCTTTTTTTATTTATTTCAAAATGAATGTTGCTAGCCACAACGTATACCTTAAATGTACAATATCTTTGGGAAATGATTAACCACTATATATAGAAAATGTAAAAAATTTCCTCCCTCACGTATAAGGATAACTGAACACGTCGTACCATATTACTGGTCACTCGAAAGACTGTGTTGTCATTACCATTAATTACCTATGTAATATTGTACTTTCTCGTCTAATGTTTGGGGGCATGTGGCGTAGATCTGTCTTTTAAGTAGCCTCGCAGGAAGAAATCTGGTGTTGTCAAATCAAGAGATCTCGGTAGTCACAAGTTCTTGGAGACTATCCGGTCATCAACCTTCAATTTGCTTCATGTATTGGTTTAATGTATGACATGTAGCGCCATGTTGTTAAAAATACACATGATTCAGCTCTACATCGTCCAGTTGCTCAACAAACTCAATTAAAATTCAGCGGTACTATGCAGTGTCCACAGTGTGATAAAAATAGTGTTGCGCATGTTTTAGTTCAATCTAAGATTTGGATTGCATATATTTCTTTGAGACGAAGTATCGATTCATCAAAGAGTAGACGATGGGAGCGTAATCCACTCATTGGAAAGCTTATGTAGTGGGACCTTCTCAGTCTTTTAGGACATTTACAGTAGCCCTTCTTTCAGATCCGTCTCTAGCCACCATTTTCACTGTGGAGGCATCTGATGAAGCCTGGCTCTGCTGAGATGACTGAGGCAATGGTTGAGGAATATTAGCACTCGCATCCGCTTCGGACAAGGAATCCTCGCTAACATTTACATCACTGTCTCTAGTTTTTGGCATAAATTTACTACTCGAATCTGACAATTCAATTTCTGATTCAATGTCGGAACTCTCGAAAATAACGCGGAAAATCTCGTCATCTGAAAGGCCCCTCTGACGATACATGATTCAAGATAACCATCTTGAACACACAACACCACCTAAATGGGAACGTAATATTTACAGATAAAAGCTGATAGTATACACACAGCCGGGTTCCAACAATGAGTCGATTTTTCTCTCTGCACATTGTTGATTACTGTAACTGTATTGTTGGTCATTTGTTTAACTTTTTACTGCGCAGTTAAGCTATAACTTTATAGCAATGAAATTGAACCCTCTCGCTGTCTATGTATAGGGCGTCAAAAATGAATGAAAAAATAAAATATTTTTATATTCAAATGTAAAATCATAAAGAGGAAGAAAACTAATAAAATCATGATGTTTGGTGGGAAAATACAAGTAGTAATGAATATTTAATTGTACCAGGTTTAGAATATATTCAAATAAGTACAACTGTTACATGGGCCTTACGGTTATACATGCTAATATCGTCCTTATAACAATCAAAATGGCCATATACATACATACAATGCAAATCTACATGCATACATGCAAATACTTCGATATATTTACATTTTCTATGAATAATTTTATATGCCAATATACAAACATGAATGAATGAAACCCTTACTCTTGAGCTCCCCTTCCATTTACTCACATCCCCTCTCCAATTCCCCCCTCTTCATTATAGCCATTAAACCTTCTTTGTCGGATATTCTCTAGAAATATTCCCAAGTTATGTGAGTATTTCGTATGCACCAATACACCCCTGCAAATGTTCATCAAACTAAGGGATTTTGATGAAAGTGCACATCGAATGGGGAGATGGAGCGGAGAAAATAGGCCAATAATGTACAAATTGGCCCACTACAAACTGAAGAGATGTCAGATTTCTATGGGGCACGTGAAATCAACACGGTTGAAAAATATGAATATCTGAGGAAACTGTTCAACAATAAATTTATTCAGGAGTCAATTTGACCCCTTCCGCAGCTCTAGTGTTAAGCAAGAGGGAGGGCATTTTCAACATGTTCTATAAAGATGAATAATTTCCCAAATATACTGATGTTTCAGGTATAATATAAGTTGCGGCTAGCATCATTCGTTTCGAAATAAATAAAGCGAGGTGTTAGTCATAAACAAATCACTCTATATCTAGCAGCGCAATCACTGGTTCTCAATCACTTTTAACGCGAGAACGTTCAGAAATAGTAATGCTAAATCGTATCCCTTATACATGCAAAGAGTAAAGGTTTAAAACTGCCTTTGATGGAGATACACAGTACAATGTTTTCATGCATCTAAAAATGCTGTCAGATTGGTTTAAGCTTTTTTATTCCTCGACTCAAACAGCAAAAGTGTGATTTATTATTGACTAGAACTAGAACTAGACTAAATATTTTAACTGTTGTTGGCATAGAATAGAGAAAAAAAGAAATAAAACTCACTCTGTTGTTTCATTCAGAAACCTTCAATTTCTTATCGAATTTGCTCCTGCTGTTAGCTCAACTATTCCGTTATTAATTCAACAAACGGCGACAGTTGGTAGACGAAACTCGTTGCAAACATTCCGTTTGTTGAGCACATCCAAACATGCGAGGAAATCTGGGAGTATGAAAACGGGGATATGAATTAGGTATTGTGCTGAAAAAAAAAAAAAAAAAAGACACTTCACCCGTTTTTCAACAACAATGAGATGGTGAGACAAGGGGCATCAATAATTAAAACCGCTAATGAAAATCTCTCTCCTGTTTCCCGCTTCCATCACTCCTCTCTCGCTGCACCAGGAAACTGCTCCTGAATAATTCATTGACTTTGGGGGCCATCTTCTGCGGAATCGCCAATTCGAGAGTTGTGAACGCGTTATTTGAACCGTTCCAGACAATTGAAAATTTAGAAAGGTTCTTCATGCCAATAGTTGACTTCGGGAAGAGAAGCCTAGTGACCTTCATTAATTAATACAACATAAGAACTTAAAAATTAAATTGTTTTACGGTATTCCAGTAACTATCAAAGTAACATGTACTAAATGTAAATCTCATATTTCTATTTTGTAAAATTTCTGGGTAAATTTATTCCTCAACAATACAAGAAATGTTTCTGACAAATATAATAACAAAATCATACAAATATTGTTTTACTGCCAAAGAGGAAAATATGTACATTTTATGAAAAAATTAATATGAGCTCAAAAGTAACTAATAAGACGACATTGGGGGTGTAGTTGGAGCTAAATATTCTTTAATTCGTTACTGTTTTTTCTAAATTAACTAATAAGTATTAAAGAAAGTAATTTAAAACTAATTATCACAAGTAATATCACGAGAATACCGATAAATTCACGAACATAGTGAGTATGGAAACTCAGAACCTCGAGTGATATTTATTAGGACTATTTCACGAATAAATTAAGAATATATATATATATATATATATATATATATATATATATATAATTCCTCTAAAATTGACTTACAAAATTGTATTAATTGTGTATTTATACTTAACTATTTTAACCAATCTTGTGACAGAAGAATGCCGATTGTCAGTAATGCCAATAGAGAAGAGCAAAATAAGGGTTTAGATCTGTTTCATGAATAAAATGAGAAGGAAAGTTATACATATTTGAAAATTGCGCACAGAATATTAACACTTGTTATACTTATGAATATCTATTCTATTCAGAGGCCGTGAGACTGAAATGGACAAAAATCGACTATTAAAATCGCTACCGTTCGATTTTCTAATACCAACTGAGGAAAAAAAAAACATACAGTGTCTCATTTTTCTTTGTACTCTGTGGTTTTGAATTCCTAATGATAAGATCAATTTGCACATTTGACGCATCACCAAATCGCTTTGAAGAACGATCCATTTTGTGTCATGATTGTCGATTGTCCATGCTTTTGTTGCTATCAATAGTTCCCCACCATATCTAGCAAAAGTGGTCAGTGATGCGTGTTCAGGAATTATATAGTGGAGGTATAAAGTTGGCTACACTGATCACAAGACAAATACACGTCGAATGATAAAACGGATTTGATTTTTTTTCGATAATTTCACTCCGTAATCCGACTGTGATTGGTCAAAATTCAAAATTTTGTTTCGTTTCATTGGTCGATTTTAAGAGGACATTACATGAGTGAAATAGTCATTTTAAACTAAATTAGACATCATTTCAAGATTAAGTTCATTTATTGATACCTGATTTAAATATATCAGCTAATAATAGGCAATTTATCCAGATGGCCTTGCGGATCTACTCACGATCGTTCAGTACCACATCCCATGGAAAGGAGGGGGGAAGTAGAAGGATGTGATGTGATGTGATGTGATGTGATATGCTTAATTATCACGCATGCGCTAACTTCCCCCTCCAGCCCTATATATCTTAATGTCAATTTGACGATCCCTTCCAGAGCATATTAAAGTACTATATGTTTACAATTTTATCAAAATTATAATATCAAAGTGCCCGTGCAATATTTCATAAATTTGCTTTCAGGGGACGGGCTGTTTAGTAACACAACAGTATAATATTGACGCATACCTTTACACATCTTCATAATTTGCTGATATTTCTTAAATCAGTCCATAATTAATGCAATGCATCTGTCACAGCGTTTCTGCTAGTCATCAAACACGTGCGGGACACTGTTTTAACAGGTTTGTTTGTTTTTTTTGTGTGTGTGTGTGTAATCGCCTTTGCTGCCTTTACCACAGCTTCTGATGATGGAAAATGCCCCCCACGAAAGTGTATCTTCATTTGGGGAAAAAGAAAAGGTCACATGGGGCTAAATTTAGACTATAGGGAGGATGAAGGACACACTTCACATTTATTTTTGTAACATATTAAGCAACAACATTTGTGATATGCGACCATGCTTTATCGTGGTGCATCATTTAGCTTGTGACCTTTGGCCTTTTGCGTAAGAGTTTTCAGGACATCTCTGTAATATTGTTCAATTACAGTTGTGCGTGCAAGTACGACATACTGGTAAAACATTTGTTGAATATCGAAAAATGAAATGACCTTTCCCAGCAGAAGCAACCACTTCTGCTATTTTTGATATTGGTGGTGACAAACTTTTCCACACAGAGTTTTGTTGTTTAGTTACAGGATTGAAATGATGTAGTGAAGTTTTATCAGCAGTGATTACCTTTAAAAGGAACTCCGCATCAGCAAGTGACGTGATCTTTAACAGCATGCAAACGGCAACAGTGTTGGAACCTACCGTGCGCAAACACGTCTCATGTGCATATTTTCAGTTACCAACGCGTGGGTGGGACCCAGTGGAATTTTCAGTTGTCTTTAAGTGTTCTTAAAGTTATTCGATTATCCTCACTCAGAATGACAGCAGCGGTTTTAATTGTTTACTCCGCTACAGCACAAATTCTCCAGTCAGGTTCACCTTCCTTTGAAATTGATTGTCTCTCCTCTTTAATAAATGTATTAAATATTTAAAAATGTTTGTGTTGTGTATGTTCAGTCAATTTTTGCCTTCACATATGAAAAACACGTTTCAAAGCACAGAAAGAGAAAGAAATCGCATAAATGTGAATTTTACCCAAAGATGTCTTTCTCTATAAACTATACACTCAAGTTTTACATGCATGTACTTCGGGGCAAAACGCAATAATGCCCAAGAAACTCTTTAACCGCTCTTT
Source organism: Metallyticus violacea (assembly GCA_030762175.1). NCBI lineage: Eukaryota > Metazoa > Arthropoda > Insecta > Mantodea > Metallyticidae > Metallyticus > Metallyticus violacea. The sequence continues at coordinate 67,737,696 of CM060837.1, read as the reverse complement.
CTTTTAGTACGAAACAGATAATAGAAAATTAAAAATGCAAAATAAATTTATGTATTCAATATCAGTATTAATAGAAAACGTAAATATATCGAAGTATTTGTATATTTGTATGTATGCATGTAGATTTGCATTATGTAGGCATGTGTGTGTGTATGTATGTATGTATGTATGTATGTATGTATGTATGTATGTATGTATGTATGTATGTATGTATGTATGTATGTATGTATGTATGTATATGGCCATTTTGACAGTGTTGACAGATATAGAGATTTTCCCTATGCATAAATATATTTATATTCATTATTTTACATGTGAAAGTGTTAACCAAAACTTTAAAACCGAAGGTACTCTTCGTATTAAAACTTTATAGTAATGATTGCTTCATAGTAGCCCGGTTTTATTGCCAGCTTTTTATTGGGCGTTGTTGCTTACGTGTGTAGGTATCTGCAAAAATAATTTTTATAATTCTGGTGTACAAAAATTATTTTGTTTCCCACACAAGGCTACAGTAGCCACCAAAATTTAACTTGTTACCCGTTTCGTTGACTCCATTAAATATTTGTAAAGAATGAAAGGAAATACACACAAATATTTAAACAGTTTTCAACAATACTTAAAGAAATATTACACCAGGAAAAGGTAAAATTAACATTCGTAAAATACTTGGGGAAAAAAGATATGATAACAAAATAAATTATGTTATTAATACGTTTTTCTTGAATTGTATACAAATATCAAAAAACAATTGAAAACTCAGTTCCTGCTCATTACTCAAAACTATTAAAACAGATAACTAGCACTACATTTTGGAATTTGTTGATACGGGAGAAATAGGAAAAAGCTCCAATGAGCAATTAGGAATACATAGAGAAATTGGACAACTGCTAAAGGAAAAAAAAATGATAATTGAACAAATGAGGAAGAGAATAATAAGTAAGAGTAAATTAAAGACATGAGGAAGAAAAATGAATTCAGAGCATAAAAAAACAAAAATAAAAAAATAAATAAAGGCAGTAAACAACAGAAATAAGGAAGGAACAGGATAAATAGGCTAAATAATAGAAGAAAAAAGAAAAGTGCGAACAAAGTAAAAAGTACGTCGAAGAAAAGTTTATACCGCCGGACAATGTCCTAAAGCAACTCTAAATCAAGTTTGGAGACAGAGTGGAGGTGAAAGAATAAGAGAAAAGTTGATTGCCAGCGGACCCTGAAGCCAAATTCTGTTAACACTGCGACCACATGAAGTACAGCCCAAGGCAAAACTCAGTAGCTCAGCCAGAAACTATCATCACTATCTGCATGAATTTTCTAGGGATTTTGTTTCTTTTACGTTGCTCTACCTACTCGCAAAATGATTAAGGGGAACTTGTGTTGCTGCACTGATAACGCGAGGGCACACAACACATCCTGCAGAGTTTTGAACTATTTTCTCCACAGTGAAATTACTAAATATAGGTCTATTAGCAGAGAAGAGTGGGTGATTATTCTTTTAATAATGTTTAATGCAACTACTCATCATAGTGTTTAGGCTTTTACTAGATATATTAATTTCAAAATCAGAGGGTCGCATCATGTCCCATGATTTCAGAGCAACATCTTTCGTTACAGTCAAAAAGTACCTTAGGATTCTCTCCCCCCTCAAACTTATAACAAGATAGTACTTGTACGTGCATTATAGGGCATGATGGCTGGCTCCTAACAGTACAAAGTGCGTTCTGCCGTCCCATAACTCAAATAACCTCACTGTACGAAGGCTGATATAAACAATTATGTACATTTACAACATATATTTACTAGCCCCGATAATTTTGATGATATTTCTCAAAGCAGTCCCCGTTGAATGCGATTCAACTGTTGGAGCGTTTCTGCCTGTATTTAAAGACACGCTGGAAATCATTATTGACAGATGTTTCAGAATCGCTTCCCATCAGTGCTTCTGATGATGGAAAAACTTCCCACGAAGATGTTTCCTTAATATGGAGGTAGGAAAGCGTCATGGGGCTAAACCTGAACTGTAAGAAGGGGGAAGGAGTACGAGAGTTGGTCCATAAGTTTCCGGCCTAATCATTTTCTAGGTATGGTAAAGACAAAAACTATATTTCACTTTTCAATATAGTTACCCTTTATTGCAATACACTTCTCACATCTTTGAATTAACGTATCAATCTTCCCGCCCCAAAATAGTCTAGATGTCTTGCCTGCAAAATGGGCACAAACAGCATCCATCACTTCTTCGTCACACTGAAATTTCAGGTCCTTCTTGAGTTTTGAGAAGAGGAAATAGTCACGGGGATCTAACTCTGAACTGTAGGGTGCATGGTCGATCTCCTTGAAGCCACATTTCTTCACAGCTTCCTTTGCAACAAGAGCTGCGTGCACAGGCGCGTTGTCGTGAAGAAGGCACACACCACCACTCAGCTTTCCTCGCCTTTTCTCTTTGATGGAAGTACGTAATCCGTTCAGTAGGCCAGCATAGTACTCCCCATTTACTGTGGTGTTCTCTCCTTGAAGTCAATTCAGAGTATTCCTTCACAGTTCAAAAGATTGCCGCAATCTTTGCCTGAGTGACCTTGGCCTTTATATTCTATAACAATAGTTTTCAGAACTTCTCTCTCGTTGCCACAGCAGAACTCCAAAAATGCCTGACAACAGATGATTCGTGGCCGCTTTTGAATTGAATAAAGTCAAGGCACCCATCTTGCACTAACCTTATTCACTTTAAATATTCACGAATAATTCCAAGGACTGTTGTTTTGCCGGTCTTCCATAATTTCTCCTTCCACAAGAGCGAAGTTTTCAGCAATGAGCACCTCAAGGACCGACCTGCACGCTCTTCGTCTTCAATGTTTTCTCGAACCATTCGAAAAAATTTGGCCCATTCTTTTACGGTAGAATATGAGGGGGATGCTTCCCCATGCATACCATCTAATCACTGTTTAATTTTATTTGGATTAAGTTCTTCTTTAGTGAACAGCTCGATATTCCATTTGAACATGTCACAATGTTCTACACATAGCCTTCTTAATGCAACTATAGCTGAACAATTGAACACAGCGGAGCGGAAGTTACAGCTATAATTATTTACTGAACAGATAAGGTATGACACCAGATAAGGCTTTTGTGAAGTGATAAGCCTGAGGCCGGAAACTTATGGACCCACCCTCGTACTTCACATTTAATTTTGCGATTGGTTTTGCGTTAAAGAGATGCAACATCCAGTTGGTTGCACTTGCCTTTTGCTTGTTTTTTAATGTTGGTGGTTATGAAGATTTCCACACAGAGCTTTGCTATTTGCTCTCAGAATCCAAATGATGTAGCCAAGTTTTATCAACATTGATTACCTTTTGATGAAACTCCGCTTCTTCCGTAATATCATCTTCAACTGCATACAAATCTACACACGAACTCAGCAATCTCGGAACCCATTGTGTACACATACGTCTCATGTGCAAATTTTCAATGTTGGTAGAACCCAGTGAAATTTTCAGAATTTCTGTAAGTGTTCATAATGTTACCCGAGATCCTCTTGTTACATTGACAGCAGCGGTGTTAATGTTTTCTGGAGAACAAACTCTTCCTTTGAAAGGAGTTGCCTTTCCTCGAGCTCTCCTATAAGGAATAACACACTCTCCCTAGACCTCGGCCGATAATATTTGAAACGAAAAGAATAATTTTAGATCAGCATAGTTTTGTGTAACCTCCATGTTGTTGTAGGCGGAACTGAACTTGTCTCAACTTGCAGACCTCTCACGGATGGGAGTGGAAAGTGGCAACTATGAAACTATTATCATGTTTATATTACGTTTTAGGCTCACAAAATGTTGTACTTTAAATTTTAGCACAAGAAACGATGACTGTAAAAATTACGACAAATCTTCATTGAATAACCCAGTCACATTATGTAGTATTGGGGAATGTTCCGTTCTATAATTGCAAGAATCTGTGGGTGTTCACTCTGTCACTTGAGTAGAGGAATGTCGGTCTGCAAATGAACTCCCTCGACAGATTTTCGAAGGTTCCACATGCTGTAGCATAATTTTTTTTAAAAAAAATAAATATACGGAACTCTGTACTTTTAACAGTGACTGTACTACCGTGAAGAGTAACCCGACTGTAATTTCTGTTGATTGCTTTCTCGTTTGTTTAAGCCAGGGCTTAGATGTCCAACTGAGGATGGCTTCAATTGCTTTACTGTGGCTCTGGAATATCTCCCGTGGCAGCACTAACTTTTGTTTATCTCCCCTCCGGCTTTTGAACATAAAACGCTGCCTGTTACAGGCATTTCACAATAGGTTGCACACAAAAGTGGGCAGATTTGGCTGTAATATTCTTCATTTTAGATGTAACAACATTTTTGATACTGCGCTTCCAACAAATATGGATTAAATTTTGCTCCCATTTTTCCCTCCACAGAGAAAATTAATTCCCAAATTATTTCTATGGAAACAAAACGTACATTCATCCTGTTGTAATTTCAGAGATCGTAGAGAGATTTTACAAAGAACCTCAAGGAGTGGAAAGTCGAGCGCGGATATTATTTGTAGAGGGATGAGTTGAGAAAAGGATACATCTGAAGTTGATGCCTGGATTTAAAGAAGATACGGAGGTAACAGTTGTTGAATATTGTCACTGCAGGAGCCCTTAAATATAAAAATTCCCTAAGAATAAAATTCTCCACGGAACGTGCTACCAGATTGGTTAATCTCCATTCTTCAGATCTTACTATAATTTATAAAACAAAGAGAGTTCGAGTCACGATTGATCCGGGAGAGAGGGCAGAAGAAAGTCGGTAGAACACGAAGTAAACAGCGGCATCCTTCATGCGTAATTTTCCGGTAAATGCTTAATACAAGTTGAGGTGTTGGCAACAGAACACTTGTTTGTGCGGGCTCTATGTTACCAGTCGTTGCTTTGTACAGTTTGAAGTGTTAAAAAGGCATGTTCTCTTGTGTATCTCTTTCGATTTACGTTTAGTGTTTATTACTGCATATACAAAGCTGACTGAAAATTTTACTCTAAACAGCGAATATTTATGTACGATCCTTACACTAAAACAGATTCATACCAACAAGTGTATGGACAATTTTTAGAGTTTCCCTGACATTCGACCTCCATATAGAAGACAGTCAGAAACCTTGTCAATAGATTTAAAGAAAAGGGATGCTGAACTATAAAATTCGTAAGCCTAAACGTATAGTTCTAACAGAAGAAAAATTGATATTGGGGCATAACTTGAACGTTCTCCTAATACATCTTTAAGTGTTGTAGTATAAGCAGGTGTTTCAAAAACTTCAGTTCATACAGCTACTAAGCTTTTAAAAATTGAAACCTTACAGAGTATCTGTAGTTTAATTATTACGACCGCACGACACCAAAAGTTGAGTGAATTTCTGTAATTGCGTTTTACAGAACATTCATGACGGTATTTTTCATCCACGTTTATTCATTTTCTCTTATAGATTAGTTTCATTTACGTGGTTACATGGTTCACAAAGCAATAGATTGTGGAGCACAGAAAATCCGCGAATAATTCATCCTCTGCGTGATGAAAATATTGGTGTGTAGTGTGCTGTAACAGTAAATGGAATAATAGGACCTATAGTTTTTTAAGGTACCGCAAATTTGGAGCGATATTGTACGCAAATTCTGGCACATTCTTTTTGAGACATGAAAGACAAAATGCATATTTTCAATAAGATTCTGCCACAACGCATACAAACCGCCATTTTTTATAGGTTATGAGGGAGGTTTTTGAAGAGAGAATTATTTCTAAAAGGTTATAGCCGGCAAGTTCCCCAGATATTGCCGCGTGCGTTTATTATTTGTGGGGAAGCCTAAAAATTAGAGTCTATAGAAATAACCCACACACTGTTGCTGAACTGAAAGGCAATAAGAGCAGAAATCAAAAGTATTACAGGAGAATAACTTTTGCGCGTTGAATGCAAATTACAAAAGAAGTCGGGAAAGTGCGAATGACACCACTTTGAGCAGCTACTGTAACAGGTTGGTGAAATAAAATGAAGATTGTGTGCATGCCATGGATTAATGAAAGTTTATGACTAGAATACTCCGGAAATTACGGATCTAGAATACCGTTGTTTACCTTGCGCTCTAACGGCTTCCTCCCGCCCGCTTTCTCGGATCAAGCGTGAAGCAAACTGTCTGTACATTCCGGAGATCACGGATTTGGGTTGTTATTAATTATGAGATGTATGGATTACCAACTTCATCAAACTTGCGCATTTTCAATTTTCATTTTACATACACATCAAACCTATCTATGGAACACTTCATTTTCTATCAATTTTCTAATAATTATGAATGATTTCGCATACAAGTTGTGTACACAATGTTTATGATATACATCAATAGCAAAGCACTACAGTCGATAAAAAGCTTTTAATTTTTAACAATAATAACACATTTATATAATTTAAAAGATATTAATAAGCTATGGCAAAATATGTAAATGTTGAAGGTTTTACACACATGCTTTATCGGATATAGATCTGGGGACTACAGACCACTCTAATGTTGTAACACTGTGATTAATCACACGCTGTATTATCATATTCTAATTCTTTTAAACTCAGAACTCCAATTCTAACCTATGCAAGCCATTCTCTACTTCCTTTATCATATTTTTCTATATATTTATCCCTACCCCCATACTATTTTAATTCCCCTATAAAATTTTAATGAACTATTTTCACCCAAACTACTAAATATTTTTATCGTTCAATATCTTCCAATCTGATATTTATTTCTTTTCAAAATCTTCTGTTTTGGTATTTCATATTTATCCACACTTTTCCTAACCATATCTGTTTAAAATTTCAGTTTTACATAGTAGATATACTTTTCAATACATTTGCTGTCGTAATATGTCATAATTAATATTTATGCACCTTTTCGAATTCAGATATAAATCTTAGTATTTTTACATTATAGTGAGAGCTTTCTTCATTTGTATATAATGTGCCCTCATTTCGCTGCGCAATCGGAGTTTGTATACTTGCAACTGGTTTTTTTTTTATCTTTACACGCGTGTCACTAAAAACTTTCTCCTAGACAAGGATCGGTCCTGGTGGTCTAGTAATAACCATACTTATCTCCTAAACCGAAGATCGCGGGCTAGGATTCATGGATTTTTTTCGAGCGTAAAAATCTTAAGTATGACTTCCTCCGGAAGCGAAAGTCCTATGTTGTAGATTTCAGACTTGTAAAGAACCTCAAGCCTGAAAGAAGAAGCCTTTGAGAAAAATTCCTCGGCCGTTTCATGCTCTGAGCAAAATGATGACCTGAGATGTTAAAGAGCTTCCGTAAAAGAAACAAATCAACAAGGGAGATATTTTCTTGTGTCAATATTCCATACACCTAGGTCTTCTTAAAGGCCCTCTCTATTCAAACGAAATAATTTTGACCACTCCTTAACATTGAATAGGAAGCTTCCCCATACACACTGTCAAGGCGTTGTTTAATATCACTGAGCGAAAGTTCTTGTTTGCTTAAAATTTACTCACTGCTCTATGTTGAATATTGAATATTATGCGCTGTTATGCAACACGTCTGACTTAAATGCGCTTAGGAAAGGAAGTGCTTGTTTAACTTCTGAAACATGTTAGTATCAGATAACAAGAACAACGCAAAAATGAATTCTTCAAGTTATAGTTTTTAAATTTAGATAAGGAGAGTTTTGAAATTGTTAATGCATCTGATTTTCCTCACACGCAAACACTCTTTATATCATATTTACTTAACCTCATCATTAAATTCACATAAGTTGGCAAGATCAAAGCTCCTTTAATATCAAATCCTATTTCAAAATTATTTTAGGAAGTTTAAAGTAATGCCAGTAGGCAGGAAATTAACCTTATAGAAGTCGAAAGCGAACTTTGTTAAAAGCTGGAGTTTCTCTCTCTTGACCTCCCTGTTTGCTATGCCTCTTTCAGGGGCCTTGACTTTCTTATTAGACTCGCCCAAGTTAATGTGGTAAAGTTTTACAAGTGAAACATTCCGTGGTAAACGAAATTCCGCACATACAGACATGTTAATGTGGTATATTGTAAGCAAGTTGTTTGCCGAAGAAACCTTTGCCAGGCTTGTTAACTTGGAAACCTTTACTAACATTGTCTCTTAGATCTCCCTGCCTTCTGTAGCTAAGTTTACATGCTTCCATCGCCCTCTCCTTTCGTATCCGCTTTCTGTACTTGTGAATTTCTTTTTTCCCCTTTTTTCAATTCATATTGTGGAATTCTTTGCAAGATTTGAAAGCACATTACCATTTCTTTGTGATGAACGAAATATGTTACGATTGATGTAAATTACTTCTGGTTTTTCCTTTGTAGTCCAGTGGGTGCCCCTAACTGGGTGCAGCAAGGCGTACATCTGAAGTACTCCCTCCATGGGGTTTCTCCCAGATGTCGGTGCCTTTGTAACCTCTAAATCTTGATTCCCTTAAAGGCCACCCAGTATAGCCACCAGTACCACTAATGGAGAGGCCTAATCTCTAGCATCAGCCTCTCTAACTGTAATCACAGTGTCTAAAGGCAGCTCGACCTTCCATCGCAGCGTTTCCTCTCACCCTCCCCAAAGGAAATACATTATAGTGTAACAGCGTTAAAAGTTTTCGCCTTTTAATTATGTAAGAGAAGTATTTTTTTTTTTTTTTTTTTTAAGGCTTAACTTTTGTGCATCTATGAAAAGCATCTATATCTGGGTTTGAGTTTTACCAAGAGTCTCATTAAACCATCACAACAGTAACAAAATTGTTTTCCATTTTGAAATATTTAACTAGCTGATCTCCTTTTTAGAAATATTAGTGGGTAAAATGTTTTACTCTTTTAGCTTATAACTATTCATGTACATTTGAAATATTTAACTGTCCCCATGCTCCGTATCCTAACTTCCAATTTTCATACCGAGCTTGATATATCTATTTTTTCTTTCAGTTTCGTAATCTTATAACCAACATTCTGGAGGTACGGAAATAGGCATATTTTCATTTTGACCAGTGGCAAAGCCAGGCTATGTACGAGGGTAGACATGGGGTGTCGAAATTAATGGAAAATCTAATTTATGTTACATGCACCACGAAAGTAAGTTCTTAATGTTATCATAAACATTATGGAGTGCGGTGACGTGGCTCTACTTTTGAAATAGAGTGTATCAAAATTTCAGGGGCAGACAAGAGGATAGAGGCAGATAAGGGGTTTAGTGCATAATTGAATGCCCAGAAACAAAAGGCGTAGAGAAGATGTATGGTTCAGAAAATTGGGCAATTTTCGGTTAGCAATTTGGACTTTGTGTGTGTGTGTGTGGGGGGGGGGGGCAGTAAAGATTTTTTGAATAAACAGCAAAACTGGGGAACTAAGAAAAGTGATGGAAGAAAGTGATTAATAAAAGAAGAGCATATTTATAAGTTAATATTGAAAGGAGTAGTCAGTGGAAAGTAGGGTGTTAATTGTATAAGATCCTAAAGGGGAAAAAACAAGCTCTCTAAGATCAGTTGCATTTATAAAAATTGATGTGTAAATTTAATTGAAATGTTTGCTGAAATAAATTCAATTAAATTCATAAACATTTTATGTTGAAAATTGTGTCATTGCGACTGTAATGTTGTAAATATAAATTAAATTACATGCTATATTAATAAAAGGTATGCTCCATGACTCACCTTTAAATCTGTTTGTAATAAGGTAAACCCTCCGGTCCTTTTCTGTGCAAATAACTTCAACAACTGTTAAAATGAGCTCTTGACTTTTTACTGCAATTTTTGCCATAATCCTAGCAAGATACTACACCCTTCTTCTGCAGTTATCAGTAAGTAGAAATAGCGAGAAAAAATTATAAATGAAAATTTAGCAATTTATCAAAAGTTCGCTGTCCCGCGTAAAACAAAATACCATTAAGGGTGTTTAAGTATGAAGTAATTGTAATTTGTATTTTCTATTAAAATAAAATAATTACATCAATATATATTACGCTATAAGCAAAAATAGCTAAATGCTGTATTTTCAATTGATATCGTCTGCATTCCGGCCCTTCTGTTGGTCTTCAGGTACTAAAAATCCCAGGAATGGGCAGACATAATCAGTTGCGATGATTTTTTTTAAAACTCTCTTTACTCCTAAAATCATAATTTTGATGATCTTCCTAAAGTAACTCCTGTTGGATGCAATTCATCTGTCCTAGAGTATCTGCCAGTCCTCAACTGAAAACTATTTGTAACATATCCTTCAGAATCGCCCCGGCAGCTTTCACCGCGTTTCTGGTGATGGAAAATGCCTCCCTATAAGGTTTTTCTTCAATTTGGGGAATAGGAAAATGTCTAAATCTGGATATAGGAACGGTGAGATGCATACTTCACATTGATTTTTGTGAGATATATAGCAACAATATTTGGGATGTGCGGCCATGGTGCAGCATCCAGCCTGTCTTTGATCTTTTGCAAGTATGTGATGTGTCCTTGTAGAGTTTTCAGGACATCTCTCTAGTATTTCCCAGTTACAGATGAGTGTGTAGGCACAACATGCTAGTAATTGATTTTCGAAAAAGAGATGATCAAAACTTTCCCAACAGAAGCAACAGTTTTAGTTCTTTTATTTATTTTTTCATTTTTATTTATTTATTTTTATGATGATTTCCACACAGAAATTTGTGTTTGTACTGAATATCGAAATGATATGATCAAGTTTCACCAGTAGTGATTACTTTTGAAAGAAACTCTGAAACATCATCTTCAACTGAACATCAGCAGTCTTGGAACCCACCGAGCACAAACACGTCTCATGTGCTTAGTTACCAAAGCGTGGATGGTACCCAGGGAATTTTCAGAATTTCTAAATGTGTTCATAATGTTATTCGATGAACCAGTCTCAACTAATCTTCAGTTGAGGACTATGCTGCAAATGCATTTGTAGAATTTGTTCTTCCCTATAGTACAGCTCGAATATGGTTCAAATGTTTTAAAGAGGGGAAGGCAATCAATTTCAAAGGAAGGTGAGCCTGTTTTTGCTCTGACGGAAACAGAAGTGACACGCGATCTGCTCTGAAATTCTGCTTTGGCCTTGAGTGTCACCTACACTGTAGGGGAACTGAATATATCTCTCACAGGGAAGTGACAACAACGAAACTAGTACTTACGTTAGGCATGAAGCTAACAAAATATTGTAAAGTTAAATTTTAGCGCTAAAATGCTTATAAAATAAAGTATTATCAATCTTTATGAACAGCCCTCATAGAAACAATAAACAGTCCAGACACAGAGCCTTCAGGAACTCCAGACTTCATGGGCTCCAGGAGGGACATATTAACAAGATATTCACAGTTTTTTTGACGTCTTATCCCGTTTTTATTTTTCGCGTAGGACTACATTAGAAAAACTTCTTAATGGAAAACTTTTCTGTACTACCTGTCAGAGGGAACTACGGTGACAAGTTTTACCCGCTTTAAAGCAAACTTTATTGTTACTTCTGGTTACTGTCTGCCTTGACATACCCGTGTAAGACAGGTCTGATGGATGAGAGAGCTGAGGCGAGACGAAGCACATCCTGACATGCTACAGAAAAGAAAATAACAAATCAAGTGCAGGGGTTTCCACCGCGACGGTGTCAATCTTTCGCGAGCATTTTAAAGTATTATTTATGAATTTGCTGAACTGGTCTCCTGTTTCACATGAAATCTATAGTAACTACACAATATTGGTGGTTGTTTGAAACGTGCATTTAGTGATTGTCTCTTTGCTTAAATGTTTTCAGAAAATATTTTTATGTGTTTTTGCTTGAATTCTTAATTCATAATACATTAAATTCAGGTCCTTACAAAATGGTACATATTTTGTTAGGCAAACTAAGCTTTTCTCGGTCCATTCCTACAGGTTTTTTACATTCTAGTATGGCCACCTAATATTAATATGTCACGAAATTCGTCGATAACAGGCAGTAATCGTCAACATTCAAACAAATTATCTTGGTACCAAAATGCATTCAGAAAGTGTTACATAATGTAGACTATCTCTGAGAAACTGCTTAAACTTAAATGCTGAAAAGGTCCTACCCCACACCGTTGAACACTCGTAACTTTGAGCACTTTACCAAAAGTTTATGGAGTTGTTCTTTGGGTCAATGGCACGTACTCAGGAGTATTCTTGAAACGCTTGTCCAGCCAGTAATATATTTCAGAGCATTGTGTGTTATATAGAACTTATTTTGTTTTAACATATAAAATGTCGGTAACAAAGATTTGGAAGTTTATTTGAGTGTAATGTTATAAAGAGAGTGCACCGTTACTTTCAGCAAAGGTGCGCCGAAGTCAGGGAGTAACACTCAAGTTCCACTCGAATGGATGAAGTGATGTAAAAAAACTGCTTTGCACTTGCAGCACACACAAGAAGAGGATTTTGCTTGTTGGAACTAAATCACCTTTCCCTAATCCAATCTCGTCTTCCTCCTACGCTTGACCTCTCACCCTCTAAGTCCTCTTAGCTTCCATTAGTTCTGTCTGACCACCTTTTTATACCCTTTCCTGCTTTTTCGTCTTTCAAAATTGTTTTTTTTTCCTTACTCCTGGTTTATTTTCATCTTTTTCTCCTTCCTTCTCTCTCTTGTCATCAATATTCTACCAATTACATCAATACTCTCGTTATTCCTCTTTTACTATCATTTTTTGTTTCTCCTTTTTCTGTAGCCTTTGGTTTTTCTGATTACTAATTTTAATTTTTTAATTTCATTTTAGTGGTTTATTCAATTTGGATTATGGTCCTTTTTGCTATTTTTTTCTTTTGAATCTTCAAATTGCTTTTAATTCTAATTTTTCTTATAACGCAATTAACCCTTTTCAAACTATTTGCATAATAATACAATATACATAACAGTTTTCTAAACTCATGCATAGTTTAATTGTTTCTCTCTGCTTCCCCTTGCATATTTATATTTCATCTTAATTATTGAAGTTCTTTCTTTTTTCAAAATCTAATCAGCGAATGAAATATAAGATTTAATTTTTTGGGTAACACACAGTAACTAGTGTAATTATAAATAATGTAATACGCTTCAATTTATATATCTGTTTTATAGTTCTTCCCATTTTTAATATATATTTATTATTAATAATTTTTATTTGTAATATTATTTGTTCCTATTTCTAATTGTGTATCGTGTAAGGTCCACCCATGCATAAAATATATTTGTAATGCGTATATAAAATTTTATAACAATAAAAATACACCTACTATTATATTTTTCATTAATTTTACTACGTAGTCTGGAAAGTTATTTTCCTACAGTTCGTACATTATTTTTCAGAGATACTACAAACCACAAAGACCAACATATTTTATGACGTTTGTCCATCTCCCTGTCAGCATTTGAAAATTTGTTTGTGATACCAATCACGGGAATTCAAGCCCAAAATACATGCACAAGCGCATATGACACATTTAAACTTACCAAAGGATCATAGCTATGGAGCAAAACGGACCATTATTGAAAGGCGCAATGTCTATACTGTATAGCGGACGAGGCAGCAACCCGTTTCTTTGAACCCAGGTGGGTCGGTCTTGCTGATAGATAGAAAGTGTTGTCTTTCTGCAGCAAAGTGTCTTTCCTATTGACTTTTGTCTTAAAACTTAGTAAGAAGAACCTAGTTGCTCACAGTACGACTTAGCGTCAACTATACGCCGTTTTTGAAATTCCATCAATATCAAAGCAGTTGCTTTTGCCCCAAACAAGCTTTATGAAGCATTGACTTAGTTTTTTCCCCCTTACTAAGCATCCAATACTTGCAACTGTTCCGCACAGTTACAATATGTTTTAAGGATCGATTTCCTAGAAACATTCCGAGATAATGTTTGCAAATAGGATCTCTTCGCAGAGCCCGCATATGGATCTACTTTTCATTCTTTGTACACTATGTCAAGTTGGTTAGGTGCTTACATGTGACATTCAAAAAATTATTATATATAGTCAGATATTAATGATAATTTGAAACATAGCTCGACATGTCCTCAAAGTATTCCGTTCGGCTTCTGAAACCAGGACTGAAGTTTACTCAAGTTTTCACTGTACTTAATTCCTCCTTTGTCCAAGAAGAAAGCAGAGCTCTTTGCTTCAAGGTTGCAAGTGCTGAATGTCAAAACTTCTGAGTGCCTGAAAACTATTTTTTGCTTTTCTTTCTCTCAAAAGAAAAAATTACCTTATGCAAAGCCAATGATGGTGTAATAAAATGTTATTATTTGGTGGTATCCAGAAAAAAGAGAGAATTTTTATGGGTGTATTCAATAGAAGCCTGAAAGGTATGGGAAACGAATTTTTAAGTGTTTTACATGCAACACACATGAAAGACTTTTTATCAGAGCATGCAACTTCTACTGAAAAATGTGAATTGCAACATATCCAGCTGGCGACCTAAAAACGAAGTTCTGCTCATCGTCAATAACGAAGTGTGGCTTTTTGTAAAAGATAGATTGAAACATGGGATATCGAAATTAATTCAACTTATTCTTAATATATGTACGATGTAACTTCGTGCAAAAGTTTTATGTTAAAATATTTTGTGACTGTAGTAATGTGCGTGAGAACAAAGATGCCGATATTCTATATTCCCTCAGATGGACCAATAATAACACAATTATTGCAGGCGTACAGTACTTAAAATTATATGTTTTATTTTCCTAATAGTTAAAGATTCAACCTTAATTCTTGTATTTTTAACACATTATACTAATGTACTTAGAATTATTTCCTTTGGCTGTAGTCACAAGCATAAAAAAGGCACTTGATGCTATTGCCATACATTGTCTATAGCATACTCAAACTTTTGCAGTTTGTACAATAAAAAAACGAAACTGTCGCATATAAAATGTGTCTTCTTTGATATTTGACTGAAATAACAATGCTAAACGATACAACCAAGATGGGGTGGAAGTATGGGGTGTAGAGAAAAGGTGGGAGTACATCGAAAATATTCACAGAACATTTTGTAAAATGGTATTGGGTTTACTTCAAATGAGGTGGCGTTGGTGGAATTAGGAAGAGTAGATAGAAAACGTATTATGAAATACTGGTATAAGATAGAATCACGAGAAGATGGACTGTCAAAGAATGTTTACAGATGCAAGGAAAAGATAAAAGGGAAATAGTTGGTTAGATGTAAAGGTTGGAATAGGGAAGTGCAGAAACAACAATTTAAGGACTTTGGAATAAAGTGAAGAATTGGGTAGCCGATATTGGAATACAAGTACCTTAAAACATTATAGTATATTTAAGAAAGACTGGGGGTGGGAAAATATGTAGATATTTGTAATAAAAGGGGAAGGGAGAGATTTTCCAGGGGTAGAGCACGTATATTAGGAATGAGTGGATTAAAAGGAGAAAACGAAGAGTGTCCATTATATGGAGAAGGATTTTCATTGTATAGTTAAATGTTTACAAACTAAAGATTGGAGAGATGGGGTATGGGATAGGAAATGGGACAACTTACATATAGAATTGATGATAAAATTTTTGGATCAGGAAACGACGAGTTTTTTTAAAAAAATAGTGAATATATAGGGAAGGTAAGAGATAACTGGTGAAAAGCAGAGGAGGAATGGGAAAGAAGGAAGTGGAGAGGGTGGGATCTAAAGCACATTTAACCAGGGTGTGTACTACCCCAGAAAGGTGGAAACAATGTACAAGTATTGTTTCATTTGTGAATTGTAATGGTAAAATGTAAAACAGTCCATGCATAATTTTTTATTTTTTTAATTATTTTACATATGTATATTAAAAGTTATAATTTGTATTATTTATGTGGAAATAAATATCTCATTTCATTACAACTAAGACTGTAATATAAATTTATCACTTATGTGTTCTTTTAGCTGTAAATATCTAAATATAACGACTAGTTCCTAAAGGTCGGGGGTATATGCCCGCTTGCCCTCCGTGATAATTAAATTCAATATGAACAATATTAAAATTTTCCCATCCTTGATCTGCTTGTATAAAAGTTCAAATCTCCGGTCCCTTTTCTGTACACATACATCAATCACTCTTGAAATGAATTCTTGACGTTTCACTGAATTTTTAACGTCTTTCGTCTATAGTGTTAAAAAGATAACGCTCCGTACCGCTGCAGTTGACAATTACGTAGAAATAGAGAAAAACTTTATAAACGAATAGTTACCAACTGTGGCCCTGCGTAAACTAAAACGTGATTAAGGGAATTTAAGAATGAGTTTTAAAAATGATAATTAATTATAGTAAGTACTATTGCCTGTTAAATAAAGCAATTACATAATTTCACATTACCACAACACAACTAAAATACTATATATTAAATTATATCGTCTAAATGTTGAACTTCATATTCTATAAAATCCTATTTGAGGATAGGCTATGCAACTGGGACGACCTTTTTCAAACTACCTTGCAGATGTTACTGTTGAAATGTACTACCAAGTTAATGGGGCCCCACAAATCCTATAAACTACTGTTGGCAACGTTAAAAGAAATGTTAACACTGGTTAACAAAAATAAGTCATATGCAATATGATTCACTTAAAATATACATTACGCATATTGAATTTTACTGGTGTAGGGAAAACTTCAATAAATGTTGTGTGATTGAATTTAGACATTTATATATTATTTTAAGTAAATCAATGTTCTACAAGTCTAAATAGACATAATAAATTAATTATACTCATGCACAACAATCATACAAAGCCCTCATTTGGACACGTGGCCGACTTAACGGAGATTTGCTTGGCACAGGGAAGCATGCTGTTTGCCAGCGTAGTCACATATTCATAGCCCCTTAAATCCAAGCGCACAGATTTCTATAACCATTCCCAGTACACCAAACACCTAAAAGTGTTATCATAAAATGATATTTCGTGTACGAGATGGGGGTTTTCTGCACTCCAATCAATTTTTTTGTCTCTCTACACAGGTATGTAAATAAAATTGCTTCATCCGTAATAAAATCAAACGTGGGTCAACAGAGCGAACATTATCCAACACCCAATTGCAGAAATTAACTCTAGTCACATTATCGCGTGGTTGCAATTCCTGAACTGCAGTTATCTTATAGGATTTTAATTTTAAGTTTAGTAGCATTCCAAGTCGTATTTTGCAAAATCCTGATTCCTGAACATCGGTTCTGGTGGTGTAGTGCTAACCATACTTGCCTTCTAAACCCAAGATTAAGTTTTTCAAACGTAAAAATCCTAAGTATGGCTTCCTTTGGAAGAGAAGTAAAGCCGTGGGTCCCGTGTCGTACATTTACGGCACGAAATAGAACCTTAAGCCTGAAAAAAGAGGCCTCTGAGTAAAATTTGTCGGCCGTTTCACGCTCTGAATTGAATGGGACGCTGATGACCTGAGATGTTAAAGAGCGTTCGTAAATAAATAAAATCAAATCAATCAATCAATAAATCAATGCTTCCTAAAAGCTTTCTCAGAGATTTTTTTGGACTTCGTTCTTTTCTCTGATGTGATCGAGTTTTCCTTTGTAAGAATACGGCGTTTTACTTTCGGTGATTTAGAGAAATGGGATCTGTTCTTGATAAGAAACCGAAAATAAAACGGAATGTTTGAACGAAGTTCAAAGAAATCTCTGAGAAAGCTTGCACAGGAATGAAGAAATTTCGCAAACCTCGGCTTGGAATGCCATTAAACTTTTAAAAATTAAAACTCTGTAAAATAACTGTAGTTCAGTGATTGTAGCCACGCGATAATGTGTGCAGAGTTAATTTTTGCAATTGGATGTTCAGTAATGTAAATCATCCCTCAATTAACCCGCGTTTAATTTTCTTTTACGGACGAAGCATGGCTTTATTTACATGTACATGTACATTTTCTTAAAAGATGTGAGATATGTGCATTAGGACATACATTTCAACGTCTTCTATGACAAAGGTATGCGATTATTGTAGTTATAATTAGAATGAGAAATATATGCGCTTGAATTTCAGGGAATATGAATATCCAACTTCGCCATGAAACAACGTGCTTCCCGTTGTCAAGCAAATATCCGTTAAGCCGGCCACGCGTCCAAACGAGGGCTCTGTATTTTAAATAAATCAATATCGCATTAAATCAACTAGACATAATAAATTATATTATACCTGTGTATAATAATATTAACATTAGACTTGTCAAGTATTACAAACGAACGTGCTATAAATCAAAAACATACAGTATCTATTTCTCAAAATTCTTGCGCGATACAATATTTCTGATGTCAAATTGTTTGGGGGTCAAAATTAATGAAAGAAATTAGTTTGAATTTTTTTTACTGTTATTTCCATTATATGGTAAATACTGGCTGTATCACTGAATGGAAATAATATTTTAGTCTTATTTATTTCAGAGCATAACATTACATAGAAGTAAAAACAGAAAAGGTTAGTTATCCTAAGATGCATTAGAGAAGATAGTAGAAGTTGTTTCATTAAAAATATATATATATCCACCAATAAAACAGCAATATAAAGCTGCCAGGACACTTTGACAAACCAAAAATTGGGTCGTAAATTTTATTTAGCTTTTCTGAACATCGACAATCAAAACTTCACTCTCGAATCATTGGATTAGCCAATAAAGAGCAAACTTTCTATTGCCCTTAAGAAAACCTTATTTTTGAATGAAAATAAAAAAGCTTTCCACACAAAAAAAAAAAAAATAGAGGACAAGACAAGACAAGACAAATTTCAACAAATAAAACAAGAAAGCAGACGAGGGAATGCTGATGTTGCTATATTTGTCAAGAAGGCAGAGTTACTGACATTCGTAGATGTAACGTTTGTAGAACCTACTGCCATGATGCCTGTCGGAAAGATAAATTCGCATCTCCGTTGTTTGTAAGAATGGTGGACCATCTTTAATACTGTAAACTGAAATGTTAAAAATTTAAAAATGTCTTATTTGATTATATAATTGTAAAATAGATAGAAAATATTTTAATAAATAATTTAGGATCAGTTTCTCACAATTCGTTTATTCTTTTAATATGAAAAATAAATAGATAATATTAATTAAAAAATTATAACCAACGTTTACAGAAAGGTTTTTTCGTTTCAGTTTGCAAACAAAATTTAGTTCTGTCCTATAAAGACAGTAAATGTTCAAACTTTAGATAGGTCATATTGGCCACAGATACCATTCGACTTCAAGTATTCTTCAAAACTACAATTAACAGATCCGTTGATAGGTAACTCAGAAAGAAGAAAAATGATAAAAACAATTATTCAGTCAGGATAATTATATATAAAACACTCACGTTCAATTATTTTTGGTCCCTGAGTGAAATCCTTTTCCTATAATTGAAGAATGCTATTAATATTTTCGGATATTGTTGATTTTATCTGAAAATATTGCAAATTATTTTACAACTCTTGTTGTAACACATAATATCTTGTATTAAAGATTGCCTATGAATCCCATACCACCTAAAAATACCGACTTCAAAATGAAATCCTAATGGGAAACATTTGAATTACAAAAATCCTCCTACAAGTACTATTTAATTGAAAGGGGGGAGAAATCCTTTAATTCCATTATTACCTGGATGAGCAGCACACCAATGAACTAGTTTCAATATCAGGTATTAGCTTCAGGAATTAATTTCGCTGCAAAATCAATGCATCCACTCCTACCGTCAGAGTTTCTTGAATAACAAAACAAAGTAATGAACACACGTCTTTCTCAGATACAAGAATAAATGATACTAAATGCGAGATACATTTTACCACGTTAATACCCTTTATGATTTCATTTAAACATATCATTTGTTACTTATTTTCTACAGTCAAAATCATAGTGCACATTTTAAATAAAAATAATACGGATAAGCATTTTAAAGTATTTATTTGCCTACTACAGAAAATTGCATGTTGCTTGAAAGTAATGCCACATGTGGCGATAAACAAATCAGCTGATTCCAGAAGTTAGATCGAAAGCGATTCCTTGCCAAGACATAATATAAAATTTAATTTGGAATTTTTACGTTAATAAAAAAAACAGAAAATAAAAAATTGTTAATATGGCCATCTTTGCACGGGCTTCTTTATACCTGTTTCTTTTCGATTAATTATATTTGAAAATATTGTTATTAGCATCCAACATGGACGTACTGGGCAGAGCAAGAATTAGGCTATCGTACTTAGACTTTGAGAGAGTTATTTCGTCGTGCAAGGCAAACATAAAT